>CM055205.1:16249441-16774441 GCA_029224185.1 Karalla daura
TTGCTGCGCCCACATTAAAAAGTTCCTTAATCGACCCCCTGAAATATGGCCTGGCTGATGAATCCACAGCCCGGTATCAGCTATTCGGACATTTTTGTGAAAGGTCCCCCACCCGTTTTAGTACGGCTGTTTGACAAATATCCACCCGAACAAGCTGCTGGTAAAACGCATCAGCCTGGGTGTCACATACAGTACCAGCTTATTTTAAACTAATCGACTACCAAACTCTTTTTATCAAGCCTTTTGTGCATGGAGTTCCCATGTTCTCCTCATGTCTAGGTCGGTTTTCTTTGGGTACTTTCTAAGGTTTCCTTCCATACAGCAAAGATGCAGTGCAACACACTGTGTCTACAGCCAGAAAAATATGTCCTACACATGTCAGCTTGTGTGTTTTGAATCGTGCATCAGCTCTGAAGCCGACAAAATTACGATCAAGTAACGATTGGAAGAAGAAGAAGAAGATTAAAAAAAACAAAGGGAGCTCACATTGTAACAATGGCCTTTTGTAAAGCAGTGGCTGCTCTGCTCTGGTACCTAAGTATGCCTGTATGTGGAGTCAAAGCCATGACGTATGAGGTAAAAGTTGAATGAAATGTGTGCTTTTGTGCTGTCTAGACTGCTATAAATATATCAGACATGGGTCACATATGGGAATATGAAACATAGCCTTAATTGCCACAAGAGACCCTTTCAAGTCTGTTAAGCTACTAAAGCAGATAAGATAATGGATGAATGATTGACTGACCTACTAATAAGAGACATCAATGTTCTACAGTGCTGGAGAGCTTTGCAAAACTTTCTCAGACTCTCGTCTCAACTTGTCTGAGACGTTGTTGGCTGGTTATACTTGAATTTATTATCTGAGAGCTGGGAGCCGGGAGTCGGAGGACAGTTGCATCAGCATTGTCTTGTCTGCAAAAACACCCTGGGAAAACAAGCGATTTCAACGGGCCAGGGTGAGAAGAATGACAGGAGAGAGAGGGAGAAAGAAAGAGAGAGAGAGAGAGAGAGAGAGAGAGAGAGAGAGAGAGAGAGAGAGAGAGAGAGAGAGAGAGAGAGAGAGAGAGAGAGAGAGAGAGAGAGAGAGAGAGAGAGAGAGAGGGAATCTTGCAGCAGCTTTAAGACTCTAGAGGGAATGAGTCAGTGAGACTCATGGGAGACGATGTCATTCAAAACAAAAATGGCGCAGAGGCAAATACAGAAACATCATCCTCAGACTCTCTAAATAGCCGTAGGCAGAACAGGGAGAGAGAAGAGAGACAGGGCCAGGTCTTTTTTTCTTTTGGACAGTGCATGAGGTCTTCACCTGAACCTGTACAAATCGCTGAACTTTACTAAAATCGAAAAACGCCTCACGTCAGACAAAACGGGAATCACCGAGGAAATGTCGAGGCTCTCCGCTCACCTCTGGAAACCTGCGCCAAGAGCTGTCTGAGTGTGTGTGTGTGTGTGTGTGTGTGTGTGTGTGTGTGTGTGTGTGTGTGTGTGTGTGTGTGTGTGTGTGTGCGTGTGTGTGTGTGTGTGTGTGTGTGTGCGTGTGTGTGTGTGTTTACCTTGGCACTGCTATCAGAGTGACGTCTGGCACAGGCTTGGAGCTGACTCATCCAAAACTGCTGCTCCTTGGCATCAGAGGCTACAAAAACACACGGAGGGAAAAATTGTTTTTATCAAAAGCAGAAACCTTTAAACACAAGACACAAGGATACAATTCAATATGCAGATAGAAATCTGCTCCCTTCAATTGTCTGCTCCCAACTAATTGTACTCCTGGTAACTTAATTACTAACTTTAAGACTTTTTAATTAATAATCACATGACAGGTCACGTCTTAGGTCACGTCTTCATTCAGATGTTAATGTAGGCTGATGTCGACCATATTCATTGCCTCTTACATTTATTCTCCATCATTTATTTGTGGAGCTCCTAAAATCTCAGATATGCGCACGTACCAAGATTCAAAGCCTAGATTTGATCTTAATCAAAGTTTTAGTTCAACAAGAAGAAATATCTGCAAATTCTCAAACAGTCAGAGGCTGAAAACAGACAACAAACACCAGAGACTTAGAGATCAGTCGGTGCTCTGGTCCGGACATGGAGTCACAGCCAGATATATAATTCATATCCGTCGCACCCTCCTGGAACTTATTTTTAGCTCCGACATCATGAGATAAAGTTCAACCAGTCTGAACCAACACACAATGAAAAACGAGGTTTGACCCCAAAAATGTTTTGCTGAGAGGAGAAGTGGTGTGATCGGAGAACCAGATCAGGAACCCGCACATGCCATACATACACGTTGGCATCTAGAGCAGGTGTGTGGCAAGTACAAAAAGACTGAAACAGATAAAAGCACACGTAAAAAAACATTAAAAAAAGAACAGTTCAGTATGTAAAACTTGCTTGTTTCGTTTTGGTTCCCGTCAGACACGACAGCCAGAGACAGCTTGCTCAGTGATCTCACTTGTGGCCAAATGATTACTCTACTTGCCAAGTGTCTAGACGAACATTTGTCTGAATGAAGTCCTGGGGGCTGGTTTCACATCTAAACTTCTTCATTTTCCCTCTTTGTTCCAAATTGAACATTCAGTATTCAAGAAACGACAGCAATTCGTTTGGCCAGTTTGGAGCCGCACAGGAAGCAGCAGCTTGATACTCTGTGTGCGTGTGTGTGTGTGTGTGTGTGTGTGTGTGTGTTTGTGCGTGTGTGTGTGTGTGTGTATGTGTGTGTGTGTGTGAGAGAGACAATACACCCTGTTATTGACACACCAGCGGCCAGCTGAAGTCCGGATTTGCTGACTAACAGTGAGCTGAAGCACGTCCAGTTGAAGGAGATGCTGACTGTGTGCTTATGCAGGCCCGCTCCAGGTCAGACCGGAAAATAATATCCACCCGATCCCATTTCACTGACTAGTTATCGCCGAAGAATTGAAGTCTGATAACGCTGCGATTTAGAACGTAGGTCAGCCACAACAGGAGAAAAGAGCAGTAAAGATTTATAGATCCCCCGAGGTAGACCCAGGACATTCTGCAGAGATTATGTCTCTCGTCTGGCCTGGAAACACCTTGGGATCCTCCCGGAGGAGATGGCGTTCCCTGCTGAAGCTACAGTACTTCCACTATGACCCAGACCTGAAGATGTGGCTGATAATGAGACAAGACAAGATTTTAAAGATACCTGGTACTGAAATGCTTTGGACAATGCTCCACCTCATGATTCCTCCTGAGTCCAAAGTCCCTTTAATAACAACCTGTTTGGCATAAACTCAACTGTGCTTCCTTTCCTGGCTCCCTTTCATCAATGACCAACACCGTCCTCTTTACATATCGTCTGTAGTCTATAATAGCATATCTGCCTGACTCATTTTTCGGCCAAATTGCCCTCAGCCAATCAGAATACCTGTAACATCCCAAAACTGTAAGAGAAAAAAAAATGTCCAAGTCATATGGATTCCCTGCAAGTCCCACTGGTCCTATCTCTAATGCAATTGTAAATTTGTCTCTTTTTGTCACTTCTTCACACATCTGATGGAGGTTAGCATGGACATAATACATTCCTTCATTTAAGAAAGTGTCAACAAAGAAGCCTCCCAGTTCCAAACCCAGTTTCTATTACCACTTTGGATTCCTCCCACAGTCCAAAAATAAGCATGTTTAGGTTAATTGGAGACTCCCTAGCGGTGAGTGTGAGAGTGAATGGTGTTTGTGAGTGTGTGTGTGAGTGTGTGTGTGTGTGTCCTGTGATGGACTGGTGGCCTGTGCTGGAGCCAGACCCCCCCACAACAACATTAAGCAAGTAAAATAATGGTTGCATATACTGTTTTCTATCATAACATTGAAAATATTAGAACAGAAACCTCACTATCATGCTTCATTTATGAGAGCCGGCTCTCCACTGTTGGTGATATTTGAGGCTGCAGACAAAACAAAACAAAACAAAACAGACGAACACAAAACAAAAAGCTGTCTTCCCTAAAAAACGAGTTAAAAGGAAACACATCGTCGTATACTGTTTCTGCTGGCCCCATGCAGGTCTCTGGTCTGCCGAGGCCTTTGTAGAAGGCAGGAAACACGGCAGAGTAAAAGCCCCGGTACGCTTCAGAGAGGCTCGTCTGACACCGACTAGCAGCACCTGGGACCTTTATCTGACAGCAGAGTGGGAGCAAGAAGCATCTGACAATTTTTCTAACTTTCTGGAACAGACGAATCCGACATGTGATCTGTGCATCCGCAGCTCGTTTGGAGGTTTGAACTCCTCTTTTGCTCTCGTTTTCATTCTTTTCCATTTTTGTTTTGTATTTTGTATTTTTTGCATCAGAAACCAAGCGCAACACTCTTGAGATTCGACTGTGTGAACACGCGTCACATTATGCTCAGTTTTGGGTAGGAAGTTTCATCTCTTGCCGTACGACCTGGTTTGTTTGAAGCCCACTGAACGCTTTGATCCACAATTTTAGAAAAGATGCAGAAAACTAAATTCCACTCTGGTTGTCATCTAAGCAAAAAAAAAACCTTTCTCCCTTCATTTTCTTCCAAAGAAAAATCTTTAAATGTGAAAACGAATGCAGCACGCTCCCTATTAGGGACCGGATAACGAGGATGGATGGCTTCATTAGATTTATGAGCTCTTGCATCACCAGCAAAACAAAACTTCTCAATTGTTTCTCGGGCCTTATCCGTTATCTGGTGAGCTGATGGGATCCATTCGGACGTATGGAGGATTCAATTTGCACTTGTCAGTCACGCCGCCGACATCTGCCAGAGTGTGTGAGAGCGGCTCCAGTGAAGAGGCAACTCTAGAGAAAAATGAGACGCTCGGAGAGAAACCCTCTCTAATAGGGAGAGAGAGAGAGAGAGCGGGTTTGTTCATGTAGAAACACCTGGGCGAAAGATTCTCCAAAATATCGAGCATCGGCCCCTCCCACTTCCACCTAGTCGTCACGGTCCACGGAAATCGCTCCCGGAGAGAGCGAGCGAGCGAGCGTCCAAATCAGATATTTCTTCTCTTGATGCGCGCGAGCCTCGCCGTGATTACGGATAATTAGTCGTCTGAGCTGAGCGGTGCAGCCTCCCAGTGTGGCTATGCTAATACGCACCTGCTCGTATGGTGAACCAAGAGAGTTCACACACACACACACATATACATATACATACGCTCCCTCCTCGGCTTGGAGTGCTGGAGGACGTGGTGTTCTCTTTCAGGGAGGAAACGGAGAGCTACGGGCTCGGAGGTGACACCCTGACAGCTCTATTCATCTGACGAGTGCGAGAGGTTTTTTTACGCCCCAAGCCGCGGGGACTAATGATAAAATGGGAAGCTCCACCGCATCTCCATTAAAAAAAAATAGCAACAATGAACCCCCCTCTCTCTCTCGTCCCTGCCTGGCCTCTGTGTCCCATTTAAATGTCAATATCCATCCCCACAGAAACGTCCGGACAATACCCGGCCACTTCTGAATAACAGAGAGAGAGAGAGAGAGAGAGAGAGAGAGAGAGAGAGAGAGAGAGACCCAGTCAATCATAGCATCACCCTCACCGTCTAATTACACCCATTTTAATTACAGCATTGTGAAAGATGCTATCGGTTAAGATAATGCTTAGTCTGAGGATTAATGCCTGGCACAGCAGTTAGATTTGATTAAAGTGCGGAGAGATATTATGAGCGAGGCACTTAAAACATATACTTCACTAAAATGGACACGCTGACGGAGAGTGGAGAGGCACGAAGATTGGCCAGGCAATTACAGCGACCAGCCTTTCCTCATTAAAATGACACAATGGCCTGCGTAATTACTCGCGCCAAATCATTAACACTAAATTATATGCTTGGAGAAAATTTGTTGAAATTTCAGGTTTAACTTAATGTTTAATCGGCTTTTAATGGCTTTTATTCACTTGACTGCTGCACCTCCCGTAGTTTAGCAGTGGCGACTTGAATAGTCTTGTATTCGAGGAGAATAGCTGTGTTATTTACTAATATGTACACAGACGCTCAACTGCTACAAAAACAACTGGGTGCCAAGTGTCCAGGTGTGAGCAAACTGTCGCAAGTGATGAGCAACATCCAAAAAGCAAAGTTAACTGTGAATTTAATATTGAATAAAGCAAAGTCTGCAAGAGAGTAGCAGTAGTAAAAAGGAAACAAGTCTGTTTCTTTAGTAAAATGGTAAAAATGTAAAGAGATTTCCTAGAGTTTGATATCACTATCACTTTTTACGCAGCATTACATATTTTCGCTTTGGAGAAGTGTGCAGCTTGTCTGTACCCACTTACTGTAACGCTAACTGAAGCTAACAGGCTACAGCACTACGTTTCGCATAACGTACAACTGTTAAATTCCTCTCTACGTCTTGCTTTTGAGCCGAGTTAAAACCATAACCATACATTTTGCGGTTGCAATTACGTGAGTCAAATAAACTATCAAGTGCACCGCTAACAGGGTCGATCACAGGGTCCGCATTGCTGATACATACTTCAACAGTTTTGTCTTGAGATGACATCTTGGCAGGTTGCTAATAACAAATCCTTGGGACAGATCCCCGCATCAAAACACCGTTTCCATCGCGTCAGGAATCCTAATCAGCCGCTTTTGAAGGCCGTGCTGCAAACAACTTAACATTTCACTGGCCGACTGTCTCGTCGTGACATCGTTTGATAAATAGCTTAATTTGCCGACTGCGCATTCAGACATGATTAAATTCCCACTGCTCCTCACCTTTCACTCGGCAGCAAAACAAAAAGGCGTCTCCGTCTCCCTCCAGCCGATAATGAAATGCCCGAGTTTATATCAGCCTCCTTCAGCTAATTACGCCGTGTTCCTCCGGCTTCTTTACAGCAACATTATTGAGACTGTGAGACTCAACTGTTGCATAGATGTGTGTATATGTGGGGATACGAAGAGGCTAGAGTGATGGAGACTGTACTTTCAATGATTGATCGTCATGTTCGAGTGTCTTTAAACCAGAAAAAAAACAAAATAGCGATAATTATGAGTATGCCCCCTCCATAAATGTAGACTCACAGGTGTCACGGAGTACTATATGGCAAACCTCAGCAAATGATCGTCTCAGAGGACGGTTTTCCCCACTTATATTTTAGTAGTAACAAAGTGAGAAGACATAGTAGCTCTGTCCAGTATATTCTCCCTTCACGCGGAAACAAAGAAACCCTCTTGTGAAAAGAAAAAAAAAGAGAGGAATCAAGAGGGGAATAAAGGTGGCATTTAAAGCTTTAGAGAGAGACCGTCACTGAGATGAATCGCACTTTTACGTCTGACTCCCGACTGAACCGTCGAGGTTTGGACTTTCAGAGATTCCCATGGTAACCGAAACCAGATCTGAAGTGCGTTGGCTTAATCTCAATGACAGACTGTTGAGCCACTTTGTGCCCTGCTGTTTGCAATTAATTTCAGAGTAAAAAACATTAAAAAAAAAAAGTATTTAAAGGGCTGTTTTGTTGTTGGGAGGTCGTATAGGCATCAGTCAACCCCCAGACATCAACACAGGCCCGGGGTTTGTTTGGCTGAGCTGCGTCAAAAGACTCCTCCTCTGTCTCGATGGTTTTCTTGATTACTGTCGACTCACTGAGGTGCTGGAGATGGAAATACCTCTCCCTGGGAGCTGCCCAGCCTGGCTCCTTCTTCTCTGTGGGATCATTGTTTCCTCTTAGCTCAATAAACACGGATCGCTGGGTTATTTGGGGAATATAGGCCAAGTTATTCTGATATCCTCCCCCTCGAGAGAGTAAGGGGACATTCCAGCGGCTCAAGTGGAGCAACAGTGAAAAGGAGTTTATCTTGCTTCAGTGGATGCAGGTCACTGAAGGCAAAGGCCTCCAGCACAGTGACCAGCTACAGGCTCCGTGTCTGGCACCGAGCCTTGGAACGATATTTCCCCCTTTGGTGTCTATTTGCTTACTGACTTGGCCGGATATTTTTCACTTTATTGGAACTCAAACAAGGGAAATCAAGCGAATGCACACACATTTGTAAATTAGATACTCGCGAGGATGAAGACAATTCGAGTGTTGACTATGTATAATAAAAGTCTACTGTGGAAAGGAGTCCGCACATAAACTCCGACGTGAAATGAAAATGTTAAGTATAGCGGCAAGAAAACTTAAAACATCTGGCCCAAGAGCCACAAGTGGAGGGGTGGTTACAGCATGAACTTCATCATAAGAACGTCATTATTGTTATTATCATTCATCCTTATGTTATTATCATACTGTCTGATGTGTAGGGAGCCTAACAACTTACAATGCAAATCTTTCATGATAATGGATGGATGGATCTTCTTTTTCTCCTCTGCTGATCATTTTCTAGTCTGAACAGCATAAAACGGACAAAAGCTGAAAATCCTCACACTCAAGAGGCTGAAATTACATTTGTTTTTTCTTGATTAAAGTTCTTTGAGTTATACTCTTGGTTGATCCATTATTGGTATGAGCTGCAGAGTGGAATCTTAGTTTCTAATTTAATAGAGTTGATGAAATGTAGATTGTTGTATTTCTTCATTTTTAGTTGTCACACCGCAACTTGTGTCATCTTTCCAGGCTCCCGGTGAATTTTTCACCCTCTTTTAATCTCAATTTTCTGTTCCTCCTCAACCTCCGGAGGGTGATATCTGACTCATTAGCGGCTCTGAATGTCTCTCTGTGTTCGCCAGCTAATCACCAACTGTCTTAGTTTTGGGGCAGGTACAGTGCAGCGGGTCTTTAACTGGGTTTTCTCAGTGTAAACAGTGGCCCGCCGGGACCGGAGACGTGAATGATGGGAGCGGTGAGTAAAAACCGTAAAGTTGCGGATCGTAAAAACCAAACCAATGAGCTGAAAGATCCTAATCTGCTGAGCGGAGCTACAGCGTCTCTGATAATTCCTCGTGGCACCATCACTGACAAACAGTTGCGTTTTTACACATCAGGCAGTCGTGGGGTAACGTTATCATTAATTTGGAGTCATATTTATGGCCATCCGACGACGAGCCATTCCCTTTTATCGCTCATTTTGGTTCCTACTAAATCCCGAGGGAAATATCCGGCTCTTTAGCTGCTAAATGCCCCACTAAGCTCACACTCACACCTGGAGGCAACTTAGAGCCTTCAATAGGCCTCAAAAACCATGTTTTTAGATTGGGAGGAAACCCCAAAAGACCCAGGGAGAATATACAAACTCCACACAGACACACCTTCAGCCTGACTTGGATTTGAATTGGGGACAAAGATATTCACAAATCCATCTCATCATTGTCTAATGAACAAACGTATTGTTCTGTAGCACAGGAACCTCATTTTCCATAAGGGAACTTTGCTGAGAAGAAGTTTCTATTTCTAGGTGTGTTTCCACTACCCCTAAAACTCCACAATCTCTCAAATATCTACACCCTCATGGCGTAATTTTTCCAGGTGTGTTGATATCAAAGTTTGAAGAAAACACTTTTTTTTTTTACACCATGTAAATGATGTAGTGGGTCACATGACCAGATCACTTCAAACAAAATGGTTCGGCGTGGAGTGAGAATGAACTTTTACTGAATCTAATCTGATAAAACGCCACTACTGAACAACTCTTTTTCTAACATGTTCAAAATAAACTGCAAAACTAAACTTAACTATCACAGCACATCCACAAAACACCCTTCAAAGGAAACAGCTAGTTGCAGTTGCAACTGGAAATTCCACTGCATAATGCAAATGCATATCTATCTATCTATCTATCTATCTATCTATCTATCTATCTATCTATCTATCTATCTATCTATCTATCTATGTATTCATCTATGCAAACTATGAATTACTGCGGCTTTATGGTTGAAATTCTGCAGCTTTAATTCCAGCAGGAGCTTTTTATAGCCGGCTCTCCAGTGCATTCACAAACACTGCACGGTTCATTCATAACACCAGTAACACCCCGGTGCATTACCCGCACTCCAACATAAAACACACACACACTCACTCAACCTGGTGTTTGTACTTTGCCATAAACAGGCGGGCCTGGAGGGGGGGGTGGGTGGGGGGTGCGTGCCGGGGTGAGGTCATACCTCTGAGTTTGTACAACTCTCCACTGACGGAGTTCACAATGAACATGTGCGGAGCCTCGTCGCTCGGGGTGACCGAGGCCCCGATCAGGGGCAGCGATCCGCGGGGCTTCTGGCTCTTCCCCTGCTCGTTGACGAAGTAGTGCAGCTGGCCCAGCTCCGGATCCAACACAAAGTACCTGCGAGGGGAGGGAGAGACAGAAACAAACAAACAGACAGACAGAGGGAGGGAAAAGTTAAGAAAGTAATGGTCTGAGGAGAGGAAGAAGAAGCAGTGGGGAGGGAAACACAGGATGTTGTGTTTTATGATCTCATTATCGCGGCTGGTGAAACTTTTTTTTAAGAGTCTAACTTTTTGGGATGTGCAGGAGAGCAAGAAAGCGATGTGAGTGAGTGCGAGACAAGGCAAGAGAGAGCTGCTGTAAAACACGTACACAACACCCTTATATTTTCCAACGCCTGCAGGATATGTTTTTACTCCGCTCAAGATTTGATGCAAAAGAAAAAAAACTCCTCTGCGCACATTAAGGACTGCATTCACAAACACGAAGCCGGCAGCTCGGCTCCAAATTATTCAAGGTGGCGATTAGAGCGGTCATCTCGAGCAGAAGCCGCAAGCTCCAGGCGTGGAAATGAAACCCCACGTTTTCCTCCTTTGTGATTAATGAATCACGTTCAATGACTGCGTAATTGAATCTCGACGGCTGGAAGACTCAAACCCAGCCAGACACATAAAAGCCACAGACACACAGGCACTCATTCCATTTCCCGGGGCCAGAGACAGATTGCGTATGACATTCAAGAAAACGGAGCTCCGTCTGCTCCACTTTTCTCTGGTTCTGCGGGTCAATACAGGCCGGAGCGGCACCTGGTCTGATCTACCTGACCTTTTCTACATCTACGGACGAGACGGCCGAGGTAGCCCTCTTGGCTCGGAGTGCTGTGGTATCGTCCTCTCTTCCCCCACCAGATTCCCCATGTTCCCAATCAATGCTCTCTTTCCACCCGCGATTACAGAAGCTGCAGTATTGATCAGGCAACACTCGCTCTCAAGCCCAGGCGCAGCTTCTGCTTCCTGTTGTTTCCACATTTGGCTCGTATGAGACAGCGGAGAGTGTCGAGATGCGTTGTGTTCAGACGACACCAGAGGTTTTGATATTTGTCAAACAAAAACAGCATAAACAACATGTTGGCTTTGAATGGTTTGTTTAATCGGCTACTTGTGGTTTTCTATATCCATATATCATTGTTATTATCAATGAATCCAAGTTTTTAGAGGTGACCTTGAGTGAAAAAAGACACTTTATCATCGTCTCACGTATATCTCTCAGATGTTGAGATAGCAGCTAAAACAGGTGAATCTGTACATACAGATAATGCTCCATACAATATGAGTGTGATACAAACTATCACTGCCCCTCTACCTGCCTCCATTCAGGTGGTCTAAATGAATGAAGCCACATGACTGCAAGGTACAAAGGTACAAGTAAAAGGGCTGCAATACAGCATTTAAAGCATTTCAGATGAAAGCAGTGCACCATAACTTCAGTGTTAACAAAAGAGAACAAGGATAAAATACTTTGATCTCCATGAAAATATCTAATATCTCAAATAATTGCTGTCCACGATGATGAAAAACTGGGAAAAGGTCGCCTGGCTCCGTTGTTTAGCAAGGAATGTAAAGTCATCATTCCTGCAAGTGGCAGAAAAGTGCATTATATAATATACTGAACTTTAAAAGGGTTTGTATGTAAAACTGCATCTGAGGCATTTCTGATTGAACCAAATGTTCCACATCTTCTGTTCCGGCACCAGAAAACAAGGACAAATACTACGCTCGACCTGTCTAGGTCCCCCTTCAAAATGTCTGACATTTGTTATCGACGATTAAGAACAAACGAGCGCTTCGGTCTGCGAATACACAGATGATAAGAAGACAGAAAACTGTGTTACCGCAGCCCCTCACATCATGCAGCCCTCCAGAGTTCCCCTGAGAGGATGCAGTGAATACCGCTCTCTGAAAATTGATCTTGCCCCCTTCCATCAGGAGAGCTGGTGATTTATGTCGACCACAGCCGACCGGGGAACAATCTGCCTGCGTCAGTTTCCATCCAGTCGTCTCTTTTTCTCCCTCACACACACACACACACACACATTTACACACACATGCCGCACTGTGTATGAAGTCTTACCCCCCCCCGTTCAGTCAGCAGAGCACAGGCTTTTACCGTTGACCCCTCCGGGCGGTCTTGCTTTAGCAGCTAAACCACAATGCAGACCTCTCACATGATGGATGGGGCCGGCAAACAAACAGCTCGGGCTTTACATTCAGCCTCTCGTGTCGTAACACCGGACCTGCAAAGCTGCAGACGCTGCGCTCGAGGTGAACTTTTCACCTCGGGAGGCAGGACGCTGCAGCAAACTGCGCTACATCAGAGATAATGATACAACAGCGGCGCTGTCGGTGTTTCGCTGAAACGTTGCCGCACTTGTTGTTGCACTGTTGAACTGAGCAGAGATAGATCTCTGCCCGAGACCGTAAAATTAGCCTCGATGCAAGTCATTTTGTTGAAAAAAACCTTGTCCATTCTGCATATAAGACAATGTTAAAATGATCGTCATCTGCATGCAAATAGCAGCTGGATGTATCTGTGAGCTACAGTAGAGTAGATTAATTAACTATTAATTGACTGATGAAGTTTTAAGGTAAGTCTAAATTCTCTGATCTCACTTTCTTTTCACTACATTTGCACCAGATTTCATGTTGCATGATCAAAAGGTCAGGAAGTCAACTAGATGACCTGATTGATAACAGCTTGTTTTTGCATCACTTTACACACAAAATAACTAATCATTGAATCCAGAAAGGATTGTTTGTAGCAGCCCCACTTTAAATGCATTTTCAGGGCCCGTACTTGCTAACACTCAGAATACATCTTCAGAGGTTTTTTTTTTTCCCCTGGCTCAACATCTCTCAAAAGTAATCACTCACCCACTCAATAACAGACATCTGTAACAACAAAGAGCCTTCAGATACTGATCCATTGTCTTTTTTTTCTTTTTTTCGGCTGATGCCATTCAAATAAATCACCACTGTAACAACAATAATAATAACAGTGTAAAAAGAGCTTAGTTGGGCACATTCATCCACATCAAGCAGAAACACTGCCATTTCCTAATGGCTGTAACACCGATGCGGCAGGAAAACAGCTCGTCAGCGGAATCTGCATCTCCTCTCTGCTCCTCTGTCGCTTCAATCTCAGAAAGGATCATCGCACCAGATGGACACCAGTAAATCACTGTGATTACTGGCAGGGAGTGTGGCTTTAAAACGTGTCCACACACAAAGTGTGACGCGCGTGTCAAAGGTGCCGTGTAAAGCCGGCCTCTCTTTATCGCGTACAGCGACCGCGGAAGAAGCCTGAAGTCGCGTTAAACGGTTACCACTAGGGGGCAGTGGACCTCACAGTTATATGCATATTATATATAGATAGAAAGAGAGAGAGAGAGAGAGAGAGAGAGAGTGAGAGAGAGAGAGATACCACCAGTTTATTAAGTGAGGGTGGCTGATCTGTTTCTGTCTGAATGACAAATTAAGTCCCATATTGGAAATCCAGGTTTTTTACTTGCTTAATGCTGGGTATTCTTCACAGTCTCCTTTAGAGCACCTTTAGGAGCTTTTTTTTTTTTAATGGGAAAGGACTCCTTAAACTCAGCTCCTTTAAGACCCGCACCTCTTTAAGCCAATTAAATCCCAATTCATCACGTCTCTCTCAAGTCTGAATGAGCCGCTTGCTTTTTGTATTGCAGACTACAATGACAATATTACGTTTTTCTTCAGTGGCTTTAAACGCAGCTCGGGTCTGAACACAAAGGCCGCAGCAGGAGAGGCCGTGCTCGACAGGGATAAAGTAGTGCACGAATGCTTGTTGTGTCAGATATTAAACACCAGACAAAGAGAGTGGATCCGATGTGAGAACCTCCCCCATTACATCACTCCGTGGCGGTACCGCTGCAGAGCCAAGGAGTGCATCTCATCGCGTCTACCAACTTCACACAGATTTGACTCAGTGTTCGGCACAGAAATATCTCTGGTGCAGGCTGTTATATTTGATCAAAGCGCCTCCAAAACCGAGCCAGACACTTCATTCCTGACGTGGGAAGGGGGTAGCAGCTGACAAAGCAATCCCGACTCAGACTCTCCATCATCCGTGTTGACAATTCCGACAACTACGGATTTGTGGGGCGAGAACGAGCGAGACCTCAACCACACCGAGGAGACCCGGGAACAAATGAGCCGAGGAGACCTTGACTTCAGATTGTTGCCGTCGACTTGGCAAACGCACCGACCAACTGCAGCTAAAACGACAGCGAATATAAATTCACCACCGAAAGGAAAAAAAAAGACGAACAGCGAAAGGCTTTTATTTTTTTCCCCCTCCTCCTCCTCCTCCTCCTCCTCCTTCCCGAACCAACAAGAAGTCAAACATCCTAAGTTTTCCTCCCTCCTCTGTGCCACAGAGACACCCACCAGAGCCGCATTACCCCCAGCTCGCAGCTTTGATCAAAGCAGCGCGGCAATGCTGCCTTTCCGGTGAACACATCTGCAAAGAAATGATTCATCCCTCACAATGTACTCCCCGCCCCGGCTGACCGCTTAGGAAGGCATAAATTTAGCAGCTAACACATGTAGCCTCGCAGATGCCTGCCCGAGTACCGTACGGCCGCATATCTGAGGAGGAGGAGGAGGAGGGGGAAGAGGAGAGGGCCGCTGGATGTTTACCGTCGTGTGATCCGCATGTTAATGTCCGCGATGTACCTGCACAGATGAGAAACCAAACCAATCTCCAACATGGAGAGGCTATTAGACCTTGAGGAAAGAGTTTTAAACTAAGTCAAGCTCCGGTGTCGCCGTCGCCGTGGAAACCTGCTCGTCTACAGCCAAACACAAGCAGCTGAGGAGGAGGAGGAGGAGTTACGGTCTCCGGTTGTCGATTTGTTTTGTTTTGGGCGCGTCTTTCATCTTTTGACGGAAACTAGGAGCAGCCCGGTTGTTTCGTCCGGGAGCCTGGAAGCCGTGTCATGCGGAGACAAACTATTAATCCTAAAATAGACTCTCAAGTGAGCATCTTGTAGTGCGGCGAGGAGCTGATGAATATTCATACAATCACAATGTGTGTGAGTGTGTGTGTGTGTGTTTCTCTTGTGGCGAGGGCCCAATTTGGCATCTTTGCAGGAGTCTTTGAAGGTTAAGATGAAATAGGAAGTAAGTTTGTTGAGAGGGTTTCGTCCCGTGCATACGTAATGTTTGCAGCCAACCTGTTTACCTGGTTTTGGCAGCATGTCACAACTTTCCCCAGTCCTTCACTGTCCTGGTTCCCACCTTTTTATTTTTCACCCCCCTAATGGTTACTTGCTTAAATATTTAGCAGGGGTGACTATTTTACCTTTTTAAATCGACCCATCCATCATTTTATCATCTATTTTTGGTATCGTCTACAACATGCTCACCTCACCGAAACTGTAGAATCAATGAAGAGGAAATAGAGAAGATTAAACTCTCTTATTTACCAATGTTTCTCCTTTGTGTGCTGAGCTTCCTGGAGAAACATGCCCTGGCTAGTTTAATATTGTGTCCACCCCGCCACCCCCTCCTCTTTTTTTTTTTATGACCATCATCACATGGCGTCTGCCCCGGCGCTGAGAGGCTATTCCTGTGTCATAACAAAGGCCCGAGCCGAGTTGCACACTGTTGCTGCAACATTTCTGCATTTCACCAATTAACCTGGATCGCCACGGCGCTATTGTTACAAACCGAAACGCTTTGAAAACCTGCAAAGTTGAAACGATCCTCGGGGCGTGCGTGATGTAAATGAGGGTCCTTTACAAAAATAGAATCCATACAGGAGGTGTGTGTATAGGAGGGAAAAAAATGGCCACCTAGCACATTTTCTCCAACACACACACACACTTACACAGAGAACCTACACAACGTACTTCACACTGACACATGGCCACCCACACACAGTGGCAGAATTAGCTCCACTCAGGTCTGTTGCCCACCATGACACCGCCTGCCAACACACACTGAAACACAATGTGTTTCTCCACGTGACGACAAAGCGCTGGTACGTGACCGTCGGCTGTGTTTACTTCCAACACAGAGCCATCCCTGCCCCTCCCTCCCTCTGTTGGAGTGTTGATACCAAACATAGCCCCAGAGGAAGATGGATTGTCCACCTTCGTTTCCTCTTCTTCTCCAATTGGAAAAGACTGACGATGTGTGCGTTTTTTTTATCTTTTTATTTTGACCTATTGCAACCTTTTTAAGATGGCTCTTTTCAAAATTGCAATTCAAGTTTCCTTTTTTATTTCCCTGTGTCCACCTCAAGCAAAAATCTAATATATCTTCAAGGGCCAGAAAGATGAAGGCAGCTCTATCACACACACACACACACACACACACACACACACACACACACACACACACACACACCAGGCTCCCAGCCTCTCCAGAAGGCTTCCTCCCAGTTTGGCTCCTTCCTCATCACCAGGACCACCAGACACCTGGACAGATTTTTCCCTTCACGCCTCTCAAACAGCTCACCTCGCACCATTGCCACTGCCCACCACACACACACACACATGCATAAATACACACACAAAAACACATACTGCGATTCAGTACAGTACAGCCCAGTGCTACAGACTGTGCAACATGTGCAAATAATACAGTAAATGCTTCATATTCTCCCTGATTTGCACAAAGCGTTACTAGCATTGGGTATGATGTTGTTTCATCTTCTAGTATATTTTCAATTGTTGGACTTAAACCCTTTGATCACAAAGTCAGTGCTTTTTGGGACTAATTCACCATCATGTGTCAGTAAAGGCACTCTACCGGTCTATAATTATTTCTTTTCTTTTCTTATGAGCCTGGGTCACAATGTTAATTAGGAATGTTTTCTCATGTCTGTGTGCATCGGGTTTTTAATTTTTATTTTGATGAGCGAAAAACACCTTTTCATGGAACTAATGACTCATCCGTATTGATTGCACCTTTCATTTTCTGCCTTTTGTTAAAAAATGAGTTGCTGTGAAGTAACTGGAGCAAAACGGGACCTTGTTTAGCAAACATTGTTCACACAAAGACCTCCTCTCATGGCCAATGTACAATAAGCCTTTTCTGCCCCTTTTATTTTGCAAGTGTATGTGGTTACAGGTTTCATATGACATAAACGGTAACGTAGTAATGTCACGACTCTGGGAATCGTCTTAATCCACTTATAGAAGTTAAGCTCATTTTAATGTCAGGTACAGATAAACATCACGCTGCGATTAGTCACATCCAACCTACGGACTATATTTGGAACAACTGGCACGCAGAACAATGTGATTAGCGAACACTTCGGCTTCCTTCAAAAGAACCGAGAAATCAAAACGTGTCCCAGATGAATTGAAAACTTACACAGAAAACCTGGTGGTGGGAGTGGGAGTAGTTTCAAGCAGTAACAGGAGCTTGTCGCTCGGAGGAAATCAGGCCTCTTCTCTCACATTTACAGACGTCTAATCTGATCTGACTGCGTAGCTGCACAGGCTACATTTTCAGGATGTTTCACCACGCACATTCACTCCCACCCGAGCTGGAGGCCGCGGCACTCAGTCCAGGTCAAAGGACCAACAGGAATATTGTCTCTAATTGCGTGGGGAACCGGTCTCCTGCAGACCTGTTTCAGATGAAACCGAACAGGTATCATCCCCCAAAAGAACAACTACAAACCGACCTTCCTACAAACTCTTCCAGCTGTGTGTGTGTGTGTGTTTGTGTGTGTGTGTGTGTGTGTGTGTGTGTGTGTGTGTGTGTGTGTGTGTGTGTGTGTGTGTGTGTGTGTGTGTGTGTGTGTGGGACAGTGAGCAGAGGTGACAGACAACAAATCCCACAGGAGGACAAAACACAATAAGGATGCATTAGATCAACACCACCTCACTTTTACCTCTGACATGAGTGTCAGTGTCTCTTTAAGTCTCTCTCTCTCTCTCTCTCTCTACCTCTCTCTTTCTCGTGTTCTCTTTTTCTTTTCATCCAAGATGAGTCTCCCGCGGGTGCGCATCAAGACGCAGTTCGGTGCATCATCTGCCTGTCAGTTTAATGGGAAAGCAGGGAGCAGCCATTCTTTCTGTCCACCTCCGCCTCCATACACCCCACCCCTCTCACACTCACTGGCTCCCAGCCCAGATTATATACACACACACACATACATACATACACTTTCACACATACACTACAGCCTCAGTTCCTCTGCAGCACCACTACAGCGACAACGGGACAACGCTGTGAGTCGGTTATATTCGTCTGTGTATCGGTAATAAAAAGAAAAGAAAAAATTGGATTCCAATCCCAAATCTCACAACAGCTGCAGAACAGACACCCTGCATAATTCATGCTAACCGCACAGGAGTTCAACAGGGAACAGGAAATCTGCAAGAAAAGGTTTTGTATTCTCCTTAAAAAAAAAACAAAAAGCCAAACCCGGACCAGATGTTTCACAACAATAAGTGCACGCCTGATTTGTAACTTAAAAACTCTCTCATAGCCTCAGGTTTTTACCAAAGAAAAAAAGAAACTATCTGCTGATGTCTGAGCTGAGGGAATCAGACACAGAACAGGGAGCGAAGCCATGAATGCTGCATGAAGTACAGTGGCACAACAATGTGCTGCTGAAACCTCCACAGCTACAGACCAGCGCCCGAGTATCAGGGACTCACGGGACACGAGCACAGCGTCTGGTTAAAGGCCATAAAATAAAAAGCAATAAGGTTATATTAACCACAGAGAGGAGGGAGACACACACACACACACGGACATCCACACACACACACTTTCTGTTGCTGCAGTGAGCACAGGAATGCATGTGCATGTCGGTCCGGGATGCATGCAGCAACACAGCAAGTCAGCATTTTGTTTGTGGAGAGATGGAACAAATACCGATCAGCCTCCAGCTGCAGCTTCTCCTGCTCTGAGGCTCTTCATTGAATGTTATGGGTTTTTTTCTGTGGTTTTGGTCGGACAATGACAACAAGCTCCGGGACAGCTCCGACTCAGGCTCTCAGGGACTGTGAAGAGCGTTTTTCGGTATTTAATATAATGATTAACTGAGGGGCGACTCAGAATGTGGCATTAAGTCAATAGGGGGTCCAGATGTAGTTGAGGTCGGCCCTAAAAACAAATAAAATAAGTCAACTCAGGAAGGCCTCATGAGAGAGTTAACCTTTTCTGACCTATCACAGATAGTACTATTCATCAATGATTCACAAAATAGTCAGGTGCAAGGCTCTGGCTATTGTCTAGAAGACTTCCTTAGTGACTGTCCCAAAGGCCAAAGTTGAACACCTGCAACTATGTTGTTTGTCCTGTCAGACAAGCAGCTCACAAACCATCTTAAAACAAGAAAAATTCACATTTTCCATCTCACAGATTTGAAGTTTTTAACATGTCAGCACCAACAACAGAAGCCTCAGCAGTGTCTGCAGACTTGGGTAAACACTCAACCTCATCTAAAAGTAATCTAAAAACATAATGCTCACATTTCAGGAGGCAAAACTATTTCTTGCTTAAGAACTGACTTTCATAACCAGCAGTGCCTGACTTTGTATATTTAAAGTTTCAGTTTCGACTCTTTTAACATCAACAAATGAAGCCTGAGATGTGAATGTCAAAACTACTTCTTGCTCGATACGTCTGTGAAGGTTTCTCAGTGATTCAGGTCATGGTAGTCTTAAAGTGTTTTTCACGCCTCATCAGAACTGAAGATGAAAATGTATTCAACGACCAGAAGTCAATTTCCCTTTGCTTTTTTTTTTTTTAATCGCTTAGACTTCTTGCTCAAAAAATGACTTTCCCAACCAATGCATGACTTGTGTTTTTAACACTTCAGCTTTTACTGTAACACCAACAAATAAAGCCTCAGACGTGTCTGCGGAGAAGAACTATTAACAGTGAACCTCAACCAAAAGTGACCTCACAGCTTTGAAGGGAAAGCTTTTTAGAGGGAAAAGCTCCATCTTGCTACTTCCTCTCATCACCAATCCATGACTGACATTTAAGTCATGAATTAGCATTCAACTCTGAACACATCAACAGAGTGGGGTCAACTCTGAATCTCAACCAAAAGTGATCCCGAAGCATAAAGATGCCAAATATTCAAATCTCTTGCTCAGGAACTGAATTTCACAACCAATGTATGACTTGTATATTCAAAGTTTCAGTTCTTAAGACAAATGAATTGAGCCTAAACGTCTACAGAGTAGAGTGTTATGACCCTTGGTCCTCTCTTCATGGGCCAGGGATACAACAAGTCAACACCAAACCACAACCAAAGCACGACTTCTACATGTTGAAGTTCCTGCTCTAAACGCCAACAACTGAAGCCTCAGAAGTGCCCGCAATCTTAACTCTGGACAGTGCACACATACAAAAAACCCTGGAAACTGTTAGTCAGCAGGCCTATCAGGCATGTGTTGGGATTTAAACCCACTCTTTCTCACCCCACCTCCTCCTCTTCCTCCTCCTCCTCCCCTCAGAGTGACGTGGTGGTAAAAGTGCAACGTGGACAACAACACTGGAGTGCCAATCTCACCTGTTCTGCCAGCCCTGGAGCAGGTTGGTGTATTTGCTCAGCACCCCCTCCAGCTGCCTCCGGCGCGTCTGCTGCGTCTGCGGCGGCTGCGGCTGCACATTCATGCCGCCTCCGAGCGCTGCTCCGCGGCTGCCCGGGGATCCGGAGCCCGACCCCGGGCTGTGGGAGCCGCTCCTCCCGGGCTTCCTCGACGAGGCTCGGGGTCTCTCCGCCGGGGAGGAGTTGCTTTTATTGACGGCGGGATGCGTACTGAACAGCGTCTTGTCCATCCTGGCGACGGGACGGTGCAGAGGAGGAGGAGGAGGAGGTGGTGGGAGGAGGTGGTGGTGGTGGTGGAGGAGGAGGAGGGAGGAGGAGGAAGAGGGGGAGAGAGGGGATGGACCAGCAGAACCAGCAGCAGTAGAGAGGATTTCAGCAGCGCATAAGTGCAAAAGAGCCGATCAGTGTCCGCACAGCTACAGCTGAGGCCCCGCATACACGCTGCACACTGCGCCTCCTCTGCTCTGGGAGGCGGGCATCGCTGCTCTGCGCCTCTGCAGTGCGTGTCTGAGGAAAACCACCGTGGTGGAGTCTCCTCCAGCGTTTTTCCTGCTGGGAGGAGAGAGAGAGAGAGAGAGAGAGCGAGGGAGAGAGAGGGGGAGAGAGAGAGAGCGAGCAGACACGCCCCCCTCCTCCTCCTCCCTGGACCTGCCCCCCGGATATTACAATGCAACGATACACATCATCATCATCATCGTGTCCGAAAATCACCCTTTCCTTTCCAACTCCCTCCTCTCCATGATAGGGATTTCCACACTAAAGCAGTGCCAGGGCTAGTGCTTCATTTCAGACAGAGGAACTGGCTCTAGGTACTAGAGTCGAGACACTTTTCTTAATCTATCGGTGAAAATGATGACAAAACACAAATATATCTGCCACCCATTAAAGAAGAGTCTCTAATGTTATTTTCATATCAGACCTGGATAGTTCAGACTCGATTTTTCACAGTCTGTTGAATAAAGCTTTCTGAATCTGGACTAAAGGTACAAACTCTGATCTCCATCAAAAAACGTGGATCTGTATGTTTAATGAGAATCCCAGGCAATGGGCCAATCAGATGACGGCACCTCATTAATATTAATGACCATTTCCTGCTAAATCCCACTATCCTATATCATGTTAAACTTTCCTCTTTGGCTTCTCTTAAATAAAATTGAAATAAAGAATACAAATACAACAGTTCCAATTACAAAATGTGGACGTGTTGCATACCTGAAAGTTATGCTCTCTCACTGTTCACCCCACATTGATCATGAGACGCTCATACCGGGGAGATGACCCCAGGATTAGGGTCCAGTTCACTGTACCATAAATATGAACAGAGAAACTAATTGTTATAAAGTCTTTTGTACAATTTGCCACTCTATTTTGCATCTCTCGCTATATCTAATTCATTGACCTGGACTGGTTAATAAGAAAATCTGAAATCTTGTTAAATTAAGTGTAATAAGAAAAATCAGAGTTAATGATGCAACTGAATAAAACATACTTGGTCTTTCCAGCTGATTAGTAGAACTACCGACAGGAAGAAACAAACACATCCTCCTGATACCTCAATTAAGAGCATTGTTTGATAAACATCTACTTAAATACTGGCCTGAAATCAAAGTGAGAGTGTGGGCATGCTCATCCCACTGCACTGGCCCCCAGACTGTGATAAGCACTATCGCGCCCTCCCAAAAAACAATGGTGGAGAGCAGTGAATACAAATAATCCTGCAATCGTCATCCAGACAGACATAGTCCTGATAAATAGATGTGTTGCATAACAGAATCTATATCCCTACACTGTTATCTCTTTAGTTGTGTTGTGACCCCTCACATTTATCATATGACCCCTATAGAGACGACTGACCTCCAGGGTTAGGGTCCAGTTTGCTGTGCTATAAATACGCACAAGCACAAAACGGAAAAATTCAACACAATGATGTAACACAAAGGGACCGTAAACATCACTCTCATGATGTGTTTTGTGTAATAATAAGAAATGGAGAAATGTTGTTTTGAAATACCCGATTGCTACAGTAAGAGCCTCAGATCACACATACACACTGATTTATAATAGATTAGGCCAGATAAGCCAAGCTCCAGCCTATACTTTTTTCTTACTTATTTGTCTATCTACTATCTACTGTTTACTTTGATTGGAATATTTTATGTTTTGTTACTTGTTCTTGTTTTTATCAAGCTTCTGTATTTATGTTGAGATGTTATCTCTATTGTAAAATGAGTTGCCTTGATAAGACCGAAAAACTTGACTTAATTTTCATATATTTTCTAGTTTGTAAATGTGTTTTAATTAATGTAGGAGGGAAGAGATTTCTTCGTCATTTCATCAAGTGTTATATATTAATATGATATATTCACACAAACATACACACACATACATGTATGTCCATGACAGCCAGTTGGATTTGAACCCATTAATGAAGACCAGACAAAGCCTCGTTGCAGAGCAACTGACGGCAACGCTTCGGCGAATCTCTACGGGGCGCCGGCCGGAGCGCGGCCAGGTTCCTGCTGCCTGTCAGCTGAGGCAGCTGCAGAAATCGCAGATCGATACAGGAGGGTAAAACAAAATCCCCAGCGCCACAGTCAACAGCCGGTCCTCCCAAGTCAATGGTTTGTTAAGAGCTCGCACTCGAGAGTCAAGCTCAGGTCAGCCGCATTTCATTACCGGAGGTCGAAGCGGTTTGGCTTTGAGGCCTTTCGCTATTAACTCTCAATTTAGAATGAGAGTTCATCACGATGGGGGCAGGGTGATAAAACAGAGTGCGTCATGTACATTTTTAAGTCTGTCGTAATTGATTTATAAACACCGGCAGAAGCAGGTCTGTTGAGATGTGGATTTCTTCAAACAATGAAAAAAAAAGGTCAAATGTCTATGTCTTTGTCTGTCTGTCTGACTATTTACCTATCTATCATATGTAGAACAAAATAGAATATGCAAATGCATATCTATCTATCTATCTATCTATCTATCTATCTATCTATCTATCTATCTATCTATCTATCTATCTATCTATCTATCTATCTATCTACCCTCTGTATTGGCCCCTAGGGATCTGCACTCAGAATTTTTCTGCAGTATCAAGACATTTAAGATCATCATCATCTTCATTATTTCTTCCTATTCCATTCACTCCTTCTCGGCCTCCATCATCATCCACCTTCTCAGCATCATCGCCACCATCACTCAGCAGAGCCCGAGCAGAGCAGCCGCCTCTGTTTCCTCTCCTCGGCTCTGTAAAACACAGGGAGAGCTCGTCCCCCCGGAGCTGTGACTCTCTCTGCGCTTCATTTCTTTTCCCCGGCTACGCTCTGACATCGCACCAATCTCCTCCATTACGGGCTCCGTGTCAGCTCCGGCAGATTTATGGCGGCCGTGTCTGCTCGAGGCCGGGGCCCTCGTCGACTTCCTCCACCAGGCCGCCCCCGGCACCGGAGCTATTACCGCCGAGAGGGAGGGATGCTTTAAAAACCTGATGGCTCCAAAGCACCTTGTTTGGAACACATTTCTTGGTTTATGTAGTGACTTAAGAGAGTTTTAAGCCTGAAGAGGCCCTTTACTTTTTTTATGCATTAACCCTTTAAAATCGATTTGGGGAGGAAAACAACAATATTGAATCAAAGTAGGACAACATCCTGGCAGCCAAACTTTAGGAGGGGGTTTACACAACTTAGGAAAACACAAGTAATTGAATGAGACATTAAATAGAAAGGGTAGGGTAATGATTGATGGTGTAGGGGAGATGGATAACGAAAGGGGAAAAGAGAAAGGAGACAGAGATTAAAGATGCCCGTCTGAGTGATGGAAGTGAAGGGCAGAGATGTTAATCAACAGTGGTGTGACCGTGATTTAACATCCTCTTTTCACGTCTGATAAGGTCGGAGATACGCTGATAGTGTTGCATACATTATATTGGAAGTTTGTGTGCCTCTTGTGGAGTGGTGTTATGTTTATGTACATTCATTGACATTAAGACATTATCCCTGGAAACCCCCCCCCCAAAGAAAAAATCGAGGGTGAGTCTCCAGCACTGTTGTCTATTTTAGACACAATCCAGTGCAGTGTGTGGGAACCAGCCCCAAGGTGAGATGTGTCACAGCGACCTACCACGAAACTGTAATTACTGCAGTGCTGAATGTGCACAGTTGGCAGACCTTCATCCACTGTCTCCTTATAAATATAACAGAAAAGATGTGGGTTTTTTTTTTCCTTTTTTAGAAATATCACCAATCTTATTCTGACACATTTCTAACAGACATTTTACAACTAATCCTGCACATGTATGATGTGTAATACACATAAAACCTTGATGGAAAAAAAGACAGATTACAAGACTGCATGTACAATCAGGGCACTAACATTATGTGGACACAAGTGTGGTTTTTATAGTTTCCTCATCAAAGCTTTTGTACGTTCTTGCTGGGAGATAGATAGGAAAATCAATACTGCTTTCATGTCCGTGCAGTCGATATGAAGCTGATCCCAACTGGTTTAAACAGTTTGAGGCAGGCTATTTTCTATTACATCATCATGGTGATAATAAGAAGAAGATGGGGATCTCTGCTGCTTGGGCTCGAAAGTCTTGTTAAAGAAAAATCCGGTGGGTATGAAACGAGTGTGCAATGCTCAGGTGTCCACATGCATTTGGCCACTGAGTGCAGTGTGAAGAGCTTCCATTCAGGATATTTCACTTTGTTGCAGCAGCAAACTTTGTGCGAGCAAAACTTGATCAAAGTGCGCCGCTGCCCCGTTGCATCTGACACTTAGGCGCCTGACAGCTTTGGAGGAAATAATTGATGACCGATCACAAGGCTCGGCGCAGAATAAGCCCAGGTTGAGCTTTAACGATAAGGTGGTGTGAAGAAGTCCTCCATCAGCACACGCTCTCATCTCTCTCTCTCTCTCTCGGGTGCTTCCGATCCCATAATGTGATATTTTCTAATGTAATATTTAACGGATCCTGGCGTCTGGAAAGCGTGGATGGTCTGTTGGATACAGCTGCGTGTTGCTTAGTCAGAGCTCAGTTTAGGGAAACTACAGGAGCAGCAGGGCTTGTTTCAGAGCAGGCAGTCAGAATTTCAATAAGGATGGGTGTGTTTCATCATCGATCTTATCAGCGGTGGCTGTGTGAGTGTCTCTGTCCTTGTCCCTGAGAGACGTCCGTACAGTGCTGCCCATCATCTTGTGTACACACACACACACACACACACACACACACACACACACACAGACATATATATAATCCATGTATCTCTTCCCTTTTCTCTGACTTGGGCCCAAAATCCAGACAGGATGTACAGAAAGACGTTGTTGACCTTGGTTTGTGTCCATGTTCTGCTGACGCTGCTTTAAAAAAAAAAATCGCTGGATCAGATTAGCGTTTCACCTGGTCTAATTGTTCCTGGCAACCATGGCAACCTAGATTATCTCAAGTCCGTTTGTTTAGGGAACATTTTATCTGCTTGCTGTACACTCCACTGCCCGCCAACATGGCTCCAAATAATAAAAAAACCCCTCTCCCTCTTCTTTTGCTCTCTGGAAAAAAGCTTAGTTGACTCTATCAAAATGGGGCTGTGTTGGATATTTCACATGATTTCATGACACGCGAAAAAAATGACATGTGGTAATGCTCGACTTGCCACAAGCTTGCGTGTGTTTGCACAACAGCCTGAATTATTCACAAAGAGCTGCAACCTTGCCAATAACTACTTAATGGACTGGAAGGGGGGCTATTGACCCTGTTCTCTGACAAGGTCAACATATTGGGCGTGTGTGTGGCTGCATGTGGGACTTTAAGTTGAAAACAGGAGAGAGGGAGAGCATTGTTTTGTTCAGGAGTGCATGCGTGTGTGTGTGTGAAAAGATAATATCTGACTCCTTGTGTAGTGCCTCTCTTCACGCTAGGCTAAAAGATGAAAGCATGCATATTCATGAATGCAGCTTAAAAAAAATAAGGCTTAATGGTGGGTAGAGATGAATATATATGCACATAGAGGCACAACTATTGGTGTTACTTTGTGTGTGTCTGTCTGTGTGTACGTGTGTGTGTGTGTGCCAGAAACCTTCAATCTGCATTGCACTCTGAAGGTCAAAACAGCAAAACAACAAAGAGTGCATGTAAAACAAGTAAATCAACACAGAAGTCCTTCAGCAGGCCATAAACACAACCATTTTAGTGACACACAGTGTGTCTATACTGAAGCATTTCTATAGCAAAAAGTAAAGGTGACGTAGTGGTTTGGTAAATCGAACCGAAGGCCGGTGTCCTTTTACAGTCCAAAAACATACGTTTAGCTCAACTGAAGACTCTAAATCTCCCTTTGATGCGATTGTGAGTGTGTGTGTGTGTGTGTGTGTGTGTGTGTGTGTGTGTGTGTGTGTGTGTGTGTGTGTGTGTGTGTGTGTGTGTGTGTGTGTGTGTGTGCTATGATGGATGGATGGAAAGTTAAGTCCAAAGAAAACCTTGTGGCTGTTTGGGGATGTGTGTGAAACTGGACCACAGCTCTAAACACAGATCGAGTCAGGGTAGGAACCAGATTTCCATTTGTTGATTTTTATTACTTGATTAGTTCTAATTTGATTAACTTATAATGAATCTCCTCCTCCTTTTACTGAAGGAAGATCAGTGAGCCCAGCAGTACAGCAGCCCGTAAAAACATCTGTAATGTGTCTCTAATATACATTGTGTATCTTAGGCTATATTTTGGGCAAACGTGCTAACAGACAACAATAGAAAGAAACCCGTTTTGCTCTACTTTTTAGAGCTGACTTTAGGGTTCCTGATGGGCCAGAATCTGTCTTTGTCTGTGAGTGTTTGACAGCTTAATTAAAGGTCAGAGTTAAAGCTGTTACGCTAATGAACCCCACACTTCACAGTGAGTATTTTCTCCCCCATTAAATCACCTTTACCAGAGCCAAAGCACCAAAGGTGAACAAAGACACAGGAAGTAAGTGACAGACCCTCTGTGTTAGCGGCACTAAAGCTCCTCGGGTTCAATTATCGCTCCCAGGAACAGGAGCGAAGGAGGAATCCCAGTTCACACTCCAATGCCACACTCTGTGTGTTGGCCAGACGAGTGTGTGTGTGGTGTGTGTGTGTGTGTGTGTGGGGGGGGGGGGGGGTAACAGCTAATGGTTCCTCTTTCTTCTCTTCAGACTTTTCTCTGCTAAGCAGACGGTCTCCAGAAAGAGACCGGTGTCAGGAACGTGTCTCCCTTGCAGCTTGTTTCAGTGGGATGAAATCAGAGGCGGCTGTGACAGAAACAGCACCTCACTTCCTTTTTTTCTTTTCTTCTTCTGCATTGTCATCGCTCGCCACTCTAATATCCTTTTTCCCACAGAGAACAGGAAAGCACAAACCGCACACACACACACACACACACACGCACACAGGCTCTGGCGCTGCATTATTATTATTTGCTGCTTTTCAGTCTGGGTTTTATTACCTCCCTTGTTTTTGTGCCTCTAATTTCCTTCAAGGACTCTGTGATCACATCACATCACATCGCAGTGAAAGTGACCGTACAGGTTTAACGTGACGCGCGAAAACGCAATAAGTGGACAAGAAACGCCATGATGGCGCTCTGTGCAGGCGAATTAGGATTTTATTGCTTGTAAAATGTCATGGTGAAAAGGCAATTTGCTTTGCAAGTCCTCATCAAGAGCAAAAATATGTTATATTTCAAGCTTAGTGTTCCCTCAACTCAACCCACTGCAGTAATAAATGTACACTGTCCACACAGTTGTGGGCCTGTGATTTCTCCACAGCAGGGGGTGGTGGGTGTACTATTTCTCTGAAGCACATCAGAGACCTCTGGTGGACAGACATATTTTAATTTCTTTTCATAGCCTGGGTGAGAAAATGATGATATCATCTCCTAGATATGATGTAATTTTCTTGGGAGTTCTGCCCATTAAAGTCAAACTATTTGGTGGAGACTGAGTTAAGACCAGACCACGGCCCCAGAGTTTCTCACATGTGCTATACGAGGTGATTGCACTGTGGTAGATGGAGCGTTAATAAAAGGAAAAAGAAAAAAAATGAAATAAAAAATCAGGGAAAAACCGCATGAACTGCAATCATCGCCTCTGCAGTTACTGCAGTCACCACGGCTTGTGGCTCGAAAATCAGCCGCACCAATCAGAGCTCCCTCTGAGAGAGACACGGAGTGACGTAAAAACGTTTTTTTTTGCATGTGTGTCTAAGTTAATATTAAAGCCTACTACAGGTAAGCAAAAAAGGGCAACGTTCCCATGTGCCTGCGTGGGTTTTCTCCAGGTACTCTGGTTTCCTCCCACAGTTCAGAAAACATGCGTGCTCAGGTCGACTGGAGGCTCTTAATTGCCCCTGGGTGTGTGAGTGTGAGAGTGGAGAGTGCTGTGTGTGTGTGTGTGTGTGTGTGTGTGTGTGTGTGTGTGTGTGTGTGTGTGTGTGTGTGTGTGTGTGTGTGTGCTGGAATACTTCATCTCGCCTATATACTCTCTGAAAGAAGGCAGTGAAGATAGAGGATAATGGATGGATGGATGGATGGATGTTTCTTCATTGTCCACCGAGAGCCAAAATTTCCAACTGCCATGTCTGATAAAGAGATGGACATCTGTCTGCGATGGCTCTCATCTTCATTACAGACTCTCAGATTAATACAGTCGTTAGAGGCCTGCACACGCATGACAGTGCCTCCACTTTCTGGTCCTAATTAGGAAGGATAATTTAGCCTTGTAATGGCACCACCTCTTTGACAGGCTCATCTCTCTGGAAAGGGCACAGTGGAGAGCTGCACATACACACACGCGTGCCATCTATTCAGCTTATATCTGGCGTGTTTTAAAGTAATGAGCCTTTACAATGCAGCTCATCAGTATGCTGAAGGTCCGGCCCGAGCCGTCTGGCTGAACCGGAGTCATTCTCTGCTCTACGCCCACACTCAAGGACATTACATTAGCATCGACTGTCCTCTCCCTCACCCGGTATTATCCATGTGTAATGGCACAGACGGACGAGAGCAGACTGAAATTCACTGTCTATTAATTATCAGACTCTACTTTAATCCAATTATTTGATAAGGGAGCAAAAAAAGACTGTTGCATGTTTGGAAACACCTTCCTGACACTTATCATTCCCAGTGTGATGTGACCTGGGTTCAACTCGCAGATGACCCCTAAACCACTAGATCATTCCCACAAGAAACATCAGAAAATCTGATTCCCTTATCACCTTTGATTCATAGATCAAGACAGGCTTATCCTTTCTAGTTAGTTTGATCTCTTATTTTTTTAATCTTTCATCTTTACTTTTGTAATTATGTGGTAAATAATACCACATCCAAGTCCTCTCCTGTGCACACATACTATAAATAAAACGCTACAGTGCATACTTCATTGTTTCTTAGTCCACTGCATAGTGCCATCTTTCTCATTGCACATTGTACTTTTTAATTATTTACACCGTATTCTACATACTGTTGTTTTTTCAAAGCAAATTATAACTCCTCTTTAGTGTCTATTCGTACAGTGACTTTGAGAGTGTCCTGAATAAATAGAATGTATGATCATTATTTTCATTAGTAATAGTCGTAGTAGTATTTATATCTGTAATCATAACACAGACATCCAAATTCTCATGTACTTATACTATATACAGTACGAAGCCAGATTTTACATTAGACTACTCCTGTAAAGGCATCTATACTGTTGTCTATTATGTCTGTCATTTTTTAAAGTATTCGTCTTATTTGTCCATAGTGTTGTGTGTCACTGTTCATATTACCATATTGTCTGATGAGTTTAATAATTTGGGTGGTCTTAACCACCACATTCGTACAATGCATTGATGCCATCGATGCCAAACCGCATTCATTTCCTTTCAGAATTTAAACTATGTGATAACAAAATTAGTCTAATTAGGTCCAGGTGAGGTGAGATTAGTAGTACAACATTTCCCAGAATGCCACGGGGCCGAAGCGCTGGGAGCAGGTGGACAGTGTGTTGTGTGACTGCCACCGGACGGCTGTGTGTAGACGGTGCAGGAAAACGTGGCACACGCGCGCGCGCACACACACACACACACACACACACACACACACACGCGCAGGACCATGCAGGCAGCTCAGCCCGGACCCTCCGCAGCAGCAGCAGCAGCGGCAGCAGCGGCAGCAGCAGGGATGTAGAGACGGATCCCAGACACAATAATGAGCCTGTGCTGGCTGTCATCTCCTCGCACCTCATCATGTTCCCGGGAGTTTTCTATGCACTGCTGGCGGGTTTCCTCGGGGCCGTGGCGTCGTCGTCGGCCAAGCTGTCCCTGGGAGCCGACTACCTGAAGGGGGTCTGTGAAACCGGACTCCGGACGTGGGGAGAGCAGCGGAAATTTCGACAAGCGGACGAAACGACCGCCTGCGACCGGGTGAGGCACCGAACCGAGCAGCGATTTATCAATTATTAAAGACAGGAGAGAAGACGAGAGTGAATAATGGAGGAAGTCAGTATGTGTGTGTGTGTGTGTGTGGTTGTCTCCCTGTGTGTGTGTGAGGTTATCCCCATCCGCCTCCCCGTCTCCCCTCACTCAGCAGCATCATCATCAGCATCACTCGGGGAGCTCGTGCTGCAACCCCACGTCGCGTGCCGTGTCCGCGTGCCGGATGACATTGCAGCTCGTTCGCACGCGTGTTATCGCGGTATCTGTTCCCCAGTGCGATGCCGGACACTGGCGGTGATGGTTTTTACTGGTTACCGTTGGTGTTGATGGAGCCCGATGGCTGCCTGCGTTAAAAGGGGGTCAGGTTTCAGGCGAGGGAGAATAATGGGTTCTTGTGTGACCTTCACGCTCTACTCTCTCTCTCCCTCTCTCTCTCTCTCTACATCACAAGAGACCATAGTGTAAGAATACTGCTCTACATTCTTCAGAGTGCAGCAGTCTAAGTACGAGTACAAGGGCAGAGTTTAAGCACTAGTTAAATGGAGATAATGAATAGAAGAATTGTAGAATAAGAGCGTCTCTCTTTATATCTCTATCCCTCCCTCTCTTACATACACATGCACAGATACTTGGAGTGATGTCATAAACGGCCTTGTCTGACTAGTCCATTGGCCTCCAATAGCAAAGGTGGTATGTGGATGTGGATGCTCTGTTATTCACTACAGGCTTTGAATGCATCACGGCACTTCAAACACACAGGGAGACAAAAGATGAGGAAGACCATGTTATATACACAACAGAAGTATGTGTTCTTGGCTTGAGCATTATTATTCATCCATCCATTATCTTACACACTTCGTGCCCAATGGTGTAGTAGGGGAATACATCCTGGATGACATGCAAAGTCCACACAAGAAAGGCCCTTGGTCTGACTGGGATTCAAACCCTGGTCCGAGGCACTAACCACACATCTGCCATGTTTCGTCTTTGTGATCACATACATAATTAGTAGTTTTCTGTCTTTTTTTTTTTAGTCAAACAAACTCTACCAGATTAGTTGAAGTTCGTTTTACTTGACGTAGTGACAAGTAGTGACATCCTCTTACGTAAGGCGAGTCCTCCAGGCAGGACGTTCAGCTTCACGGATGAGTACAAAACTCACAGTGATGCTGTACTGAAGTGTTTTATGCTTTTTTGCTCGGACTGAAACTAGACACACAGGTTTTTCTGGCCCCGTTGAAACCTGCAGGGTACCCATCTTCCTTCAGGCATGAGTCATTGTGAGACATCTGTTCCAACTAGATTGTCTGAGGAAATTTCTCCGCAGACAGGTGCAAACATGGTGCCTCAGCGATTTAAAGCGATCAATATAAACATTACTGATACGTCATAAACTCGACAGAGAGGAGGGGAAGTATGGGATAAGTACATTACTAATGCCCAGTTTTAATGTTCCTGTTCCTTTCCCTTTTTTTTAGCTTCATATTCCTCTGAGGCTGCTCTGTGGCGGGCTGCTTTTCACCTGCAATGCTGTGATGTGGACCTTCCTCGCCAAAGCGCTCAGGTACTCCTCTTCCTCCACCCGAACCACTGTGACCACCACCGCCTCCAACTTCATATCTTCTGTAAGTAACCTCCTTCAACTGAACACCCCCACCCCCCCATCAGACTGTAGCACAGTGTAGGATGATTTCAGAATGACCTTACACTCCCGACGTCCTTATAGAAGCTGCTTTATTTTAGAAAATAGGCTGATCTATATTTAGAGGCAGGGATTCAGGCTTCCTAAAGGTTTTTTTTTTCATCTCCTTGTTTGACATATCCTCATGTTAGATGAGAATGAAAACTAGAGCTCGGCTCGACTAATTGGCTATTTTAAGTGAAGTGAAGTCAAAAGTTCTCTGATCTTAAAAGTCATAATTTCTTGGACTCTTTAGTCCTTTATGAGGTCAGGAGAAAAAAGAAACATTTAAAAACCTTATCTTAGCGAACCAGGTATTAACAAGTAATTGAGCGTTTGTTTGATTGAATATGACTAGGACTGTCAGAATGAATCCTGACTTTTTTTCTGCACTCACTCAGGCTTTTCTGGGGCAGCTGATCTTTGGTGAAGCACAGATCACGTTGTGGTGGGTTGGGATCTCCCTGACCTTCTCTGGGCTGCTGGTGCTGCAGAGGGTGTCGCCGCAGGACGGACACCAGAACGCAGCTGCCAAGGACGAATAATGTGCTGCGTCTCCACCGGCTGAGCCCGGGCCTGGCTGCAGGCCACTGCGCCGTGCGTTTGTTGGCATCCTCCTCTGATTTTAACATCCAGCCAAAGAATAGAGAAACCCTAAAAGTGCATTTGGCCGATTTATTTATTGGGTTCATTACAAGAGAATATTTATGAATCTTTTCCCGTACGGGAAGAAACCTTCGCTGAACAGCTTTGTGGCTGTGTAGGCTGCTGTCTCAGCAGTGGTGCGACCTTGTTTAGACCTGCTCTAAAATCAGAGGAGGCGTTGGCCTGTGGCCAGTCCGACCAAGGCAGAGCCACAGTCTGGTGGAGACGAGCCGGCGGCTGCCTGCGTCCGGCTTCCCAGAAGCACTGAAATAAATCACCTTTGTCCACAGGCTTACAACGAAAGCAAAAATTATATTAGCTTTAGTCAAAATAAAAACAATAACAACAACAACAAAAAAAAAACAGCACAAAGTCACAAACTGTCAGAAGAGATGTGGAGGGAGGGCAAGGAATAGTTTGACATTTTGGGGAAATGTGCTTCAATGCTGAGAGTCCGGACGGTAAATTGTTAGAGGCTGATGTTGGTGATGTAAGAGGGACACAGCTCGGATGGCTTTGTCTTATCATAAAATCAGCATTTTAAAGCTCGGTTATGTAAAGATCAACTATATAATACTCTTAGATCTGTCTGTATTAAACAAAGAGACTGACGTTAACACGAGGCAGAGGATGTCTAGTATTTCACATAAATTCTCGAATTGGAGTTGAAATCAAAATAACTGAAGTAGAAAAGTGTAGTTCAAGGTGTAGTTTCTAATAATAAAACTTTATTTAAAATGATTTGTGTATTAACAGCACTTGCATGAACTGCTTGTAAACATTTTATCTATAATTTTATTTAACACCAATCAATGTTAAAAAGTAGCATCTATAGAACGAATTCTGTGGAATCTCATTATAGTTGATTAATTCCTCTCAGTCCTATTAAAACATCCTATGCAGCTGAGCCAAGTACGAGCTCTTGAATTGAAGGGAGGTATATTCTCCAGTCAGAACAAAATAGTGCGTATGTTCTCTCAAAATGTTGAACTATTCCTTCACAATAAGAGGCAGATAATACAATAACACATATATGTTTGGCAAACTGTGTATATCGACAGACTGGATCCCATGTTGAATCTTTTGGGGACACATCGCATCATGAGCTGCACGCATGATGTCACCATTAATAAGCCAGTGCATTATCGACCGCAGCCGTCAGATCACCAAAGCTTTTCTTAATTCTCACATTTCCTTAAGTTGCTACGACACTCACTGTAAACATCCCGGACTGACGTTGCTTTTATGCATGCTCGAGGCGATGTTAGAAACGAAGCACTTAGTTAACGAGGTACGTTCACAAAGTAATAATACTAATGTAGCGCTGAAAGGCTCATCCCCAGTAAGGCATTTCCTCTCTGCCTGGGTTTGTTTTTATTTTCTTTACTTTTTTATTTGCCTTTCTCGACAGCTTGAACCTTAACCTCATTATATAAGCGTGTCACGTGTTTTCAGGGGCAGCTGGTCTTTTGGTCCAGTTCATTCAGAGACCCGAGCTCAAATATCTCACACCAAAGCATCGTGAAGCATCATCGACCCTCGGAGTGACATCTCTATGAGCTGCTTGATTTCGTTCAACTCAAACCGAGGTGGCAGAAGCGTCGTTCCGGTGACAGACTCTCGACCTCCTGTCGAGCCCTGTGCGCGCTGCATTTGCAATCCTTATATTATTTCATCGCACGTCTTTAATATGAGTCTATCACCCGTCATCCCCCAGGGTTTTCACATGCACCTGGCTTCATTTAAAGCTTCCCTCTACGCTCCCCGGAGCTGTCGGTGAGAGCGCAATAACATTATACTTCCTTAAATCTCATAACACTGTGATGTGTGTAACACCGGGGGAGCTTTGCGCATTAATAATTGAACACAGAAAAAAAAGGCAATATAGGCTACAAGAGGGACGTTTCTGTCAGCATAAATCAGTCGAGTAAATACACTGTAGTACGCAGGGACTTGCCTGAGCGTAACACCGTAGTTTGCATAGCGGAACGGTGTTTTAAGATCACACTTTGCTGTTTGGATACATATCATGATATTAATGCATAACGGTAGCTATAACACCTGTCTGTAATATCCCACGGCAGCGACGCACAAATATGTCAGATGTCCTTCCAGCCGCTGCTGTGCAGGTTTTGTATCGTGTGATTTCAATGCATCCCTACTAATGTGACTGCAGTGACAATGTGATTATACCGCTCTCATACTAAAAAAAAAAAGGCTGGCTGAGTGATGTTCCATAGCAGGGCTGCGTTCGCCGTACAGGAATCGCTACAGGCCAAGACCTCAGAGGCTGAATCGGTTTTGTTTCTGGATCCTCAGTGTGTTTGTGTTGTTCTGAAAAAATAAAACAACAAAAAAAACACGACACGTTCTTGGAGAAGTTCAAGAGGAGATGATTGATATCACATTCATGACTGTATGACAAATATAGGTTCGCGTAATAGAGATAAGTAGCAACACGTAGCACAATTAACCTATCAACAACTGAAACTTACACAAATCTGTTAATGTTGTTACCATATTATATCAAATTAAATGTGCTCCACTTAAAAAGTGATGAGGGATATTTTGGACCACAATACAGTACAGGAAGGAAGAGATGTTAATGAAAATATTGAGCATTTAGAGAAAAATTATATGTTATAGCTTGTAGCCAGATATATTAAGTTAGCATGAAGACTTAGCATAACAACCTGCATATCTAAAGCTCGCTAATTCCCACTTATCTCATTTGTTAATGGCTGTTTTGCACTGGGGTGTTTTTTGACCATAAAACATGACCTCAAACAGCATCAACAAATATTACTGAGCTTCAGATGTACCAGGAATTACATTTTAATACCTTTTGGACAGAGCCAAGCTGTGACAGTTGTGCCACTTCTGATTCTCTGTGCTAAGCTAAACTAAGCTAAGCTAACAGGCTCCTGCTTCATAAATATAAAGTTATTACTCCCAAATACCTTTATTTTACTAACCTTTATGCTTAGCTAACTATCTGCTAGCTATAGGTGCAGATTAAGTACAGATATGATTTTGGTATCAATCTTCTTCTCTAACTCTAAGCAAAAAAAGGTCTTAACGTATTCTCCACACTGTCTTGGTATTTCTCCACCTAATGGCATGATGTAAGGGTCAACCATCTACCTGTGAAGCCACTCTCACTGTAATATAACCAGTCAGAGCTTTGCAGTAGCCACATTTATAGCTCTGTGACAGCGGCATGGCCCTGAATGTGACGTCTAGTATTTATATCTGTGTGCACACAAACACAAACACGCAGCTGCAGTTGTGCAGAGAGATTAAAAAAAAAAAAGCAAAACAGTGAAACACAATCTTGACCTAACAGAGTGTGTCACACTGATGAGGTCCTACAGTGAAGAAATAATAATCAGAAATTCTTATGAATAAGTAGTGCTAAGAAATGTAAGAAATCTTTTTGGGCTGCTGACACCGTAAAGGAGAATTTTAATCATTTTGATTGGAGCAGAATAACGACAATGAGTGACTTTGCATTTGGTTGTGAGTAAAAGTACTTGCAGAGCAGTTAGTGCTTTAACCTGAGATATCTAAAATCATGCTCAACTTTATAATGCAGATCAACACAAAGTGACTCGAGGAATAGAGTCGGTTTGCTGTGATCTCAACTGTTCATGATGTGTCTTACAAATTATGTATAAGAAACATTTGTAAAAGTGTAAATATATTCTGTTAATAGGAAACACTTAGAAGGATGTGTAAATTGCTGAGAAAATTATTGAATAAACATCTCATCTGACAAACAAGACTCAAGTGTTGTCAAGTGGCTGAATCAATCGAGGATGGCTTGTTTTCAAGCTTTTCTAGCTTTTTAGAATAAACTGGGTTAGATGTGATTAATATTCATAACTATGATACACACATTGATAGACTGGATATGAGGAACTGTAGATACTTCTTTGCCTTCAGATGTTCATGTTCATAGTAGTTATAGGAACTGGACAGATTTTATGCTCCATTAGACCAGTTTCCCTCTTTTTTTTTCCTGACTGATGCTTCTACAAGTATAGTTAGGATCAGATCTTATCAGATATGCCAAATAATCCTGTTCAGAAAGGCTAGCAGTCAAACACTGAGTCACATTTTATCTGCCATAACACTGATGAAAGATAAGACTGATCACAGAGAGCTGTCACATACATAGTTTTATTTCATTCCCCTTGAAACAAAGATCACAATCAAAAAGAAAAGAGAAACGTTGCGTGGTCCACGGTATCACAAACAGTATTCATACCTGACCACAGAGAACATGTCAAGACAATTCAAGAATAAAGAAGAAAGCTGGTGAACTGTGTATGTAAACCCGGATCACAACTGGTGCGTCATGACGTGATGACGCGTTTTACATGTATTAAAAACTCCACTTTTAAAAGCCAAAGAGAGTGTCATTCCTCAGGATCCCTTCGTTTAAGCATCCATTTTGGCAACATATGTGTTTAAACGAGTCCTTTCGCCACCCTCAAAAGAATGTCTTATAACTGCAGTAAGGCTTTCACATGTAGGCAAAGGCATTTTGTCGTGTTAAATGCTTTTGATGTGGCCTAGTTCCCATCTGCATTCAACTCAACAAAAATAAAAAAACTAAAAATAAAAAAACACTCCTGACTTTCCACCAGGTGCAAAGAGAATCCGAATTTCTCTCGCAGTCTTTCAGGCATCCGTGAACATTTCCCACTGAGCTGAATTACATCATTTCCTACCCTTTTCGTCCGCTCCGCTCATGCTCACAGCTGCAATCTATGACAAACTGGATTATCCACAGGCAGAGTCCATCCACTGAGAGCAAGTGAACTACACATAGGTCAGTGCACTCGGAGAGCAACGAGTATTGCTTTATTCCCTGACTGTCTGTCGGTCTGAGCTGGTGACTGCTGGAAATAGTTTTCATGCAAAAGAGGTCAGACTCGGCTACACTTATTACATTAAATAATGACTCTTATGTCAGATTTTTACATGAAGGCGGTGTGATTCTTTAAAAAAAATTATAAGCCATAAGATTTTGCTTCATCCAGATCTGTTTTAGACATAATTTATGATCAAAAATGAACTCTATATAGATGCTGGCTTTGCTGGTGGAAGACTCTGTTAAAACTGCCTGACAAACACAAAGTCCAGCATTACCCTTCATGATCTTTGATCTTATTTACATCACTAAGTGTGAGTCTGCTCACCTGCTATATGAACATTTTGGGAGAAATGTAAAAAAGAATGATTAAAAGTTGTGCCCTCTTCATCTAGAGTGGTTCCATTGCACAGAAAAATCAGCACCAATAGCTGTTTATCTTAATATTCACATTATGATCATGGAGGGAAACATGATTTAAAAACAAAACAGTAGAAGTGACTGACTTTTTGGGGGTTTTTTTGCAAAAATGCATCATGATGGAGCTGCTCAAGTTGCCTTTCTGTTGTGTTGCCAAGTCAAACCAGGGCGGTAATGTTAAGGAGTAGGACTTCACCCGGCCACTGTGAGGCTGCTGCTGCTGCTGCTGCTGCTGCTGCTGTTGCTGCTGCTGCTGCTGCTGCTGCTGCTGCTGCTGCTGCTGCTGTTGCTGCTGCTGCTGCTGCTGCTGCTGCTGCTGCTGCTGCTCTGCACTACGACCTCTGAACGTCCTTCACAGCCGAGGATACAGCACGCACAACCCTGACTCTCACATTAAGGCAAAAAATGACTGAAAAGTCTTCTTTTCAACAAAAAAACAGAGGATGCAACCATTCGCTAATGCACTGTTCTAAGGCAACTCATCAGAAAACTATTGCAACAGCAGAAAATACAGCGAATGAGGGAAGTCACAGCAGAGTTTGTGAGAAGACAAAAACCTGGGTCCTTCCCGGCAGCCGGGTTTGGAGCAGACGACATTCTGGGGCTTGAGTTGTTTTCACGTCGTTCATGTCGTTCCAAGTCTTGGAAAGCAGGGTGTGGTCAGAGAGGGCGATGCTGCGGGAAAACTGAATCCAGAGACAGAACTCCAGTCTCTTGGCGTCGTTTTCGCCGATTCTCATCAAGTGCTTGTTGTCAGGATGTCAGGAGGTCGCCTGACCGTTAGTGTGAGACTCCTTCCCTCCCTTTTACAGCTTGTGTTTGTTTTTTCCTTGTTTTTTTTGCACAGCTCATTAATCTCAGTCAGCACCAAGAGGGAAACAATAAAATATGGGGGGAAAAGGTGTTGGAAAAAAAAACAACATAATTTGACAATTAACAGCTTAAAGAAAGAAGGACCCCCCCCCCCCCCCCCCCGAAGTGTCAATAAAGGAACCAGAGGAAGATGTAGAAGTGGTGTAGAGGAGTTCATGCGTGTCGAGGTCCAGCCGGTACGAAGGTCAGACCACAGGCGATCCGTCTCAGTCCACAGCAGCAGAGCGCGGCCGGAGTCTCCAGCTCTCACACAATGTACTGGTAAATGTCGGCCTTGCCGTGGTCGGGGGATGAGAACGGGCTCAGCCAGGCTATAGAGAAGGGATGGCCGAACACCACCTTCATGTTCATCCACTTGGACTTTTTGGCCCATCTTCTCTCCTCCTTCTTCAGCTGCTCGATACCCTGCAGGGACCCGGCAGGAGGAGACATGACTCTCCACTCAACACACAACTCTCAGAGTTCAAATTTTAATGCACCAGGCGGAAATGAACCAGTGTGAGGGATTAAAAATGAAGCATCTTTTACGTTCCTTTACGGCTACTCTCTGGGGTCTCAATCGGGGTGAGGTGAGTCACACTCACTCAAATGGGCAGACCAATGGAAGCTGTATTGGAGGTGAATGGACTAAAATAGATGATCTTTGTAGTGAATATTGTCACACCGTGAGTCATCGTGGTGGGCGGTCTGAGCGGATACATCATACAAATCCCAACCTACCTACAGGCTACAAGTGAATTACCTTCTGCTGCCCACATCTGTGCTCTGATTCAGTGAGCCACAGCCTCGGTAAATTCAAGCCTTGAGGTACAAAGTTTAAATTATGTTCATTTTACATTAATGTACAAAAATCTAACTTGTCTCATTCGTTAGTTATGTTTTTGTTTCTCAAGTTTTGACTATGATGATCCTTAAACCTGATGGTACCGTTCACCTGCAAATCTCTGTCCCTTGCTCCTTAAGCATTGGACTGTCTGGAATATCTTACATCATCCCAACATTTTAGTGTAAATCTGTTGTAAGGTGGAGTGAATCAAGGTGACTCTCCACATAGATGGTAGGATTTAGTGACTGGCTAAAGGGCTCACTCACCGTCTCATCGGTGCAGATGGAGTGGACCTGGGTCCCAAACATGACGGCAGTGAAGATGAGAAAGAGGAGCCCCTCGAAGCTGAGGAGGATGAGGAGGATGACCGTTGCTGGCGGAGAGAAGTTGCTGCACTCTATAGAGGGAGAGAGAGAAAGAGCCTCAGAGCCTGAGTGTTTGTTCCCTGCTCACAAACCCTCACGGCTGCAGAGCTAATGCATCAACACAATCATGTAAACAAAGTGAAAACCCAGCGGCAAGCATTCCTGATACCGGCACATTACTTACTTGTCCAGTCTTCCTCAATGCAGAAAACAAAATGGAAGGCCACCAGGATCAGCGCATGAAAGGATATTAGTGCAATATACATCTGAGGGGAGGAGGAGAGTAAAAGAGTCTGTTAGACTAAATTTCATTCTCAACATTAGGATGTGAGATTGATACAGTAAGTATACAGTGTAGACAGGTGAGTGAAAGACTCAATTACAGATGAGTTCAAGATCTCCCAATCCACCATATGCTTTGGAGGTGTGTAATTCTCTACATTTGTGCCATGTATTTTGCACATTTTTACCCTGATTTATGTCATGATTATTAAGTCTGTGTCTATACAACTACTACTTGGAAACCCTACCTCTAGCTGTTAACGCTAACCCTACTTGGAAACCCTAACCCTAGCCGTTTACGCTAACCCTAGTTGAAAACCCTAACCCTAGCTGTTAACCCTTACTCTAGCACTACTTGGAAACCCTACTCCTAGCTTTTAAAACTAACCCTGGATGGAAACCCTAACCCTAGTTTCTATTACTACTGTTCCACCAGCTGTATGGAATGATTAATCAAAGGTGCCAATCAAGGTTCAATCAAGGTTTCCATGGTTACAACAGACCGAGTTATGTTGTTAATGACTCTCACCTGTTTTTGATGTTGTTATTGTTAGGAATGGTATTTAGGTATAGAAATGGTAATATGGGATTTGTGTTTGAAATGTGAAACTTGGTAGAAAATAAAATGACACACCACTGCCAAATATCATAACAACAAGTGAGACTGCTGCCGAGATATAAAATAAAAACAAAAAAGACAGTTTTGTCCTTATTAGGAATGGATGAACGGCCAAATATGACTTCTATTACTGTTGCTCCACCAGCTGCACGGAATGTTAAATCAAGGTTGCCACGGTGACCAGGGAGGTCAACCACCTGTAAGGAACTTTCAATCAAGGTTGCCATGGTGACCGGGGAGGTCAACCACCTGTAAGGAACTTTCAATCAAGGTTGCCATGGTGACCGGGGAGGTCAACCACCTGTAAGGAACTTTCAATCAAGGTTGCCATGGTGACCGCGGAGGTCAACCACCTGTAAGGAACTTTCAATCAAGGTTGCCATGGTGACGGCAACAGACAGTTGTCTTTACTTACAGTCACTTAATTACAGTCACAGTTAAGTCACTTGCATAATATTCCAGGAAAATCAAATTTTTTTCAGGATATTTTACTTTTTTTCCTCATTTACCATGTTTTCCAGGAAAAAAATCCCCAGCTCCCTGAGGTGTATGCATCCATCTAAGTCTGTGCTATGATCTTTCCTTTGTACCAGCATCAGGCATCTGGACTGAAAAACTTACTGTGAAGAGCACAAAGTATTTCTGGTTGTTCTCGCCGACACAGTTGTTGACCCAGGGGCAGTGGTGGTCCATCTTCTTGATGCAGCGTTTGCACACGCTGCAAACACACAGATGATGACAATGGATGAGTGTGTTTATTCAAGCATTACTCATAAGACTAGAACACACACAAAATAAACTCCAACTTTAGCAGCATGCAGTAGCTTGCTCTTACGTTCACACAGACTGATGTGAGTGGCTGCAACAGACTGTGTCTATTGCTGTGTGTCTGTGTGTGTGTGTGTGTGTGTGTGTGTGTGTGTGTGTGTGTGTGTGTGTGTGTGTGTGTGTGAGAGGGGTAATTTATCTTGGAGAATTGCACTTCACGATCATCTGACAAAGCAGAAAGCGAGGCTCGTACAACTTTCGCAGGGAAATCTACACTTTACAAGCTGCCATCCTGCGTGTCATAAATCCCTCTTATGAGTCATTAGAGACGAGGGTATCATCAGTGTATCGTCTGCGCCACCCACCAGGATGACTCATGGTTTTTCAGTGGAAAAAAAGAATAAAAAAACGAAAAAAAAAACAAATTCATTCACACCCGGTCTTTGCCTCCAAGGCCGGATGACTCACTGGTTTCACAATTCAATTACTCCGTGGTGTTTTTGTACTTTTCATGCCTCGAGATCCCCGGGAAACTGCGGAGCAGCCACCGAGGGAACTCCATCTTATCAAGCACCAGAGTCTGCAGGGAAATGTTTCACAGCTACTCCAAAAAAAACCTCACACACACGCACACACACACACACACAGGGGAGGCATGCAGAGCCGTGGCAGTAATAAGCACAGCTGAGTGGAGGAGTCCCCCCTGGTGAAGTGCAGACTCTGCACCAGCCCCAGACCCACATCCTGAGAGCTGCAAGCCGCAGCTGCAATCTGTCCTCTGATCTGCAGCTTCGTACCTGCAGTGGTGAGCTCTGTCGGGCTTGATGCTGCAGCACTTGGGACACTTGTACACCACCTGTCCCGGCTTGAGCTGCAGGCTCTCGATGAATTCTTTGGTGGCGTTCCCTTTGGGCACAGCTCCCTGAGAGAGAGAGAGAGAGAGAGAGAGAGAGAGAGACGGAGAGAGGGAGAGGGAGAGGAGAAAGGTGTGAGTCGAGCTGCTCTTTTTTCCTTGCTGCAGTGACTCAAGACCATTTGAGTCAGTCAGTCAGTCAAAAGCTTTTCCTGTATCCAACACCATTAACCTTGGGTTCTTTTCATACTCTTTCATGTTGTACTGTTTTCTGGAATGCAGTTTGGTTGTGATGACTAAGATTTAGCTAGATTTGCACTCATCTTTAAGGATATTCCAATAGTAAATGAACCCAATATGTCTAAAATGGTCGGTTACCATCTCTACCTACTTTCAGTATTACTGAGATGTCTGTGGACATTATCATTCATTCAGGTAATCCAAGGAGAATCCAGTCACAGCTACTGGACTCATTCTAGAGAAGCCTGCTCTAAAGTATTACAGCTCTAATGTGGATGAGAGGTGAGATGTCTGTCGCAATTTACCACTCATTGGATGGATAGATTATTGAGACAGTAGCTCTGTACATCATAGTGTGTTTTTTTGGGGGGGCAGTGGGGGTTGGAATTTCCCAACTTATCCAAAACATAGGTTTCTGGTTCTGGTTGTTAATAGCAGATTTGATTGCACGCATCTGTTTCCTGTTTGTGTGCACCAAAAACTGTGATGAATTGGACTGGCAAATCAGAAAAACAGGTCAAAATCTAACTGGAATGGAATCATTTCTGTCTGACTGGGCTGTAATCTGCAGCTGATACCAAGTCCCATACTCAAGCATTGTAAAGACGTGTATGCCTATGCAAGTGGCTTGAGTTGGTTATGTTAACTTTGCTATTCATGGAGGGCAGATTAATGTTTTTCTTCTTTTCTTCTCCTATTTAGATAGGGAGAGAGACTGGTTTTCTTCTTTAACATATTAAACCAGGGAAGCTAAATCTGAACACGTACAAATAAAGTATTTCTAAAAAAGGTAATAATTGTGGGGGGAAAAAAGCAACAAAAAGTTGTTTTCATACTCTACTATCCTGGATGGTGTGCATCATGATAGTGATTAATCCTTTGTTTGTTTCAATGTATTTGTTTTAGTATCAAGTCCACAGTATATCCAAAAGTTTTCTGCAGGCTTTTTCTTCTGTATTGCACACAATGTTACTTTTATTTCCTTTATACTGTTTGCTGGTGTGTTCTAACTGACTCAGCTAACACCAGCAGAGGACTTTCTATGTGACCGGACTGGGCGCTTGTTCTCAAACGGCGAATAAACAATCCTGAATCCGATGCGTGATTACAGTAGTAACAGCCTGCGTGAGTCGCTTTATGATTCAGTCCTCTCCCACAAAGCAAACAGCGTCGTCCAGTTAAGGGAACTGACCCTGCAAACTCACTCACTCACTCACCGGGTCTGTGCACATGGCCTTGGCGTGCGAGGCCAGGGCCAGGAAGGCCAGGCCGTTGAAGATGACGCCGTTGAAGAGGCTGTAGGCCAGGTTCTTGGCGGGCAGCAGCATGACGAACACCACCACGAACTCGGCGTAGAAGACCAGCATCCAGGTGATGACGCCGCACACGATGCCGCAGCCGTCGCGGATGAACCACATGGTGTCGGAGCCGGTGCGGGGCGGGGGAGGGGCGCAGTGCTCGGGCCGCAGGTAGCCGGCTTGCCGCTCGATGTCCCTGGTGCGGTGCCCCGGGCTCTTCATCCTACAGCGCTCCGGGCTCCGACCGCATACTGTGAGGAGGGACTGGAGGCAGATGGAGAGGAGGACGAGGGTGGGAAGAAAATGAAAGAAGAGAGGAATTAGGTGAATTAGGAGTGGGATTTGGACTGGAGTGAATGCATGTTGATGAGGGGAAGATGTTAGCTCGGGGCTGGGACGCACAGGAAGACTCACCCTAGGCTGATCTGATTATGTTAGAAATGAAATGATGATTGAGAAACGGTCCAAGGTGACAATTGTATGTGGAAATGTTAAAATGATGTAAAAGCAATAATATTCATAACAAAAACGATCATTAATTAACCCTCAAAGACACTTTACATGATGTAGAGCAGGTAAAAGATGAAGACATTAATGTGCTGGAAAATGCCTGAAATTATGAGTCAGTTATCAACATCACTGTAGATTAATTTTCATCAGTCATCTTAACATTGAAGCTCCAGATCTTATCTATGGGGTGACATGGTGGATCAGTGATCAGTGACCGGTTCAGGTCCCAGTAGGGCTGCAACAAATGATTATTTTCATAGTCACTAATCGATGAGCTGTTTTTTTTGCTTTTTTCTTAATAAAATGGTGCCGGTTTCACAAAAAACAAGATATGGTCTTTAAATGGAGGACTAGGATTTTTTTTTCATTCAAAAGCTACATTTTTGTGTCTAAAATCCTAAAGTTGCCATAGAGTAGACGTTAAAAAGAACCCTCCTTTCTCACAAGAGGCTGAAGCTGACTTATTCCACTGAGTTAAGGCAGGAATGATGAGTCAATTGTCAAAATACTAAAGATCAATTTCCCATCAATCAGCTCGCTCTTTAAGCTCAATATCCCATCTGTGATTCACTGATATTACGCCGTCCCAAGTCCCACAACTATTAAGTGTTGCTGTGAAGCCTCTAGTAATTGCTCTACATCCTCAAGGAATACAAACAGACGCAGGGACAAATAACACACAGTGAATCAGCAGATGAGGCTGAGGGGAAACACTCAGGAGGAAGCAGCTGAAGCTGAAGGAGGGACAAGCAGCCACTGGTCCAATCCCAACAGGGCCCAAAAACTACAAAAAAAACGAAAAAACACATCCACCCAGATTCCTCTGGCAGCGAAAGAGAAAAAAAAAGAGAAGAGGCTGCTGTTCAATTTAGAAACTGTATTTCGCCATTCGGGCACAAACGGCATTTCAGCACAAACGGCCCACACGTTTTTCCTGAGCTGCACTGAGAGAGTGTGTCCAGCTCGAGTCAGGGAGGAGGGTCATGAATAAACAATGGAGAAGGTCCGACTGTGTGTGTGTGTGTGTGTGCGTGTGCGTGTGCGTGTGCGTGTGTGTGTGTGTGCAGACAGCGAGACTTCAAAGGGGGAAAAAAGATGACTGAAAAGGACGAACAGGCCTCGCTGCTGCATGTGAGGAGCACAGACTGGAATAAATTAGCGGACTTAATAAAGTGCTGGATTATAATGAGTGAAGTGAGTCAATCGATTCATTAGTCTCATCTGAGCAACGGCCTAATCTCCTTCCCTCCCTCCTTCTCTCTCTCTCTTTCACGTACGTATTAATTAGGGCTCAGCTAATGATACCAGCAGTTAAACACGTCTATGGCGATGCGATACAGTGCTCCTACGTGCCTTTACGGGCAGCTGAAGTGGAGTTACCTAGAATCCTCCGCCCTACGTTTGCAACCTTTCCAGCGATCCGACTCTGGGAACAGTCATTGTCTCGGCAAGGAGAATGTACTTCCTGCTTGGAATGACCTTTGTAAAGTCCCTAAACCCTCGTTCGCAGGCTCCTGACCCTTCTTGCCAGGTTTGTCATCACGCGACAGGAGTCAGCCGCAGTGGGAGGTCAGGCTGGAGGTCTGGAGCGTGTGTGTGTGTGTGTGTGTGTGTGTGTGTGGGTGTGTGTATCAGTTTCACTAGGAGATGGGGATTATTGTACCATCTGTCTTGGCTGCAGTGGCAGTAAACATTTCTATGCACGCGGTGGACTTTGCACAATATCTGAGGTGTCGATTGTGTTTGCGTTGTGCTCCTTTATCCATTGCAAGGTGGATGGAGACAGGAAACTTTTCACCACAGAGAAATTCAGAGTCTGGGGGGAACTTGTTAAGCAAGTTTCTTAAATAGAGAAGCAAATTGGTGGCAATTCACATGAAAGTTTGGTGCCAGTATAGATCAGATGCAGCAGGTTGGAGCATCTAGAAAAGCTTGTCCCAGTGAAAATAATTGGTAATGACTGGAACAGTAGTTGTTATGCGGATGACATCGAAAACAAATGAGCGCCAATGGCCCAAAACTGAGGCTTTGGAGAGACTTTCCACGAAACGAATTAAATTGAATGAGTGAGTTTGAGTGAAACTAACGCCACAAATGGAGCTCATTTACAACTGTCAAATAAGTCAGTGGATTCTTTTTCTGTGGAGACTGACTCTTATTTCACAATGACAACAAGTGTCTGAATCATTAAAACAGAACGTTCCACAGACAAGTTAAATACTTAAAAGCCTGTGATGCATTGTGAGATTAGACACGGTCTGAAAGCAGAAGATTCATGTTAAGGATTTACCCAACTAATACAGATGGATTATTCCTGAATTTAAAAAAAAGGCTTTTAACTGAATCACTACACGTGTAGACACTATGAAATCAAGGTTCCATCCACGTATGAAGTGTCAATAGTAACTTGTAACCACAAAATGTTTGTTTGTTCTGTTTCTCTGTTTGGATAAACAACTGTCCTGGTGAGTGGTTACTGCGGCGGCCTCAAAGCAATATGGTTTTGTTTCGATGCTGGCCCCAAGTGTGTGTGTGTGTGTGTTTTCCACACGCACTGACTGTTGTCAGTGTGAGAGACCAGTGAGTGAGTGTGTGTGTGTGTGTTTGTGTGTGTGTGCGCCATGTAATGGGTGTATTCCCTGCCTTCACCTTGAATGAACTCACAATCCTGCAACACCAACAACCCGGACCTGGTAGTTTCTGGGTGGATTTAGCCTGCCCCCCCCCCATGAGTGAGTGGGGACTTTTTCGAGACACCCGATGGTGACCTGTCCAAGGTGAGTTCCCTACCACTGAAGATGAAGAGCCCTGTGACATCTTTAAAGCACAGCACAAAGCTGGTCACATCATGAATAGAACCAGTTATTGAACTGTGTTATCTCTGGGCCTGCAGGTCTACAATTTGCTCTCCTATCTGCATCCCACTGGAGATGTGCATCTGGCACACCTCACAATGCCAAACGCAAACGTCATTGACTTTTATCTGACATTTGATCTTTACCCAATTACCAGAATATCTGATTAATTGACTAGCTAGGTTCTTGACTGTGGCCCTACTAATATTATCAATGCATGGATAGCAGTGCTGGTGAACAGATTTGTGCCAGATTTATCTGATTGATAATGTTAATATATTGATATAGAGACCTCCTGAGGTGTCTAAATCACTGGCTACACAGACAACTCGAATGCTATTCTGACCAGCAGCGGTGGTACAGTCATTGCAGCATCGTGGAGCTGAAATGAATGAACTTCCACACATAACTGAACACAGTTACCCCGGAAGTGACTCCTGCAGCTGGAGCTGATAAAGACACACATTGTTGGGTTATATTCCCACTTCCAGCAGCTGCGGCTGCTCTGGGTTTCATATGTAACACATACCTCGGAGTCTCCCGGCTTGTTGACAAAAGTTCCCCGAGGTCCTCACACAGTTGTGGGGCTTGTGAAGTTAGAAAACCTCCGCCTCTTTCTCCTCCTTCTTTTCCAGCGCTGCGTCTTGTTAGCCCAGCCCCGGCTAACCTCTCTGATACACGGATATCCTCCTCTCTCAGGCGCCCTGCCTGGTATCGGCTCGTCTTTTCGGCTAACCAGAGCCTGGTGTCGGGCTCCTGGTTTACTAGTTGGGCCCCTCCTTCTTCTGTTTGGTCCAGAAAGCTGCGTCTGACAAACACAGCCGCACCAGGAAGTCCGATACTCTCTCCTGGGCTCAGAGGGCGTGTCTGCCCTCAGCGCAGTCTGCCAGGTGCCACTTTCCTCTGTACCCTGTGTTTGATCATCATTTTAGAGGCTTTATATATTGAATTATCTACCTGAATTGATTAAAAATTGTAGTCTAAGATTCTTTTTATGTATTTATGTATGTGATGAAATACAGTCTAACATTGTGATGCTCTCTGAAATGTCTTAAAAAGTGGTTGGGATCATCCCAGAAGATTTTTGTAGAAGTGGCCAAGAAGAGGAGAGGAGTCACTGGGTGTCCCTGATCCGGATAAATGGATTACGAGACAAGACAGTTAAGATGTTAGTGAGATGTTACGAGGTCTCATGACACAATGTCTTTGGCTCAGCTTGAGTAAGGCTAGGTTATTAAAAAAGAGCAGACCAGCCAGTAAGCAATATGGAGGTCATATTCAAGTGAAATCTCAGATTATTCTAGAGGTGGTTTCAAGTGTTCAGCGATGTAAAGGTTGGATGGATGAAAGTTAAACCTCACCTCTTTTATATATTGACACTCTGTTAACACTGTTAATTCATCATTATATTTGCACTTGGGCAAAGAACTTTGAACGCACAATAACTTCCTGAAAGACTACACCGAGGGATTTGCCGTGAAATTGGGTGCCGTTGTTTTGGCTACACTGAAAATATGTACACGATTAAATCTGACCTTATCTTTACTGAACATGTCGGCGGATAAAACCAGTCATATAGAGGCGACACACAGGTAAATATATTCAGAAATTTATTTAGCTATTTAGTAAAAAAAAAAAAAACAGATTGGTGAAATGTGTTTGGACACAGGTGAGCGGGGTCTAGCACCGTCTACGGGGAACTGATAGATAAACTCCGCATCGGGCACGCGCCAGTCAGAGAAACGAGCGCGCCTCACGCTGTCGCTTTCTGCTAACGTAGAAGGGAAGCGACACACATGCTAGCGCTGCTCCAACAGTATGGCCACAGTACAAATCAGCGAGGCTGAAAAAGTGTACATTTTACACGGTATACGGGTAAGGTATAACATTTTAGTCAAGATCTTCCTCAGATGTGTCACCTCCGCACAAAGTAAATCTGTGAAATTATGTGGAAGTTGACTTTTTCAGCGAGCTGTGTTAGCATTTCCATGTAGCCCGCATTAACTTTGTTGACATCTCTGGTCTGGTGGTCAGGATGACTTGAGGGTGGATGGGAGAGGCTGTGAGGACTACAGGCACATGGAAATAGAGACGGATGTGGTGTCCAACACAGACGGTTCCTCCAAAGTCACACTGGTGAGTTTAGAAACAGGGTTTGAAGCAGCAGTCCCACATGTTGGGCTCTTAAACTCAACTCCTAATTTTCTCTGTCATCTTGCTGGATCACATGTCCATGAAAAATTCAGTCCTGTGGCTTTTTTCCCCCTTCTCAGGGACACTCTGTGGTTCTGGTGGGGATTAAGACTGAAATAGGAAAACCAAGGCCCATGGTTCCTAATGAAGGTTACCTGGAGTTTTTTGTTGACTGGTAAGTACAGTTCTCATTAAACACAGATTCTCAGACTCAGTCAAAATCAGTTCATATCTCTATGCACAGGGCACACACACACACCATTTAGTTTCACAGTCATATCTATGGGCAATTAAGTGTCTTAAATTGGCCTAAACATGTGCTTTTGGATGGTGGTAGAAAACACACATGGGAAGAACATGCAAACTCCAAACAGAATCTGTTCAACAAACCAGTGGTCTTCTTGCTGTTACGGGACAGTAATAACCTACTGTGTGGCCCTGGTTCAATTTGAGCTCTGTATGTTAATGTTTGGTCAATAAAAGTCTCGCTCTTTATTTGGAAATGGGAAGTCTTTCTTCAACGGTTTCTTGCCACTAGATGGTAGTGTTACATTATCTCTCAGGCTGATCTTGTTGATGTGGTTGCTCTTTGCCTAACAAGTATATGATCTTGTTCTTACCTTCTGTCACAAAGTTCGGCCAATGCTACGCCCGAGTTTGAAGGCAGGGGAGGCGAGGAGCTGGGGACGGAGCTGAGTAACACTCTCTACAAAGTCTTCAACAACAAACACAGCCTGGACCTGAAGAGCCTCTGCATCAGCCCAGGAGAGCACTGCTGGGTCCTGTATGTGGATGTACTGGTGAGTGGCAGCCTGTGGTCATGTCATACACCTTTTTCTCTTCTCCATGCAGAATTCAAATGATCTGTGTTGTTTGTGCTTCCTCAGCTCCTGCAGTGTGATGGAAACCTGTACGATGCCATCTCAATAGCTATAAAGGCAGCTCTTTTCAACACAAAGTAAGTGAATCATTGGTTTGGGTGTAGGAATTTTTCACCCAATGCTATTAACTCTTAACCGAATCTGTTGATCCTCGCTGACAGACTTCCCAGAGTTCACATATCGACTGACGAAGAAGGAGGGAAAGAAATCGAGCTGTCCGATGACCCCTATGATTGTATCAGACTCAATGTGGAGAACGTACCTTGTATCGTCACGTTATGCAAGGTGAGCTTACTTCCCTAAACCTGCAATGATAATAACCGTGAAGCATGTACACTTCTTGACACTTGACGCCCCCCTCCCAACCTGTTCTCTGCAGGTGGGCCACCGGCACGTGGTGGATGCGACGCTGCAGGAGAAGGCCTGCTCCGTGGCCAGCCTCATCATGTCCGTCACACACAAGGGCACGGTCACCTGCACCAGGAAGGTGGGCGGAGGCAGCCTGGACCCAGAGAGCATCTTCGAGATGACAGAGGTGAATCTAGCCCCCCCCCCCTCCATTCTGGCCATCTGGCCTCCTCCCAGCCCAGCTGACAGCATCTTTAGCATAATGAGATTTTTACATTTTAGTTTTTGCCTCAGGTCAAAAGATGGGCAAAAACTGAGCTTGTGATCAGTGTATGGTTTCAGATCTTCAGATTGTTCTAAGTCAAATGCTGCCACTGCTTCTATGTACTTCTGAACAATTTTTCATATGTCACAGAAACTCTGTCTGTTGTATTATTTGTATTTATGTTTGGCATCTAGAACTTATAACTTCACCATACATTTTAAGATCAGTCTCAGTTTCTTACTTTACCTTCCATTTTTAAGTCATGACTGTAATAATGTATGTGTATTACATTAACTAAAGTATTTGGTCTTCTACAGGCAGGGAAACGAGTCGGGAAGGCTCTTCACGTGCCGCTCATGAAGCTTCTGCAGCAGGAGGAGAGTTTGGGAAAGATGCAACAGAAAGTTGGCTTCCTAGGTTGAAAATCATTCAGTGTGTCTGCAGAGTTTATGTACATTTTCTAATAAAACAGTTTGTTTGTACATGCTGTTGTGCAGTGTCAAGTTTCTAAAAACGTCTCAAAAGAGACAATTCACTAATTAAGGTTTACTAGAATATAGTTTACATAATATAGATCCAGATGGAACTGGAAGAGCAGTGGGATTGAAAGGCAGTGAGACATCAGATCTGTTTGCCACTGCAGCAGTGTCATGGATCAATATATATTTATCAATACGCAGTGCAGTTGGGCTGCAGATCCTAACCTCAGATGAAAATCAATGAGTCAGGCTGACTCACGTTCAGTTAAACCACCACTGACCCTGCGCTTCCCCCTCCACAATCAATCACTAATCAATTTACACTCGAGTCAAAGCGCAATAAACTTTAATAATAAACACTGATCTGAACATCTGACATGAGTTGGAGGGTAAACACCTTGTCCATACAAGTTTTTTTATAAGTTTGATACATTTTATTATAAAATGACGCTGCTCAGCTCCAGGAAAACCTTATGAAAGTGTCTGTAAAAGCAGTCGTGACTTGCTATATTGTAAAATATTAAAATGTCCTGATGCCTTTTCTAAGTGCACAGAGCTTGACTTCATTACTTTTTGGCCAGGGGATGAAGGTGATACTTTATAACTCTGTGGAGTGTCCAGATCTGAGGTCAGTACTCTGCAGTGGGGACAGAAATGCACAGGAAAAATCCAGACTCCAGAGTTCTTTTCCTTTTTTTTTCTTTGTTTTTGCCACGTGTCAGTTGAGGATAGTGTCTTACAGAAACTCCAGATGTGTGTGGGATCCTTTCCATCCTTCTCTTAGACTGTTGTACTGTAGTGCAGTGGGTGTGTGTGTGTGTGTGTGTGTGTGTCGGCTGAGAGGAGACAGGTCCAAAACAAACTCCCACTTATAGCTCAAACTCTCAATGCAAAATTTCTTAAACTGAGTAAAAGATGCACAGAGAGAAAAGCTTGTGAAATTCTACAAAGTGGTGAAAAATAAGGTTGAAAATTTCACGTTTCTCTCAGGTAATTCAAAGCTTCAAAAGAGACTTTAATTTCAGTGACTCAATGTGTCCAGAAAAAAAACACCTGGAAATATTTAAGTCTTTCCAAATTAAACCAGACTTAAAGACTTCCAAAACACATTTTGGACTACATTTAGGAAAGAAAGCCTTTCTATTTCCCCTGCAGATCTTGGTTTGAGCCAAGAAATGAACTGTAACCGACTTATTTCACCGTTTATGCAACAGATGAGACAGTGTTTGTTTGTTCTTTTTCATCAAAGTTTCACTCTGTCTCGCCCCGCCAGTCTCCACCTGCTTCCCAGGCCTGGCTCTGCTTCATCCAGGTCCTCCATGTGCACCGTCTGGAGCCAGATGGCACACTCACACACACACACACACACACACACACACACACACACACACACACACACACACACACACACACACACACACACACACACACACACACACACACACACACTCCTGAGAGTGGGTTTGTTATTCCTCCAAGTGGCTGTGGACTTGGAGTGCTTCAGTGAAATGCGAAGGAGGGTTGAATGACGGTAGAGAGAGAGGCAGAGAGAGGGAGGGATAAAGTGAGAGATAAATTGCAAGCATCCACGTGGAACTGCCTCCTTCAACAGGTTCAACCATGGAGTTCAAAGGAGTGTGTGTGCTGCTCGGAGTATTATTACTGGTGAACTGCTCATTTCAGCAGAATCCACCGAAGAGAAAGCCGGCGAAAAAAGGTAAAAACATCTGGAACATCGCAACAAGTTAGAAAAACTTCCATGATGACTAGGTTTAGATCTTTATCAAAGATCATGCAATTAAATCTCCTTTAATCGAGAACTAATGGATGATTTGTTCCTGGTACTGTTGGACACAGATGCAGCTAACGACGCTGCCATCGAGCAGCTTCAGAAACAGATCAAGGACATCGTGCAGGAGCTCAACCTCCTGAAGGAGCAACAGGCTCTGCAGACAAGTAAGCTCCACCACTGCACAGCTGGATCAGAAATGACATTTTTCACATCAGTTAAAGAAGAGGAGGTTCCTTAGCATCAATATTCAACAGTTTTTAATACATTCCATTGGATCCAATCAAAGGATTTATTATATATCTGGGGAAAAATGCAGACATGATAACAGATAATTTGAGTTGCCGTACATAAGAATTTGAATTGTTTAATGTTTAATATACTGTAAATCCTTTTACTGGAAACAAAATGTACAGCATAGCTCACAAAGTGTTCAGATGACCTCAGATGACCCCTTATTAAAGCATCTAAAACACCTTAAAAATGGATAGTTAAGAAAAATAAATATTCAACAGCACACCCATAGTGTTTGCAGTCTTTATTGTGGTGGGGATAATAGTGTGTAATCCTCAATGAAGATCAATATGGAGTCTTTACCGCAGAGCGCTTAAAAAAACCCACAACAAAACACAGGTGCAATATCATGTCAGTTCTGTGGCTTCTTATTGAGCTGCTGTGGAGGAGGGCGTGCAGCCATTAGCACCGTGTCCTTCATAGAACAGTTCACCTCTGTCTGCTCCGGGTTACAGCCCACCCTGCTTTACAGCCCACTTTATTTACAATGATGTTGCATAAGCCAGGCGGCGTGTTTTCAGTCTGGGCTCCGTGGGCTCTGTGCACATATACACACAGATGGGACGCACATGTGCAGTCCTTTAATCTGGACTACATGTGGCACACACACCTGACCTCTTGTTTTCGGAACACGAAATGACATCCAGTTGTTTCTGGAAATCCTGAAGGTTAAATGCAGTCAAGAAACGCATCTTCTACCATGCTGCTCATTATCTCTAAGGCTGGGGGTTCACTAGTGGTTTGGGGTCATGGAAGTAGGGAAACATATACATAATCCTCATGCTGACTAAAAAACATGTTTATTGCCATTTGTACCCCTAGGTGCCATATGAATTATTCATATTTTAAACTTTTCAACCCAAATATTACAGACTTTTGTTCCTTGTTATTCACATTTTAGCTTCACAGCGTCTCTAATTTTTAAGTAACAGAATTAGAGCTTTCAGAGAATTAATTGTATTATGGAAGAACCAGTTTATTTTAAGACCAGATTGAAGGAGACAGAGAATCCTTGTTCTCTGGTGTTAACACAAAACATCAAAAAAGGCCTCAGATGATGTTTTATAAGCCCCCTTTAAAACCCGGATTTTGGTGTGGGAATTGCAGCCCTACTCTGCACACATCTGGTGCCCTTTTCATGCTTTTCTGGCAACCACATGAGCATCACCTACCACCACTTACATGAGTGATAACGTGACTTAAAGTCACTAACTGGAGCGACACAGTAATGGAGCATTTACATACCGAGCCCTATTGTATATATGCCTGAGCCGGGATGAGATATAGAGGAAGATCGAAGAAGGGATATGTGCACATTTCTCCAGAAAACTCACCAGTCTGATGCAGGTTTACACAAACTATTAGGTCTCATCCTGTCTCTGTTCACATTTTTTTTACTGCTACTTCAATGTCGGAAATTTATACTTGAATGATGCTGTTTTTGGAGCTGTTGTACATGTTTGACTGGGTGTAGGGGCCAATGGAAAAGCGTTTTCTCTTTTCATTTTGTTGACCTTGGGTGAACTTATTGCCACTTATTGTAATTTATAGCCTATCGCTATAACAGTTTAATGATCAAAGCTGTCTTCATATGAAGTTTCATTTTCCATTTTGAAGAATCATGCAAAACACAGTTCTCCAAGGTGATAAGAAACCACAATACCGCCATGTGCACCTCACTGACGTCCAACCATCTGCTCCTCTCTTGTCTCTCTCCTCCTCCAGTCTGTTTAAAAGGCCTTAAGGTCCACGGTAAGTGCTACTTGGCTGAGCCTGTGAGAAAAAGCTACCACTCCGCCAGCGAGGACTGCAACAACATGGGCGGGGTCCTGGCTTCGCCCACGTCCGCCGACGACAACGACCAGCTCCGGGACTACGTCCGGCAGAGCATCGGCGCCAGCGAGCAGGTGTGGCTGGGGGTCAACGACATGAGGGCCGAGGGGACCTGGGCCGACCAGACCGGGGCCACCGTCACCTACAAAAACTGGGACACGTCCAACAGTCGGTCCCCTCAGCCGGACGGCGGACAGTCCCAGAACTGCGCCGTCCTGTCCGGCTCCGCCCGGGGGAAGTGGTCGGACGAGAACTGCCGGGAGGAGAAAGCCTCCGTCTGCCAGTTCAACATAGTCTGATCCCGTGTATCTCTCAGCATCATAGACTGCGCATGGTTAGAGCTGCTTTCGCCTCGCTGCTTTTCGCCTGCTACTCTTAAAAAGGGGACGCGAAGCCGGTGGTTCTCAACTGGGTTTCAGTCTGGACTCATTCGGATGGAGAACAGAGATTATGGCACATCTAATCCAAAGGAATGCACAATTTCAGCCCAAATTGGAGAGATATTTGTACATCTTACTAGGGGAAAACAACCACCAAATTTACACTACATAATAATCTCAAAAGCCATTATTATTAAAGCTTCAAAATACTAGTGCTGTTGCAGCCAAAAGGTGTGTGCGTAGTAGTGGCGCCTCTCACAAACTGAAACTGGGTGCAACTTTCCGTTATGTCCACGCCTCAGCAGGTCTGTGACTCACTGTGTTGAGAACCACCGGTTTAAGCTCTTCACAACTACTGTATTTCACCGACAAGACTCGCAAGGAGCCACAGTTACACTTGATATCGCATTAACACGAAAATAAACCAAGCCGATGTAACCGTACCATCAATAAACCATAAAAGCTGAGTCCTCTCTTGTCGTGTTTTGGAGGAAAACTGGTGCATGATTCAACTGAAGTTGAAGTTTTTCATCAAAGTGAGACAAATGATGTGTAGAGCGTCTACCTGCTTCTGCATTTGTCATCTCCAGTAAAACATCTGTCGTCCACACTGTCCTTCATGTGGTTTTCCATGGACAGTCTCAGCAGGGAGAGAAAAATTAGGTGTGATGTCAGTAGTCGCCTCAATGAGTTTCCACACACATTTTCCTAAAATTTATTGTAAAAACAAACTAAATTGTATTTACAGGCAAAGACAAAAAAAACAAATCTCTTAAAAACAAACTAGTTAAAAGCTTAGGGTTAAAAAAAAACACTTTTAAAAACAAGAACTTGAAGTTCTTGCACATTTTTTTTCCACAGCCCCGACTTCTCGAATCCATCCAGAAATTTAATAAAACTAAACAAACGAAAACGTTCAAGGAAAAGTTTGCCAGTTTGGTTGTTTTTCTAATGAGAGATTGATATCAATCCCATGTTGTTACAGGTTTGCTCCGACGGCAGCTGGGAGCAGGGTTAGTTTAGTACAATACAAAAGAACCTGAGAGGAGGAAACAGCCTGCACGGATCTGGATCAAGATGACGATCCGGCTTCCAGCACTTCAAAAGTTCACTGATTAACACGTCATGTTGGATTGATTTCACCCATATGAGCACAAAGCAGATGAATGTCAGTGACTTCAGATTTAAGTTTCCTCTTATTTACAGTCTTCTCTCAATGCTAGGCTAACCATCCGCAGACTGTCTACCATCAGGACATGAGAAAGGAATCAATCTTTTGGCTGGAGAGCGAAATTTAAAAAAAAGGAAAAATCTGCAAAACTTCCTTGAATGAGAACGAGGATCACAGCATCTGCTCTTCAGAAACAACTGAGCTCTGAGAAACACACACACACACACACACACACACACACACAAACACATGTACACATGCATACAGACACAAAACACCATGTTCAGCCTCCGACTCAGAGTCCCTGAGTGTCACCAGGTTCACATCAGTGCAGTCCTGAGGCGCTCCGTGGCCAGTAACAGCAGTCTCTACTCCTCCGGGTGGGGCTCCATGTCGGCTCCAGACAGCCGGATGGTGTTCATGTCGCCCGTGCTCCTGAACGTGTACAGCTCATTGTCCACCATCCTGCGGTCCTGGAAGCCCAGGCTGTCCTGCCGGTCGATGGGGGTGCGCGGCCGGGGCGGGAGGAAGCTGTCGGCCGGGTCCAGGAAGCCCTTGTACTGGTCCGTGTCGGCTTCGTTGTCTGGCTCTTTGATGACGGGCAGGTCTCCGTCCGTGGGGCCGGTGAACGTCTGGTAGGAGTCCACCTGCATGCCTTTGTAGTTGTCCGTGATGCTGCCGGAGTAGGTGGAGTCCCCCAGCAGGTGGCCGTACACCATCGTCTCGTCGATGGAGTCGTAGACGTGCGACTCGTTGTCGGACCGAGTTTTGCTGAAGTGCTGGTCGCCGGGCCGGAAGATGTTCCCTCTGCCCATGTAGATGGAGGCCTCCGATTTCATCCTCTTCTTCTTTTTCCTGTTTGTGAGGACAGAGGCAGACGAGTCAGAATACACTAAACTGAACCTTTCCTCCTAGTTTTGATCCTGCTGTCATTGTTTTTATCCTCTGCATTGTCTTACTGCTTTAATTTCACATTCAACGTTCTTTTATACTTATTTATATGTGATGTGCAATGGTTTGTGTCAACGGCACTTCTTTGTTTACATTGATTTAAGTTATTACTATCATTATTATAAACCAGTTAAAAAGCAGCATGACCTTCTGAGAGCTACATTTGAGTTCCGAGTCAAAACTGATAAAAGGAACATGAACATAATCAATCATTAGAGGATTAAGTCCAAAACTGGACATATTACATAAATAAAGGACATACATCATTGTGTTGAGACTACATAGTGTTGTACTGTGGATAGGGCACTACGAGTAAAATCAAGTACCATAGATGGCAGTAGAGCTTTGATTAAAACCAGCTTTGACTCCAGAGTACTCACTTTGTGACGATGCATACGACAGCCAGCACTATGAGTAAAAGCACAACGGCGCCAGCAATCCCAAGAAGAATGGCCAAAAGATCTGTGGAGGCGCAAAGAAAACGGGGTAGAGTTAAATCCTGAATTTACACTGTATTTTCCTGCATGCGTGTTCAACACATGATCGTTCTCGCTTACTGATCTTCTTCTCCAGGACGATCTTGACCATGGCGCCGTACTCCCCGGCCTCTGGGACACAGTTGGACATGTTGAGGTAGAAGCTCCTGGGAATCACCAGCTGCTCCTCCACCTGCTCGTCCTCCCTGCGGCTCATCATCTCCTCCTCGTGGCCCAGCAGCTGCACCTTGGTGGCCGTGTGCCGGTCCTGGCACTTGGGCTGGCTGATGTTGACGAACTGCATCTGAGCCTGGTACTGGCTGGGCAGGGAGACGATCCAGGACACGGTGGAGGACGACCTCGTGCCCCGGGGCCAGTTGGGGGTGGCCAGCAGGGTCGGGGTGGAAAACAGAGGAGTGACTCTGTAGATGATGGTCTCTGAGGAGAGATGGGAATGATGCAGAAGTAATGAATGAAAGGGGATAGATCTGTGGAGGTGTCTCCAGCTTTGCTGGTTCAATACTGCCTCCCGGTGGTCACAATAATGACCCATATTTAACTAGATCTGCAACAACAGCATGAGACTTTAGTGAGGTTATTGCTTTCTCCACTAATTAATGAGTTGCTGTGTACTTATATGCCTGAAAATGGCAAAAAATTCAATTAGTTTTTCACAAAATAGACGCAATCTGAATCAATTCGCACATGAGGGCAATTGGATTTAATCCCACAGATCCAATACATTCATGGTATTTTTTTTTTTTTTTTAATGGGATTGCAAGCATTCCATTGCATGCCATCAGCAAGCCTGCATCTGCATCTTGCTACCACTGAGACCACTCACAACAGCAACCATATCATGCCATTTCTCAAGCAAAAATCCTCTGCAACAAGACAATTTGCTGCATTTTTTGGACAGCCTGAGGTGCATTCACCTCTTACCTGGGATCTCCTGACTGAAGCTGACGTTGAGCAAAGGAGCCTTGGCCACTTGGAACCTTCTGAAGTCGCGTGCCGAGGCTGTGACGGACATGTTGGCATGCACCTGGACTTTCTGGATCGCTCCGGTGAAGCAGAAATCTCCGATAGAAAGCCCGTCGGCCTCTTCGAAGTGCAGCATGGCAGACTGGTTGCACTCCTGGCCGGGCAGGGACTGTCGGAGGGTCCCAGTGGTGGAGGTCAGATCCACGGTGCTGTCCTTGGGCATGGTGATGTTCCAGGTAAAGCTGTGCAGCGGCATCCGGTGACATAAGTGCAGTTTGGGCACCATGAGGACAACCGGAGGGCAGGACCCAACAGTCTGACAACCTGGAATTAAAAAGCACAAAATGAGAAGGAGGAAAGGGAAATGGCCTGAGTTGCACTTACAGTATAATAAAGCAACTGTTTCAAGTATTCTTTCAAGGCTCAAATAAATAACATAAGTAGGTTACAGACATTTCAGCTGCGCATAAACAATCAAAAAAGACAAAAACATCGCACCAATTACTCTGCTGGCAGTCAGCCGCAGATCTTCTTGTGGACAGTCGAGGAAGGAGAGACTGGCCTTGGTGCCTGCAGCCACAATTATCTTCTCTTTGACCTCAGAGTTGATGCTCATCTCGCAGTAGGGATCCGAACCCACTTTCTCTATCTGCACAGACACTCCATCGTGACCGGTTAGATCTATGGTGCACAGCACTAGGAGAGAAAACAATAAGAGAAAACATTGTAGAGATCCAAAAAGGGAAATATTCTGTTTCATTTTGACAAAGCCTATGGAAAACAGAACTTGTACGTCTATGCTGGATGTCAGACAAAATAAGGAGAATCTCAAGAATTGTCAGAAAAATCCCAAATGTAAGGCTATTAATCCTGACACATATGTATGCGTGGATAGAGGAGGATAGTGAACATTTTTCTAAATCTAATTAAAATATCTAATAGAACAATGTTTTGGATGTCTGTACAAAAACTACTGTAAACTACTGTAAAAGATTTCTGCTACTTGCAAGTAGAGGTTGTACTTCACTGAAGTTGTTGAAATGTGTTGAATTATCGCTTTTATTTTGCGGAAACCTGGAACGGAAACACAGCTACAGATGCACCCAGATTTTAAGATTCAATTAAATCAACCCAAGCTCAAAGGGTTGAAACGTAGAATTTCCATATTGAGATTTTAAACCAATTCCTGTATAAGATAATGCATTACAAATGCATTATTTTCTGCAAAAAATATAGAAAAATACCAACAAGTAACTATTCCGAAAACAGGTAAGGACTGAGAAAGGTTGCACATGATTTTTCATGTAACAGTGGCTAACCTTAAAGACGTTTTTTTTTCCTGTTTAATGAGTTTTCTTTCTTTCAGGAAATCATTGGTTTAGCTCTGTGACCTGAAGCATGAGCCTGGGGCTCGACTGTGTTCCGATAAACATGCGCAAAAAAGATGCAAATGTGACCTTTGGGAGTTAAAACAAAACAAACAGTCGAATCTGACATTCCAGCAGGACAGAGACGAGCTGTACCTGGATGACCGCTCCTCATCACAGAGACTTTGTAGCTGAGGGCGAGTCCTGGCAGCGTCCTGTTGGTCTCGCAGTTCTTCAGCACCATGCTGAAGCTGCCCTGCTGGTGCTCCGGCTGAGGGTCCGTCAGGGTCAGCGGGGTCGGCTTCTTGCCTTCTTTCTGGTACACCACCTCCACCTCCTTGCTGAGGCACTCCGGAGCCGAGTAGTCGACGAAATGCACCGTGTAGTTGTGCATCCCCGGCACCGTGAAGTTCCACTGCATGTGCTGGTCGTCGGGATAATCGCCGGGATAGTTGGCCGTGATGAATCCGGTGTCGGACAAACCTCGTGGCAGGTTGACTTTCATGATGGCAACCACTGGAGAGAGACAAGGAGGGAATGCATCCTGTTAAATGAGCTTTGAAAAACTCAAAACATTCACTCTCACACACGTTTTGGGACAACTTGGGGCGTAATTCAGACCTGGCTCATTTTGTTCCAAAATAAGAAGCATTTAAACCTAAAGACTGGATCATTTGGGCATATGTGTATAGAGCAGTAGAGACAGGATGCATGAAGTGTAAGATTTCTGACCAATAAGAGAACAGTCGATTCACACATTCAGCATTTGTTTGGGACAGAAAAATGTGACAAATAAATTATTTTAGACACTGAATCAGAACAAAGCAAACAAGCCACGGGTCTAAATGCAACATTTGAGTCTATAAACAGCTTGAATATGCAGGTAGGGAGTTAGTAGTTAGGGACTTTGGAGAGAATCAAGGAGAAGACCATGTGAAAACATTGTGAGTACATGCAAACAACATGGCAACAGTGCTAACCACTCGCACATCTCATTACCTGATCTGAGATTTGTGTATCTGTGCAGTGATGTAGAAAACAAGGTTCACTAACTTTGTCTGCCCATATGTAATTACTTCTCCTTCAGCACTCGTCCCCTGTGTCTGTCTGACTTTTTGTCTGCACGTAATGAGATCCTTGAACCCCATGTTGGAGCGAATGTTTGGAATCACAACACGCCAGCGACGAACTTACTGCTGGTCTCAGGTCCCACGGTGAGTTTAAAGTCAACAGGATCCAGCTTCCTGTCCCCAGGCACCTGCAGGGACATGCGACCCTTGTAGCGAGGCGAGACGGTGGTCACCGCTCCCCCTTTGCAGAAGGTGCCGATGGTCGCCGGTCCCGTGCGCAGGTAGGTGACCAGAGAATACGTGTGCCCGTCTGGACAGGCGTCCTCGTTAGGAATCTGTCGCATTCCTGGCTCTGGGAAGTCCAGCTGGAACGCCCGGTTGGAGACGACTTTCAGATCCCAGGTGAAGGTCCGATTGAAGTCTGGGAACAGCGAGGACTCGGCCTGAACAATGTTTCCCGAGCAGGCCGTCTCCGTGCAGTCTGGGATTTGTAGAGAGGAACATGTTTTTTATGATTGTGAAGGATGCAAACAAGCGACTTTTCAACAGGTGCTGGACTTTGTCCTACACATGTCAATAATGACAATACACAAATGTATGTTTTTGTCTCGAAATTTGTGCTTTCTTTTTGTATCTTACCCTTCTATACAGCTATGTTTTTCTATTTATTGTATATAGTGTTACATGTCTTTGCCCTATTCACAATATCTCAATATATAATATATCGCAAAATATTACAATGTATCATGATTTCTTTGCCTTATTCATGATATACCATGATGTATCCCAACATGATACTGTGATGTACTTTTATTCATCCACCTTTAAAGCGCTATCCACTTTACTCCTGCATTGCTTGTAATGTCTCTAATGTGGGATGAATAAAGGCATATTTTGTCATTCTGAAACTATTTGGACTCTTGAAGTATTAACAATTCAAAAATGTCCCTAACTATCAAAGATTTTGACAAAAAGGACGGAACAATTTCAATATGAGATTCTTGTGTTTTTGCGTTTTAGTACCGATTTCTCTGTTGATCTCCACGGTGTAGAGATCCTGAGGGCGTGCGCAGGTGAACTCCACGGAGGTGTTGGTGGGGTCTTTCAGAGTCAGACTCCCAGGTTTGCAGACCTGACTAGACCCCTTGTTCTCACACACACTGCAGTCAGCGTCGCCAATCTTGGTGATCCTGATGATGGTGTCAGGGTCAGGGACCACCGAAATCATTCTGCTACCTGATGAGAAAATGCAGTATAATGCAAAAACAGGAGGCTCCAGAACAAAGAACCAAGACTTGGACACACAACCTCCACACATGAGCAACATAACCACATTTTCTGACCATGTTAAGGTAGTTTATGGGAATATGCAGCTAGGAAGGTCCCCAACTCAAACCCCAGTCAGACTGAGGGCCTTTCCATGTAGAGTTTATATATTTCACAATTTCCCTCTCCCACCTATGCACTTCCAATGTAAGTTCCAATTTAGTACTTAGTTTGGAACTGTTCTTTCCGTTTCTGCAGTCATACCACTGCTTCTATCCTGAAAAACTGCTTCCAGATTACCACTTCTCTAGGGGGCATTGAAACCAATGAAAACAAGTCTGACTTTTTTCTTGCTGTATGAGAGAAGCCACACATGATGAAATGGTAGCTCAAGAAGCTAGAAAGCTACAAAGAGCTAGCTAGATAGAAAAGCCTCGAAAAAGACCTCGCTAACTAGCTAGCTAGGAAAAGCTAGAAAAAGACTTTATGGAGCGAAACAGGACAAACAAATTGGTCAAATTTGCCTCCTTGCTTTATCGATTAGAGCTTCTAAGTGTGTGTGCGTGTTTGTGCGTGTGTATGCCATGTAATGACCCGGAGACCGGACCAGGGTGTGTTTCCCATTAAATGTAAAGCTCGGAAGATGGATCTTTGGGCCATTTTACAATAGCTTGATGGAATATTTCCTAAATCGATCGATCTGGAACCAAACAGTCATTTGTTTTTCTTTGTCAAACTAACAAAGAGAGGGAACAGGTGCCTACCTCTTGGTGCTGCTTTGACAGTGAACACCGCCGGCTCCACTTCTTTTCCTTTGGGCACCTCTACAGTTACTGTGGTCGCCCCGGGCAGGTTCAGATGGGGAACCGTCCCCCCTTTGCAGTAGGTTTTAGTTTTCACCTCTCCGTCCCTGTTAGTCGTACTCACAGAGTACGGGTGACCGTCCTGGCAACTTTCTCCATCAGACAATTCCTTCAACCCAGCGGGGAAGTCCAGAGTTAACACGGTCTTCTCTGGGACACTGATGTCCCACGTCAGGGATCTTTTAAAGTCCTTGAGGAGCTCAGGATCGACCTGTCCTGCAGCAGGGCTGCAGTCGCTCGAGGTGCATGCTGAGTGACAAAAATTATTCAAGTATGAATGTGTTACTTCATTGTTTTTGGTTATTTTGGAAGTAGAATAAGCTACAAGCTTCCTGTGATCGTGATGGGACGTGACTTATTCGAGCCGTAAACAAATATTCAATTATTTACAGAAATACATAAAGGAAGAAAGAAATATAAAGCTGTTTTGATTGATTAATGAGTAAAGAAATAATGGTTACATAAATAGAAATAATAAATTAAATGCCTCTTAAATAAAAATGTAATAGTGTAGTTTTAGTTTGAATGATTTAAGCATTTCTACATTTCTATTAGACATTTAGAAATACAAAATAAACAGTACGGAGACAATTATTCTTGTCTAGACACAAGATCAGATTGTCAATTATTCATTGAACATAGTAAACTTGCATTACTTGAATAACTTGCATTTCCATTTAATGATGAAATATTTGAATAATTAATTTGATATTTTTCATGTTTTATTGATTCAAGCATTCATTTTTTAAACGTTATTGATGAATAAGTTATTTTAGGAGCATTTAATGTCGACCTCATCTCAAATTTTCCTTGCAGAGAAACTTTAAACGGGTCTCACCGATTTTCTTCACCGTCTTCACAGAGAAGACGTCCTGAGGCTTGAGGCAGCTGAACTCCAGCGGGAGGTTTTCAGCTCGAGTCACCGTCTTTTCCGTGGGACTGCAGTCTCGTGTGGAGCCGTCGTCGGAGCAGACTTCACAGTCCGGCTCCCCGGGGTCACGGATGAGGGTCACGGTCGTGCTGGGATCAAAACTGATGACCACCGTCAGACCCTCTGCAATCCGACACAGAACAAAAAGGTGGTGAGGCAGATTTCCACACCATTCATCATTCATAAACCTTCCTGAGGTCTTAACTCCGTGTTGATTTCAAACTGAAGTGAAAGTTAAGTTCAGTGTTTTAGAGTAGCTGCCATAGTCATTTCATGGCTGTTATGACTGTTACTGTGTGTTTCCTTTACCCCTGAAATGGCACAAAACTCAAATATCACAATAAAAAAACTGATAATGGAAACAACAATTTTGCATTCTCATGAGGCCACATGTCGGTGTGGTGTTGATATAAACGTTTATCACAAAACTGTAAAGGAAACACTTTTATGCATCTACAAGTCATTGGAAATGAGATTGGGGGTGTTTGGAGTATGGAGATGCTGAACTTTTTCAAAATCCAATCAAAATGTCTAATAAAACCATGGAATCATAAAATGTGGTGGACATCCATCTTCCTCAAAGTAAGTATAACTTCTGACATATCACTTATGACATATTGCTAATTTACATGCTTAGAGACATATACCTTTCACAGGAAAATACTGATCACACTGACCTCTCTTTTAGATATCTTTCATCACAACATGTTTATATTGCAATTCATCAAGGGGAGTAAATCCATTAGGGAACGAGCAAAAAACGTTTTTAAATAACTTTGTACTCACTTAAAGGTCCAGCAGAGGCCTGGAACACCACAGGCTCGACCTGCACACCTGGTTTGACTTCCAGAGACACCACAGCTTCGTTCTGCAGGTCTAAATCTGTCACAGAACCTCCTTTACAATACAGAGTCCGGCTCTCGGGTTTAGGGTTCTTCCTGGATGTTTCTACCGAGTACTGAAATCCGTCCGGGCAGGGACCCGTTGTCTCCTTCACCGAATCTCCGAGGATTGTCAGACGTGCCACCGTCTTCTCAGGAACTTTGACTTCCCAGCTGAAGGTCCTGGAGAACTCTGGGAGGATGGTGGGCTGTGCATCTACTGTCGAAGGGCTGCAAGCATCCTTAGTGCACTCTGGATTGGAATAAAAGGGCGTGAGAAGATTAAAAAGTTAGCTGAAGAACAACTCAAAAGTTGATGAAGTCCCTTTCATATGATTTGATGCGAGCTAGAGTAGAGATGTACCACAGAAGACACTGCTACATGTAGACTCTTCTACTATTTTTATATCTTTTATGTTTTATTTTGTGTCATTTACCAAAAGTCATAAAAAGTCAGACAAGCCGTTTAAAGAACAGCTTTTACTCAGGTCAGACACTAACTTTTGCCCCAAACAGTTTTGCAATCTGCACGTTTACTTGTGTCTTTTATTATTAGTGCAAAACTTAACACGCTCTAAAAAGAAGATTATTCTACCCTGATATTTGTGCAAATTCTTGCACAAATATCTCAAAAGGTCAACTCGGGTTGAAATGAAGCAGTTGTTCCCAAACAGACTTGCTTTGCTTCAGAGTAACTGGAAACACAATAATGTATGAAGATGAAGATAAAGATGAAGAATAATGAATGAAAACCCACCGATGGTGCGTTTGAGCTCCACGCTGTACCCCTGGTCCACCGGCTCGGAGCACTTGAACAGCAGTTTGGTTTCCACCTCCGGGGCCAGGGACATGGCGGCCTGACATTCTGTGTCTGTGCCGTTCTCGCCGCTCACCACGCACACCGAACACTGGTCCGGGGGCAGCTTCGTGTGCACGGTCACGGTCCAGCCCGGGTCCGGTCGGACCACCGCCTCCAGGCAGTCTGAGGGAACAGGTCAGAGGCCGTCAAAATGCAGCTGAAACAGCCCGAGCAGTGATCAAAATTGTGGAGAAAACATCAAAAACAATGCAAAACGATGGGTAATAAAAACGATAAGCATACCACCTAACATTTTGTTGCTTTAATGGATTATTGGATGTTTGAGATTTGAGATTACTCACACATGCAATAACACTGGTCTGTGTGATCTTCAAAATCTGAATGTATCTGAAATGATTTTCACTTCATTGACTTTTTTGCACTGGCCTCAGTTGATAGATTGATATCCATCTTGCTTGAAATCATCGACTCTTTGGTAAATTGCCCTGAAAAGTAGCACAGACATCCACGCTCTGCTCTGTGACGATTTTGTAACAGACTGGCTGCCAAAACCCAACAACACCTCCGCAGAATTCAGGGGACAAGGGGAACAAAGGGCCGGTGTACAGACTCAGACAGTTTGCTTGAGCAAACAATGATCGCAGACACGCCTACACCACGCTGCGTGGTGACAAACCAACACGCCGATTCCCTGACTTTTCATTATCCTGAGTCACCTGGGCCGTGAGCTGGCGAACCAGTTTCGGGAAGCGGGACTAACTGCTGATTCTGTGCCGTCTGACCCTCGTGTGTCAGATATGCAAACACGTCCTCTTAGGGAAGTCCCACAGTTGCGGCCTGATCCTGCGACAAAGCTTGTAATTATTTTATCTGTGATCTCACACACTGGCAGCTGTAGAGCTACAATGCAGCTTTGGTTTCACAGTCATCAGTTCCGGATTTTGTGCCAGGTGTGGGCTCTGGGCACAGTTGCACAACTTGGAAAAATGACCAAGTACAATTCACAGTATAGATACATACTGTACTTCTGTCTTTGTGATATAAAAGACTACATGTCGGAGAGCAGAAAATCTTTAAGTTTTAGGAACTTTGTAACCTTCAATCCATCCATCATCTTACAAACTTTGTAACTGTGTCTAATCCCAGTGCACTAAAGCAAGGCATACAGCTCTCCAGTCCATCCACAGGACACACACACAAATCCATTCACACTCACACCTGAGGGCAATTTACAGTTTGTTTTGTTTGTTTTTGTCCTGTGGGAGGAGCCACACGCTGACAACACTCGGTTTGTATCTTGACATAAACCAACAATGGCATCTACTGTACAGGATGCTGCATTGCATGGGAGCTGTGTGTTTATACCATCAAGGTTGCTAATAAACCGCATAAACTCCCAAATGTTGCTATCGATTACCCTGAAGGCAACCTCCCAGAGCGATCAATATAGTTTCTATCTATAAACCACTTTAATCTGTAGTTTATGCAACTATCAATCACCTCCACATCCTTCTTTCCAATTAATCACCACTTTTCATTATGTGTGCTGTGCCATAAATAGTCCTGCTGGTTTGCGTCCTTGCGGTAACATGCACCTTTGACACACTTCCCTACAAGGTGCAGCACCTATCGGAGTCTAACATCGTGGTCACACTGTGTCCTTCATCTGAAATTTAAATGAAAACACTCCCGGGAAAGATAAGGTGCGTGGTAAAGCTGAAAGCCTTCTCACATATGAAAATAACCAGGAATTTCACGACCTGAAACCTGCAAGGACTTGACAGTTAAGTTGGGAGTATATCAGGGCATTTACATGTTGGAGGGCCTCCAGTGACATGATAAACAATGGGCGTGTTGAGGGCGTCGGAGGGTTCAAACTGACACGAGCCAAAGTACGAGTCTGTATCATCCTCTCCGCCAAAACACTAACACAAAAAGGAATAAACTCCATATGATGCTGATTAATTCAAACACAGTTCAGACAAGCACAAGTATCAATTCAGCGAAAAAATATATATAAAAAGGGAGAAGATAAAACACCCGCCAGATTCACAGCAGATTGCTGGTCAATCATTAATGAAGCTATGATGAATTCATGCTTCCAGGAAGCTCCATAAATGCCTCATAAACCATTTTGAAAATGGAGGTCTGGATGTCAGGGTTGAACGTTTTTCCAGTGTATGACAGCATTTCATCCCCACTTACAGTCACACACACACAAACCCACACACACACAAACACACACACACACACACACACACACACACACACACACACACACACACACACACACACACACACACACACACACACACACACACACACACACTTCCAACTCCATTATCTCCCCATTTATTGTCCCGGATCCTCGCACATATCCTGCAGCTTTGCATACGGTTTCAGTTCAGACTTTCTTTTTTCTTTTTCTTTTTTTACTTACAATGCAGTCCGTCTCTCATGAAGTGAAAGTTAAAGAGGAAGGAAATAAATAGGCAAAGGCAGCCTCATCACGCAATTCATGACCATACGCGTCTTATTATCTCACCTGACGAATCGAGAAGCGTCCAAAACACGACAAGTCCCAGGAGCGCGCAGGACCGCATGGTCGCTCCCAAGAAAAAAGAGAGAGAGCGAAACGGACACAAAACTGCTATAAAATAGACACAATAAAACAATGCGGAACGGCGTCCTCTGCCTTTCTCTTTCGCTCCGTCTCTCTCGAAGACGCAGCTGTATTTTTCATTCACTTTGCAGCGACAGAGACTTCCTGGTCGGTGTTACCTGCGCGCAGGAGGGCGTGACGCGCACAGGTAGAGCCGCGAGTACCTGCCCCGACTTGACAGGTGAGCAGGAGGAGGAGGAGGAGGAGGAGGAGGAAGAAGAGGACGAAGAGGAGGAGGAGTGTGAAGTGTGAGATCCTGGATCAGGAGAGAAACTGCTTCAGACCGTACAGACTCGAGGAGATCCCCCCCACCCTACCCTACCCCTCTCTCTGTGTGGCACAAAGGACGCCCTATTTATACACATGCCAGGGATGGCTGGCAAGGAGGAGGAAGGGTGTGGAGACAGCCAGTACCCCCAAATTACGGTGTCACATGTGAACAAAACTCTAATTTGAAATGATTAGGAAGTGGAATCACGCTGTGGAGGCACACAGCGGGCGTTAGCGGGGCTATTTCTGGTGTGTTTACACGCAAAAATGAAATTGCAGTGAAAATGCGAAGATAGATAGATAGATAGATAGATAGATAGATAGATAGATAGATAGATAGATAGATAGATAGATAGATAGATAGATAGATAGATAGATAGATAGATAGATAGATAGATAGATAGATAGATAGATAGATAGATAGATAGATAGATAGATAGATAGATATTCATTCTTATTTTACTGATAAAGTCTTGAATATTTACATCTATACTGAACATAGAAATGGACAGAGGTAGAAAAATAGATGGATAGACACATAGATAGGGAGTTTCCCCTTTGGGAAATTCAAGTTATAATACCATACAGTAAGTTGGGGGAAAAAAGCTTGTTTGCAGAGCGATTAGGATGAAATATTCATGCAAGTAATCACTGCAGGAGTGCAAGATACAAACAGCGTGTGATCTATGTGTATTAGTGCAAAAGTCACTAAGACTATGTGTAAGAGGCAGCAACAGTTGTGTAAAACTACAATGTGCAAAATCCTCCACCTGGTGGAGGTTGGAGTGGCTCCCTCCTGCCTCCACACGCCTCATGACGAAGACATTCCTGCACAGAAACATACCTGAGGGCAGGACCTCTCACAAATACATACACACTCTCTCTCTCTCTCTCTCTCTCTCTCTCTCTCTCACATACCTGATTCCCAATGCACCTTTTAAGACACATAACGAAGGCTGACACAATCCCCGTATGTCACAACAAACCAAATTCATTTCCGTCTAGTCGCCTTAAACATCACAAAAACAGACAGTAAACAGTTCGGGTTTTTTTGTAATCAGGTTACCCGGTCGCTTAATTTATACTGTTTTTAAGGCGTTTTAGGGCAAGTGAGATCCATGTCCAAATGACTCTTTTTACTCTTATTTACCAACTCAAACCTGTGTTTTAATTAGGATTCATCCATCTTTTATGTCTCATTTTTAAAGGCAGGAATTACTGAGGTATAACTCTCTGTGACCCCCATAGCTTGTAATGCACATATTTGTCCAACCGTTCTTTCTTTTTTTGTAGGGGGTGAGGGATCTTCATCCCTAGTGCATAAACACACACACAAAACCAGAGTGGAAGCCAGGCGCTGTTTGTTGAACCAGTCTGACAGCTTGCAGAGTGGGCGGTGTGCTGACTTTAGACAGCTTCAGGGAGTCTCAACAAGGGCGCTCAGTGAGGAATCAGCAGCTGTCAGACTCCCCCTCTTCACTTTTTTTTTTTTTGTTACTGTGGGGCAGCCAAACATGTGCTGTGGAGAGCTCCCATACCCTGGGCGCCTTTTCTGATGCCTCTATAGGGGGGTTAATGGAGGGGGAGGAACAACTGAGTGTATTTTTTGCCCGTCTGGACTGGAGACATCTGAGGTTAGGCAATGTGTTCAACAGGGTCATGACTCCTTGTGTATCACTGTATGACTGAATTGGGATGGTGAACGATGGTGAAATACTCGACACTGTAAATTCTTTTTATTGTTCTCATCATGTCTGACCTCGTCCGTGTGGTCTTTTTGTCTTCAATTAACCATAAACCAGACACAGAGTAAATACAAATATAAGACGTAAACACATAGAAAGCATTGCTTTGTATGTACTGTGAAACAGATATGTAAATGTTACACCTCTAAGAATGACATATGACTCTTTGTTTGGCATGTTCATTTTCTTTTATTCTCACAGGAATTGAATATCAAACACGTATTTCACATTTCAGACCGATCAAATTGAAATTACAGTTGCAAGCTGCAAAAAGTTTATAAAATGACATTGATGTGCACATTATCTGTGCAAAATAAAAAATCCTCCTCATCCCAAGGGCTATTAATTACCAACACAATTAAATGTTGATTTGTTAAAGATTGGTGACTGCCTTGAAATGAAATATCTTTTGCCATGTTTCTCTATGCTCCTACTATGAGGACGTGGCATCTAACTCTACTAGTGAAAGGCATCAGTCATTTATAGCCAATAATCATAAAGAGGTGTTGAGAAAAACTGGCATAGATCACATTAAATAAATATATTAAATAAATGAGTCCTTTTTTCATGTCTATGTCCCTTAAAACATCTCTGAAAAACACACAGTGCCTCGTAAACAGGAGAGATTATAGGTTATCAAACACCATCATGTATCTCCAGCTGTTATCTTGGCCTGGTACCAGGCCAGCAGTTACAGCATGGAGAGTCCACATGAGGGCAGTAACACTAGACAAAGAAACAGTGTTTAGTTGTTTTGCAGTTTGAGGCCACTGGATCAATATTTTCCTCGTTCCCACATAGACGATAATGAGGATTGTTAGCGGCATTCATTTCCTGCAAAGTGCCCCTTGTTTGTTCAGGCTTGTTTGTTATTGATAAGACAGTATTACTTTAAATAATTTAGGTATCAAATGTAACTCATTTAACTGAACGTGACAAGGCTGCATTGATATCCAAAGACAGCGAGGAAGCTGAAGTCATCACTGTGGTTTAGAAAAGTACTTCAGCATCATTTTTCTCATTTATCTATCTATTTATCTTGAGTATGATGATTATTAGTGGCACTGTCTGTGAGGGTTTCCTCCAGGTGATACAGTTTCTTCCCACTGTCCAAAGACCCGTGTGTTTATGTCGATTGGAGACTCTAAATTGCCCCTAGGTGTGAGTGTACGTATGATGTGTCTGTGTGGGACTGTGATGGACCCTCGACTGGTCCAGGGTGTATTTTCAGCCTGCAAAACCGTGCAACATTGGTAATGTAAAAGCAGGCGACATGGAAAGGATGGAGATGTGTGGAGATGAGGCAAATGAGCTGAGGTGCAGAAGGTCAAATATTCTCGCTGAGGGCCCAGGACTGACACACAACACAAGTTTGTAAACCCAACTTCCTGTAAATGAACTAGTTTTACTTCCTATCAACCAGCTGGGGAGAAAATAAAGAGAAAAACACCTTTACTTTACCAGTAAAACTCGGCTGATACTGCTTTTACAGAATGCCTGTTGCTCAGGAGAAAAACCCAACAACTGACTCGACTTTTCATACAGTTTGGAGGCATTTTTCACACCCAGGCCCCAAAAACTGAAACTGTACGTCATTTTGGAGCAGACCTTAGACCCTCGCCTGTTGCCACCCGCTCAGGCAGCAGTCTTTGAGGAGGCAGGGAGGTCTGAGGAAGCACCCGCTGCACCCCACCAGCCGTAAACCCAGACCGCGGCTCCCCTTACAGCAGCCTGCAACCACACATGAAATCAGAGCCCCAGACAGTCATACTGTAGGCGTCAGCAGGCTGTGACAACAGGAGCAAATACTGTAGGACATGGACCCAAAGTCTGCTTCCAGTCTTTGCTTTGGTAAGAACAGAAACAATCTGGATATTTGCCTTTCTGATTCAGGTTTTACTGGTCATCCTTTAAAGCATGCTGCAGCTCATTATTCAGCAGGTGTTCCTGTATTGTTAGTCTGTATGTAGTAAGCTTTCAGTGGACCTTTTTGTTGTGTGTGTGTGTGTGTGTGTGTGTGTGTGTGTGTGTGTGTGTGTGTGTGTGTGTGTGTGTGTGTGTGTGTCCAGGAAGGTGTACAGGATGCAGTAAACCTGTGTACAGTGATGGAGGAGCCTGTCAAGCAATGGGACATTTATTCCACAACACTTGCTTCACTTGCAGCGTTTGCTGTGAGTTTGCTGTTTAAGTGCTCAGATGTGAAGACTTATTGTGATATTTTACTTAAGAAGTACCAAAATAAAATAATTCATTTTACTTGTGTTATTGTAATCATGTTGGAGTTGCAGCTATACATAGATTATTTATATCACCTTACTATATACAAATCCAAAACGCACCATAAACTATAAAACAAATCATCTCTGTGTAGCACATTTAATAATTGGATTTTGATTATCGTATTTCCTTATATGTTCGTGTTTGTGGATCTAAGCTCAGTCTTAAGGATGAATTGACTTAAAATTTAACTTTACTGTAAACATTAGTCTTTGCAATCATGCTATATAGCTCCTGTTTTTCTGCAATCATATGTAGATGTATCATATGTACCTAACTCACATTTTGTCCTTTTGTCCCGTTTCATGTTCAGATAAGATTCTTAGTGGAAAACCATTTTATACAGTGTCAGGAAGAATCTTCTGTGAAGATGATTTTTTGGTAAGAAAATCCTGTTTGAGACTACACAGTCCTGCAACTCCTCTCTAGCTTTTACAACAACGATCCAGAGCTATGTATAGAAGAATAATTATTCCCTTTAACACAGTACTCTGGAGTTCATCCATCTGCTGAAGTGTGCGACAGCTGTGGATGTTTAATCATGGACATGGTGAGTGGTACATTCAGTTAATGTACATGCATGACATACATTAAGTGTTGTAAAAGTAGACTTATTAGAATATGGTTAGTTCAGGTAATATTTCAGTGTCTATATGACTAAGAAGTTCATTAAGGGAATAATTCCAACTCATTTATGTGATAATATACCGTCGCTTTGTTAGATTTTATATCAACAAGCACTTAAAGTATCAAATAAATCAAAAGGGGACAAGGGCTTAAAAGCTTCCTATGAGTTGTAGTTAAACACCAAGTAGCAGTAAATGGAAACACTTGTGTAAGGAGCCTTTAGTACTGGCTCTCACCGCGTCTAATTTAGAGCTTGTTCTCTGCTGTCAGGTGTTGCAGGCTCGTGGGAAGTCCTACCACCCGTCCTGTTTCTGCTGTGTGTTGTGCAGACGGAGCCTGGAGGGTCAGGCCTTCTCTGTGGACACAGACAGCAAACTTTACTGTGTCAGCGACTATCATAGGTGAGAGTGTCATTCACGACCCTGTAGCGGCACAGCAACAATAGGCCGAGCCCTCTGAGAGTAGAAACCAGACCCCGCCAGACAGGCTGCACATGAGAATCAGTCACACCCAGAAACAGGGATTTCCTTTATGTTAACTTCTGCGTGGTTTCAGGGTCCAAGCTCCTCTGTGTGCAGCCTGCAGAGCACCCATCCTGCCCACTGAGGTGACATAAATTCACTTTTTAATCAGCAACAAATTGTAATAATGTCATTTTCTGTTAATTAATCCTGTATTGTCGACTGTTTTCAGGGGTCTACAGAAAGTATCCGAGTGGTATCGTCTGACAGAAATTACCATGTGGAGTGTTTCGATGGTGAGGTCAACCTCATTTGAGGACCGGGGCAAGATGCTTCTCCGCTTTATGGCTTTGTTTTGTGATTAATAGATAAATACATTAAGGAATTCGAGAGTATAGCACAATATAAGTTGGAAAAACCTTCACAATACTTGCAGGGGTGTAAAATGATATCTGTATATCTGTAATGATATCTATGTATGAGAGTTGTGAGAAAGTTGTTGATTGTAGATTGTCTCACATTTTGCACAGCTGGATTAGGGTTAGTGTTACGTATAACACAAACTCTAACCTGGTTTGAATAAATTTGGTTAAACTAGATACAAAGTGCTGTGATGTCCTCGCCTTTCTGACGTTGTGTCATTTAATAGCCTTCACACTGTGATGACCCACATTTACTCTTCATGTCTTCAGTGCAGACTGCAGTGTAATGGACAACTCCAGGGTAAAACAACAGTGTGATTTTGTAGCTTTGGGGGGAATCTATATAGATTTGTACTTTGCTGGTGGGATTTTTCCTGAAAAAAAGAAAGATTTGGGGGTAGAATCACTTCACAAACTCATTTCACTCATGGCTGGGAGAATTGTAGACACTAATTGAGATATGTAACTTGAAATAAATGTAATACATTAAAAGTGAATGCCATTTCTTCCATTTCCTATAATGTGCAAACATCGAGCATGAAACTGAGATTATCCGTGAACGACCTGCACAAATTTCTCAATTGTGAAACAGCGAGACGGTGTGTCAATGGTCGGTACTGCAGCCACAGTGTCTTCTTCCGGAAGAAACTTCACGAGTTAAATGAAAATAAACGCTGATTGAAATGGCGTCAGCCACGGTGCGAGGCTGGGCTCTCTGCACCGTGTCCTTGCTTAATTTTGCGTTTGTCTTCATTTCCGGTGCAGATTTCATTCGCTTCGTGTCGTTTCGGGCCATTTACCACAATATAACCGGGGAGACAACACTCTGCCAAGGTAAACTTTCGTTACGTTTGACGCTCTGGAGTGCCGCTGGCATGCAGCCACTATCATACCTTAAACTCGGTTAACTTTGTCAGAGGAATTTTTTCAGAAACGGAACCATTACTAGGTGATTTTTAAAAATGTTTTACCGAATAAAGCTTTTTTAATAGATTTTTTGTAGTCCAAGGTAAAGGTAACGTCTATACGTAGCGCAAGTGCATCCTGCTTTGTGCGTGATGACGTCATAAAGAACATGGCGCCACAAATGCTACATGCCCGGCTAGCTCAGTCGGTAGAGCATGAGACTCTTAATCTCAGGGTCGTGGGTTCGAGCCCCACGTTGGGCGATCAACTTTTCCGTTTTTACTCATAATTAGAAATCTGTGTGTCATAATAAGTGTTAAGGCACGCAGATATCACAAATTATATTTGTGGTAAACTCAACCTAGTGAACGGGATTCTCTTGCATAGCAATGCACTAGACACCAATGAACTAGATGGTGTAGAACGGCTCTGGATTGTATCATGTACAAGTGGCATGTTTAATGCTTGGGTGCTTGTAAACAGTGCTTGTGTGTCCTTGATGCCTGCATGCGTTACTGTGTTTTATTAGGCCATGGCTCGCAGTCTGCAAATGCCCGCACACTGATGTAAACCAGAGTCAGCAAACCATGATGCCTGTTTAGAATGATGTAGCCATTGTTTATATGTTTTATTGCAATAAACGATCACTTCATGTAGTTCATTAGTTATTGCTAGTATGTTCTGTTTTGTCCATCTATCCATCATCTCACTTGCTGTGTCTGGAACAAAATCCAAGGGTTCTGCAGGTGCCTATCTCTAGTGCTTATAGAGTGAATGAAGGGAATACAACCTGGACAAGCATTGGTTTTAGAGTCTCCAAATGATCTGTATATTCATGTTTTTGGACTTTGTGAGGTAATTCCTCCTGGAGAAAAGTGCAATTTTCTGTGAGGTGACAGTGATACTCATTAAGCAACCAGTTATATCTGATATGAGAACTTTTTAGCACATGGAGCATTTGTATATCAACGCAAGACTAAGAATGACTAAGATGGTTTCATACAAGGTAACTTAAAGTCTTTATTTATTTGAATTTGAAGAAAGCTGCATGTTGAGGTTGTACTGTAGGTTCTAGTATAACACAAATAGTCTCTAACTTTTCCCAACTTGTCTCTTTTTTTTCTTCATCAGACTCCATACCATGGTCCGTGGCCTTGAGGGACAGCTCGGTTCTCAGGTGTCTTCTCGTGGACGTGGGGTTGTTAGCCCTCTTTATCACCCAGCACAGTCTGCTGGCCTGGGCGCCAGTCAAACAGGCCTGTCAGTCGGTGCTGGGCGCCCTGAACAGGACGGCATACTGCTTCACTACAGCACTGGCACTGCAGGTAACACATTACAACCAAACCACGTTATCCAACCTGCTGCTTTTAAAGCCATGAAAGAGATATGCAACTTCTTATCTTTGTATTTTAATGTTTGGGGCATTTATAATACACTTCTCCCCACCCATCTCTCTTTGCCCCTTTGTAGATCTTGATGCGTTACTGGCAGCCAGTGACTGGCGCCCCCTGCCTGTGGTCAGTGCGTCATGCACCCTGGAGCGTCTGGTTCCCTCTGCTCTGCTTCTCACTGCACTTCCTCTGCTGGGCGATCATCTGCAGCATCCTCATGATCTACGATTACCCAGAACTGATGGGCCTCAAGCAGGTAACCAGATCTCTATCAGCTGGTCACAAAAAACTAATTTTAAGTCAGAAATGGTGCAGCTCTGATATATCTAATAACTCAATCACTTGCAGAATAATCAAAGCATTTATTAGATCTGACCTGCTTTGTACAGTAATGGTATCTGCTGGGGCATATTTCCATCCCACATCAGGGTTAGGGTTAGGGTTAGGGTTAGGGTTAGGGTTAGGTACTATGACAGGACACACAGTAATATCTAGGGATAATTTAGAGAGACTCACATAGACACAGAGGAAACATATAAACTCAGACAAAGAAGAGCGTCAACATTTTCAGTCAACCCAGAAGACAGTCAATTGACATCTGACACAGCAATCCTTATCCTGGTCCTGGGGATTGTGAGAACCTCTAAATAGACCAACCTGTTGTGCTTGTTGGACTCGCAGGTGTATTACGAGTGTCTGGGTTTAGGGGACCCCCTGTCTCACAAGTCCCCTCGAGCCCAGCGCCTCCTGTCTCACCTCCGCCACCCGGTGTGCCTGGAGCTGTGCGTGGTGCTGTGGCTGCTGCCGGCCCTGTCGCTGGACCGGCTCCTGCTGGCCGGAGCTCTGTCCACCTACCTGGCCCTGGCACATTCCCTGGACAAACAGGATTTAGCCTACCTGTGGGTCCAGCTTAAAGTCAAGATCCAGCTCCTGGCTGAGCCGCAGCGCGGCGCCGGAGCAGAGGCATGGGAGCCGGCCGACGACAACAACCACAAACACAAGTGAGGCGAAGGTCATGTTACGGCTGGGACGCGGAGCCCACCGCTGAGAGCGGTCGCTCACTGAGCCTGATTATCTGTGCAAAGCAAAGCAAACTCACACTGTAGTCTCAGCTGCCGAACACTTCAGTTTTTTCACTCCAGATTCTAGATTCATAAAGGGAGAGGAAACATCATACTGCGATGTAAAACTGCTTTCAATATGTGCCTTTTTTTCACATCCGTTATGTTTTTGAAGATTGTGTTTACAGTCTGATTCCATTTCTAAAGGAAGATTTGTGATTGACATTGGTATGTTAAATACTGCATCAGAAATGTATTTCTGCTCAATGTAAGACACTGTAATTTTATAGCCTGTATTTCACTCAAATGTAACTGTCACACCGATGTTCAACACTGATAAAAGCAGCTCTGTTTGTTGTTCTTTTATTGTCCTTTATGAGTGTCTCTGACACTGAATGTATTTTCTCATTTCAATTTATATGACACTGGACTCAATACTACGTGACCGACAATTCACCCTGGACCCTGCAAGAATACTGTAATAGTTCTGTAGTAATTAACCTGTGTGTGTCCAGGTATAAGTGTTCTATGATACTGTTGCAACAAGAATCACTTTAAGTATTTTCTACAAGATCATGTTGAATAAATGTGATGTTCTGTTTACAATTTGCTGTGCTGTTTTTGTCCTCTTTCATATTTTTATTTCATTTCATATGAGAATAATGACAGAAATGAAGCGTCTTGGACTTAATTTGCTCATTGAATAGTTATTAAATTGTAGTGCATTACACTTGGAAGATTTATTGACATACAAAGAGGGAAAAAATTATGCAATTTTGCATTTGTTAAAACATTGTCTGATTTTGTAGTCTGAAAGAAGTAAGCATAATAACTTTATTCACGTTAAGTCTGCTTTTGTGAAATATGGTGAAATGCACGATTTATAGTTGTTAGTATATATAATTATGGATGATAATCTAAGATGTGGGAATAGTTTATCATGGTAGATAGATAGATAGATAGATAGATAGATAGATAGATAGATAGATAGATAGATAGATAGATAGATAGATAGATAGATAGATAGATAGATCGTTATCAGTTATTCTGTATATTTTTTATTAGCAATATACTTGTCCAAAGCTAAAGTATCCAGTGTCTGAAACATAGTTTCATAAACCTGTCATGTGAGGGAGGCTGATTATGATCATGTCTGGTCTGCCTCAGGTGAACTGTGCTCCTCCTCCTCCTCCACCTCCTCCTCCTCTCTGCCCAGCAGGGTGGAGGGATGAGACATGGGAGGGACGGGGAGGGATGGGGCAGACGGCTATGCTCTTTAAAGGCCTTTTCTTAGGTTCGACAATATGGTGTGTGCCACTAAACTCTCCTGAGGGAATTTAATGTAATTATCGGATTACAGCGCTGCGGCTCTGAGGCTGGAAATATTTACTACTATCCCGACGACGGACGCGTTTGCACGCTCAGATGCGCCGGCACACAGGTCGTGGGTCCATTTCAGCGTGTTTTCCGACAGTCCAGGTTAATGTGTTGGTTCTAGAAGAAAGAGATTTCCAGTCGGGGATTGGAGCAGCGCATTGCGCACCGCAGAGACGCACAAGTGGAGATGACAAGTGCAAAGAGGACATACTGACACCTGTGCAAACACTGAGGTCTGGGTGAGTTTGATTTTACAGTCTGATTATGAGTATGCAAGCAGTGCTAGCTGTGATTTCTATGTTGCACGTGGATGTTGTACCGTGTTTTAATCTGTTATATAACGTAAACTATCAAAGTTAAGACACGTTGAATTTATATCATCAAACTGATTTTACACTTCAATCAGAGATATTTCAATTAATGATATTAGAGATACTGATTGAGATGTTTTTTGTGCATAAGCGTACTGTTTTACGAGTCAATTTGTTGTTTAATTATACTTAAATTAACAATTTGGTTTCAATTTTATTAGTTGCTGTCACTTATGGGTATTATGTCCCATCTATGTCCCATCATTCCTCTGTAAAAAGTATGTTTCCAACTTCTGGTCTTCTATGAAGTTGATTTTAGTTGTATAGATTATCTAAGAGTTTAAGTTTCACTTTATTATGTTCTTTAAGATAAATGTTTGGGTTATATAAACCAAGATAGGTCTGATTTTATTCCATTTTCTTCCTCAGATCCGAAGAACCAGAGGTTTTAAAGGCAAACGGCAACCATCTTGTCCAACACCCGGCACGTTTTCTGTTATGTCTGTCTCCTCTCTGCCGGAATGGAAGCAACTCCTGCTGGAGAGAAAGAGAAGAGAGGAGGAGGAGCGAGAGAGGAGGGAGAAACAGGAGGAGGAGAAACTTGCCAGCATGCCCGCCTGGAAGAGAGGGATCATCCAGCGGAGGAAGGCGAAGCAGGACAGTGTGGGAGACAGAGAGAAGGAGAGAGACGTCTGCCTGCTGCAGGTGGATGTCAGACCTCCGTCGGAATGTCTGAGCGATACGGACAGTTTTGTGACGGTCAATCTGGGGAGCGACCTGTCGATCAGTCCCGACCCGGGGCAGTGGCTGGAGGCAGACCTCAGACCTGCGAGTCAGGTGTCTTTAGAGACTATAGTTCCTGTCCATGAAAACCCATTCATCCGCACGCAGAGTTCATGGAAGAGGGGCAAAGATTCAGAAATCGCCTCTGACTCTGAAGTCAAGGAGAAGGAGAGGGAGAAGTCGAGCCCCAGAGGATATGATGGGGAGCCTGTGAGGGGTAGAGATATAGAGCTCAAAATAGAGAGATTCAGGGATTTAAGCGAGGGACGGGAAAGAGAAAGTCGCAGGGAGAGAAGAGAGAGAGAGAACAGCAGAGAGGGATTGGAGAGAGATAAAAGCCCGTGGAAAGAGTCAGCGAAAGATGCAGGCAGGGAGCGGGAGTTCCTCAAAGGGAGAAAGGATGAGGATGAAAAAGAAACAGACCCAGCACAGAGTCCATTTTCCCCCGCTGTCCCTTGTCTCCGGACCATCCGAGCCGACAACATCATCATCATCGAGCAGGAGAGGAAAGGAAGCGATGAGAGACGGGGAAGATGGAGGGACGCAGAGAGGGAAAGAGCCGAGGAGGAAGGGAAGAGAGCGATGAAGATGGACCTGAGTCAAATCCTGGCCGGAGGAGGGAGTGTCACTGAGATCCGAGCCTCTGAAGTTCTGATCATAAAACCATCGACCAGTCCTGAAGAGAGGAGTCCCATAGGAGGAGGAGGAGGAGGAGGGGGCAAAGGTTCAGGTAGAGAGGATGGAGAGATGAAGGGCAGTACAGATGGGAGGAGGGAGAGCATGGGCAGAGAGCTCAGAGCAGACCTCTCCTGGCTGAGAGAGAAGGAGAAAGAGAGGCCGTGGGGCCACGCCACAGTCATTAAAGAGGACAGGAAGGACAGCTTGGAAGATAACGTGTTTGTGGACAGAGGAGGGAGGGTCAGCCAGCTCCTCAGCAAATTCGGGGAGCACCCCAAGCCTCCATCCCGATCCAAAAGCTCAGATAACTTCCTCCGGCCTGGACGGAGAAAACTCTCAGGAGACGGGGATGATCAACAAGCTGAGGTCGTGGTGTCAAAAGGAGTGCCGAAACGCTCCTTCAGCTTCTCCGACCGAGTTGTCAGTGGCAGGGAGAACGGTATGGAGGGCAACGGGTATTATGAGAGGACGACACGTGACAGGATACACTCGGAGAGGAGCGTAGTGCCGTGTATGGACGTAGCAGGCACAAGTAGGGAAACCACGGCCAAGATCAAAATGGGGTGTGCACGACTTTTAGATAAAGACAGGTTCGGGAAGCACAGGGAGAGGCAGCTCAAAAGTGAAGATGACACGACAGGTTTCCAGCAATACAGGAGCCAAACGAAGAACGCCGAGCACATGGATATGAGGGCGGGCGATGCAGAGGGAGACGAGGGGTTCACAGTGGCGTCCGTCAAAAACACAGAGGGGATCTCGTTCGCCAGGAGAGTGCCAATCAGGCAGGACGGAAAGACGAGAGCCGAGAGGGAGGCGAAGAGGCTGACAGGTGAGAGAGAAGCCGAGAGGCTGCCGAGTGTGGAGAAAGAGTCAGAGGCCGGGGGACAGATCGAGGTGTCTGACCTTTGGATAGAGGATGGTTACGAGAGTACAATCCCTCCTGAGTCAATGCAGGAGAGTTTTGACATCGCTAGTCTGTGCCACATGGATGAGAGTCAGTACGGACACGAATCGGCATTCCAAGAGTGCTCCAGTCTCCTCTGTCCCGCCACAGAGCGCACCCCCAGAGGGCCTGAGTGGAGTGGTACAGGACCTCAAGGGCCCTACCTAACCCACTCCGTTTTGTCCCAGCACACAGTGGATCTCATAAGCAAAATAGAGAAAATAGGAGACACAACTGTTTACACCACAGAGAGAGGAGAAAGGGCTTACAAGGCGGCGTATGAAGAGACCAAAGAAAGCGATCTGGAAGCACAGATGTACGGTAATACCCGGGCAGAGAGTCTCAGTTATGATATACCAAGATCTCCAAAAAGGATTCCGCCCATGGGGATCCCTCCGGGTCCCCTCGAGATTCAGATACCCAGAAGTGTGTTTTATGTCGCTGAAGAGGTGGTGGAGAAAAAGAGGTCCGTGGATCAAAGCGACGAGGCACAGGACAGGGAAGAAGGTAAAGGGATTGAGCGGCGGGATAGCTGGAGGATCGGGAAACCGCTGAGTCGAATCGAGTCCCTGCGAGAGAAAATCAGACAAAGGGAGCTTGAGAGACTGAAACAGAGAGAGGTGGAAGGTGGAGGCGGAGGGGAAGGCGCGGAGATAAATGTCACTCAGACGTCGTCAGATGACGAGAGGGCGAGTGGAACGGAGGCCGAGCCGGGAGCTGCAGCTCAGACGCGGAAGAGGTCGACCGAAGCAGAAGGGGAACAGGAGGATGCAGAGGCGCCGACATCCGTGGCTGCTTTTGACGTCACTCAGGAAGTTGGCGTGTTGAAAACCTGCCCTCAGCTTCCTGTTGCTGTCCCACACTCACAAGCTGTCAGAGAGGAAGTAGCCGACGCTGCCTCCGAAGTTACCTCTGACAGCGTCCAGACACCGGAGGATGAGGACGATCCCGTCAGACATGTCGAGGAGCAGCTGAGGCGCCACAGGGCTCAACGCGAGAACAGAGAGGACACAGAGGAGGAGGAGGCGGAGGAGGAGGAGGTGAAGGAGAAGGAAGAGGAGGTAAAGGAGCTCTCAGAAGAGGAGTTAGAGGGGTTTACATCGCCCCTCGATCCGGAGACACCCCATCCCAACTCCCTCACAGCCATGAGTCGGATCTACAAGTTGGAGACAGTGAGCTCCAGGTCAGGTTTGTGTGTGAGGGACAAGACTGTGGATTTGCCGTCAGTGCACCTTGTTAAAGTGAAACCGCTGGTGTCAACCGCACAGCAGACTGAAGGCAAAGCATTACCAGGCGGAGACACAGGTGCCGTTCAGACGATACAGCGTCAGATTGAACAGTTTCAGCTGAAAGAGCAGGAGACCCTCAGGTCTTGTACGTCTCCAAAGAGGGGGCAGCAGAGCCAGAAAGGTTTGTTAAAGCACCAGGTGAAGGACAATGGCAAGACTCAGGAGAAGGATCGCGAGGCATCCGAGCCCAAGGTTTGCTCCCCGACGTCTCAGCTCAAACCGTCAAACCAGACTATCACAATCACGCCCGCAGCTAACAGGAGCCAATCCCCGGACAATGCCCTGAAGCCGACGGACTGCGCCCCGACCCCGGCCTCTTCCCCGTGTACCCCGTCACCCACTCCATCTCCCATCACGTCCCCGTCTCACACCCCATCGCCTCCGCTCTTCTCCATCAGGAGTGCCTCTGGAGGGAGAGGGAAGAGAGGTGCCACCATCACCATCACTCCACGAAAGACTGGAGTAGTAGTAGGAGGAGGAGGAGGTGGAGGAGGAGGGGGAGGAGGAGGTGGGACGGTAGTGACCACAGCGGGGCCCACGACCGCAAAGATCTCTCCTCAACAGCCCCAGACGACCTCCACGACCGCCGAACCCGTGAAGAAGAAGTACCCCACGGCGGAGGAGATAGAGGTGATTGGAGGATACCAGAGTCTGGAGAAGTCTTGTCTGATGAAGAACAGAGGGACCCCGAAAAGGGTGAGTGGAAAACTGCATTTCACCAAGATCAGTGTCAGAGGCAGACAAACGAAACGAGAAGAGAGATCAGCTGCGTTTCCCAGAAGCTACACACAGGAGGTCAAGGCCACGGCTATTGTCTTTTCAGCAGAGGTGCAGGGGGCATCGCCTTGTGCTGGTCAAACAGAATCCCCTTTCACTTTGAGAACATCCCTTTTGATTGAGAAGTGCGATCACACAGACTGACCTAAGCCTGTTAAAGCCTTATCAAGCACGACATCTTGATTCTCAGCCATGAAACCCTGCAGTGATCTACTTTGCCATTTGCGTCCGCTGCGCCCGGTTCTTTGTAGACTTTTGACTTTTACCCTCTGCGGGCCGCTCGAGTTTTCAAAACAACATATTTTTAGATGTTTATAGTTCACTGTCGAAACAAAAACACAGACAGAGTGTGAAAGAAAGCGGCTCAGCGCTTTGTTGGCTAAATCGTGATAATAAGCACTCCGGCGGCACAGAGTTTGATATGGCACCATTTGGTTTGTTTAAGTTTCTGCAGAGAGCAACACTTAATGTTGCAGGGATCAGCCGAGGCCGAACATTTGAGTGGGAAACCACAACGTCGGGCAGCCAGCACACTCCTCGCTCACTTCTTTTCCACTTTGTCTGCCTTTTCACACATGCTCCTCTGCATGAAGGCATGCAACACCATGCGGCGGTTCATATTTTCAATTTTCTACCCTCCTACTTTCCCCTTGTGCTCAGAGAGCAAGTGGGAGACGAGCAGAGTGGAAAACTCTCTCCTTTGTGACGGCATCCTGTGGCGATGAGTCCGTTTCGATTCACATGTCTCACTGCACCTCGCCGTCTATTAGGAGAGTCCCATTGTCTCCTGATCGATTTATTTTCTGTGCAAGTCTCGTTAAAACTGCGAGTTATGTCCCCTCAGTGTGTGTGTTGCGGGCGGCTTCCTTGTTCCCTCGCACCAGTGCTGCCGTTTTTGTTGAGTCAGCTCTGCCTTTTCTTTCAGACAAATCTCTCTTTGTGTCTTCTTTGGCTGTTTCCTAGCAGGGGTTTGGTTTGTCAGACCGGAGTCTTGGCAAGTGGTGTTTTCGACCACGCTGACCCACTGCTGACAGCCGACGGCCAGCTCTTTCAGTCAGGCGTGGGTGAAATGGAAAGAGAAAGAAAGAAAGAAAGAAAGAAAGAAAGAAAGAAAGAAAGAAAGAAATGCAGCAGAGCCTGTGGTCTAAACCAGTCATTAAAAAAAGTCATTTAATCTTGATTAAAGGCTTACAGCATACAGCCCAATAACAAAAAAAGAAAAAGTCACACTGCATATTTTGGTTCACTTCCTCTTTCAAACTTCTTCACTTCCTTCAAAAAAGAGACGCTCGGCAGCACACGGACGTGACGTGGTGTCCGTTTTTAACCACGACGCAGGCTCTAAACAGTTTTAGCTCGGTGCCATCTGTTTGCAAAGGCTTTGACACAGGAGTGAGAAACTGTGCTTTGATGCTGCTCTCCCTTTGAATCTCCACCAGCCCATTAATGTAATCAAACAATGTCGTATCAATGAGCATAGTTTCCTTAAGCTGCAGTGATTTACCACTTTTTGCTACTGATTCCTCGACCACCTGTCGCTCTCTGGTCGATAACCTTCAGACTGCTCGACGTCAGACCTCCTGCCCTCCCCCATCTAAACCACACAGAGGAGGGGGGGCTTGCCTCCTCAACCCCTCCTTTTCCTCTTCATACAAATGCGTTTTAGCTTGTTACCGTCTGTCTGTCAAGTGCATCGGCCTTAATCAATCATGATCAGGAACAGCATTTATTATTATTATAAAAAGCATTATTTGCAAAGCCTGTAACTGTAACCTTGCAAATATCGGTATGCATTTGTCTATTTAACACCATATTCTTAGCAGGCATGTAATAATCTATGCTTGACCTGCAAAAACATGATTTGTGGCTCAGTCTGGGTTGTGAAAGGTTAGCCGGCCAACTTTAACGAAAAAAAGTCTCAAATTTACGACCTTCAGTTTCACTAGCACCAAGCAGGAATGGATCTGAACGGAAGTAGGTTTGATTATTCATGTAATAACTTCCTGGTGATAAGGAACTTCCCTCTTTCATTCGCCCTTGTTCTCGCTCACTGTTTTCAGCTTCTGTCTCTCTCCCGTTGTCTCTGCCGTCCCGCTGCGTTAGTTGGGTTAATCGGGTTCAGTGGGGGGTAGGGGGTGGGTGGATTAGCCTCCTGTGCCTCAGCACGATTCGTCCAGCCTCTCTAATGCAGAGCTATTATCTGCGCTCCTCTGCAGACACAGAAACAAGGGGTAACACGTACTGCATGTGTGCGTAACTGTATGTGCGCAACTTCTCTCGAATCGCTGTGATTTTAGGACACAACTGCAGACGTGCTGCGCTGACCTATGTGTCGTCTGTGTTTACACCCTGCTGACCTCTGCATAAACAAAACCCTCAGGCATGTAAATATCTGTCGGACCGGGCCAAAAAAAACAACAACTGCTGGTTTTCCATACGTGTTGAAACAAATCTGTTGCTGCATACGCGTATGTAATCGGCGTTATCCCTGAATAATCAATGAGTCGGAGCATGCAAGCCTGTAAGTACTCTGCAGAGGGAGTATTTCTGCAGGGCTAAGCCTGGCGCTGTCAGTTGACATTACTCTGACGCAGTACAAACATCTCACAGAGACGGGCTCGAGACGGAGCGTGGCCTCAGTGGCTCAACGGGTGTTTACGTTACACCACGTAACCGCGCCTTGTTTGTGTTTCTCGTCCGTGATTCTGCTTTCGTTTCTAGTTTCTCTTCAGGCGGATTTCAGGGGATATTTCCAGACGCTCACTCTCGCCAAATGAATCACTTCTTGATTAAAATTGCAACGCATGACTCAGCGAGATCTTTCTTCTCTTTTCCAAGCTGTTAAAATACATCTCTAATAAATGACCGTCAAACATTTGTGCATGTGCAAATTTTTCCTCTGACACTGTGATGTTTTAACACAGAGAGCTGCGGTACTTTAGCAGTATTGGACTCTGACTCATTAAAAGTGAAATAATCCCGTGTTTATGCGCAATTTGCAGGGAAATGTGTGTTTCGACGAGGAGCAGCTGGAGCAGGTGTGTGAGTACCCGTCGGAGGCCTCCATGCTGGCTTACACCCTCTACCCCCACGATGTGTGGAGGCTGCAGGGAGAGGAGGCGCAGGAGGAGGTGGACGTGGAGATGGAAGGAGGAATGATGGTCTCCAAGAGCACAAAGAGCATAGCCACTGCGGCGAGACGCAGTCTGAAAGTGGGTCAGTGTCACCCCCTCTTGAAAAAACATAACGTGTAGGTCGGTGGGCGCGGTGCGGTGGATTTGCCATTCATGATGTCTTACAGATGCTCCATAGGTTTGGACTGACGAAGATGGCCCTTTTTTTTGTTTGTTTGTTTGTTTTCCTGTCACCACATAGGAGGCCACATGGAGTGCCTGAACTGTCTCTAAAACGATTGTGTCTGGCAAAACTCTGCTGTGCTTCTTGTCTCACTCGGTAACAGACACCGACAAGATTAGACCAAAATCAAGCATGACCATATCCTCTCTGAAGGATTTCCTGAGAAGCCAAAGTTTGTTAATTATTTCACTGTGTTATTATGAAGTCATGTCTTGCTAAAATAGCCCACAGCAAACATCTTATTTACTCCTATGCGAGAACCATTTGCCGGAAACTATAATAACTACCTGTTAAAGAGCTTTTTTTTCTTTTTTTTTTACCATTATTGTTCCCCTCCCACTTTTTAATCTCTCTGGCTTTGATGGAAACAATGTGCACAGACTATTTTTGCAATTTGAATCTGTTGATTGTAGTGATTATCTTGGAGGAATCCAAACCAGATTTTACAGTATAAAATGCTGTGACCAGGCTTTTTTGGCATTGTTGGTTTTGATCTCTCCAGCGGATTTCCCGTCAATACATACAAAACATATTATTTTAATAAAGAAAAGGGTTTTTTAGAGGTTTGCACGTGGTAGCAGGTCAGTATTGTGGGCAAGCTCAGCGCAGTAAAGACATTTTTGTGAATATAATTCAAACTGATTTCATTAGAGAGAAAATGGGATGGTATGGTTGCATTTATGGTTCTCACAAAGCCATAAATGCTGGTGAATGAAAGTAGTCAGCTCTTCAAGTAAAATAATTAGAGTAAAAATATCGTATTTACCTTCCATCTCCATTTCTCTATCTTCCAGATGAGTCTTGCCCTCGGTAGAAGCCAGTCACCTCGCCAAAATTGCCATGTGATGAGATGACCAGCATTTTTTTTTTTTTGTTGAATGATATAACATGATTTCTAATATGTTTTGTTGCATTTGAATTGTCAAAGTGAGTGTTGAAGTGAGTGTTTGTAATCCCCCTGTCGTGTTTTTGCGTCGTGTAGCATCAGAATGAATGAGTGTTGTGGGAGGACTGTACAGTACTGGACGGTTAATGCAGTTGGACAAAAAGGGAACGTGAATGTGTTTGTTGTGGAAATCACTGTTCAGTGTTATTTTCAGGGAAAACCGAGGGACATGAATGTATGAGTACGGTACATATTATAAGAGACCCCTCGGGTCTGCACTGAAGGATCACTTGTCTATGCAATATATCGAAAGCGATAAGAGTTTATTTTTAGTTAATATATATTTGACAGTTTTTAGAGTCTAAATTTTGAGTCAGCACTGCCTCAGCACAGAAGAGTGATGTTTATATCATCTGGTTTCATGTGCCTGCTGGATTTGCCCGTACAGATGATATGAAGATCAGATTTTTCCTGGACAAACCTCCTCTCAGCAGAGCGTGGCAGGGGACAGGAGTAGTGCAATGTGTACAGGGCAGTTTTTGTCGTCTGCGTCCTCATGGTGGGTTTAATTGAGCCTTATAATGACAACTCAAGTGACAGCTCAGTTAATGTGTGTGGGTATATAAGTTAAAGGTATTATTTTGTGTGTTTTTTTTGTCATATGGAAGCAGTGAGAGGTGTGTGAGTGAAAGAAACAGAAAGACGAAACAGAGTTCAGAACAAACAATTCAATTCATGTAGTCACATTACAGCTGCCATTTGACTCTTGGCTGCGTTACATTCATAACACAACATGTTATAAATGTATTAAGGACTTGTTTGTGTTGTGCGTAAATGAACATGTTGATGGGTGAAAGAAAATGCAGATTCTGTGCAAATTATTTTTTTTCTAAGATGGTTGAAGAAGCTGGCTTCAAAAGAAAAAAAAATCTAATAAATATCTTTGAAACAATGGAGTTGTCTTGCCATTATTTGATTTCAAAAGGTTGGTATCTGGAAACAGAAAACAAACATCTTTTGCATTATTGTTTTATTTATATTCTTCTTATTGTTGTTGTTGTTGTAGTAATAGTACCACCATCATATCACTTTGACACCTTGTAGAGGAGGTGGAATATAAATCAGAATGTATATATTGCAATATATTGAATAGAATAGAATAGAATAGAAACCCTTTATAGTCACTGTATGGGAATCCTCTTTATATGTCATTGTACAAGTACATCAAAAAAAGTGTGCAGATTCTCTTAAATAGTATATAGCTATAACATTGGAATAAAGTTGTTTTTTTTAAAAAGCAGTAGCAATATTAGCATTAGCAATAGCAAGTTTCAGAGTGCATGGCGCTCAAAAATGTGTCTATTTTATGGCATAATTTCAGATTAATTTACTCTTTTACCCCTGGTATGTGTGTGTTATTAATATAATATAATTTACCACTTGTACCACTTATTTTATTATCATTATTATTCTCCCATTTATTATTTACGTGTTTACCACTCACAGCTTTATTTTGCACCTTTTAGTTTTTTCTTCTCTTTTGTTGGCTGCAGCGGCAGCGCCACTCAGCGAGCGCACGCGGTACTGCACCCACAGTCTCCGGTCACGTAGCTGTTTACGGAAACATTTAGGAAGTCAACACGTGTGAGGCACCCGTAGCGTCAGCCCAGCTCGGTCCTGTACGTGTGTGTTTGCATGTTCCAACTTTGATGGCACAGAAAACAGCGAGAGATTCGCCCTGGGCCACGCGGATGAGAAGAGTGTGAAAAGCGATCGAGGACATGAGGACTGCCGTCCACAAACACCGAGGAGCTGCAGGAGGACGACTGGACTTGCTCTCCCTCTTCTTCTTTTGACTTCTGTGCAGACTGGGGGCGGCTGAAGAGGACTGTAAAAGCTTCTTTGCGGCAACACAGATGCAACGCGGAGTGGATTTGTGACTCGAGGAAAGATGATTATGAGGAAAATTCCTGCAGGACGCTGCAGAGCATGGCTGTCCAGAGTGAGTCTGTGTCTGGTTTTTCGCTCCACTTCGCTCCACACAAAAGTAGCACTGTTAACGTTTGCAACACTTTATATACCAAGTATAAGAGTGCGCAACGTGTTGCCTTTGACACAGTGCAGTTTTCTCGGGTGTGATTAGCGAATTACAGGCAGTGGATCAGGTCTCCTACACTTCCTATTTTGATCCGCCCTGGCATGGCCTGACTCACGGCACTGCTTTGACATGCACAGTTGCTTTAGCAGAACTATAATTACACTCTGTAAAGAAGACCTAGTATGGTTGAATGGAGTGTTTATCCACGTTGAAGTTATACAACGTTGGTTACCTCGGTTGTTATCATACAGGCCCTTACACAGTCTTATTTTTGCGATGTGAGAATATCGTGAGGGTGTTCCCACTCCGATCTGTCGCCCTGTCATGCTAGTCTGGCAACCACACGTAGGTTTTTAATCTGAGTGACTTCCATCCACATGAAGTCACGTGACTCCTATGGAGAGATTAACATCATTTCCGTCTCGGTCTCTTCTGCAAATGTTGGGATTAAAAACTTTCTCATTCATGACATTGCGAGGAGACAAACCTCAGAAACCTCAAAGTTTCTGAGGTTTACCGCCTGCTGAATTAAAGGTGACCAGGGATGGTTGAATGCATTTATTTAGCAATGCTCCCTGGTGTTAATATAGAAACTATGCAACACTGGTTTAATCAGAAATGCTTCCGGTGCCGTTTTACGGAATGATAGACTTTCATTTCAGCACAGATCTGTTTTGTTTTTGTCTAGCATACATCGGCTTCACCCTGATTGGTTGTCTCTCCTGCCACTCAAATGAATGATCGTGTGACTTAACAGTCCAGCTCTGGTGGCACATACATCTCCATCCTTATATGTTTGAGCCAGGGTCAGAGGATGAATCGGATGTTTGTATGATGTGGACCTGCCGTACATCTTTAACCAGGACGAGACTCTTTGATCTTCAACAGTAATCCTAGGTTTGACTTTGCAGACAAATATCTTCAACACCTACTCCCTCTCCTCTCTCTCCCAGGTTTCATGGAGGCAGGAGATGTGTTTCTCCTCCTCTGTGCCCTCCCAGCCGGTGCCTCCTCTGGCCCAGACCCTGCAGGGCTACCTGAAGGCCCTGGAGCCCCTGCTGCCCCCCGAGGAGCTCAACCACACCCGCAGGATGGTGCAGGAGTTCGGCCGAGCCGGAGGACTGGGCTCCCGGCTGCAGGAGGGTCTGGAGAAGAGAGCCAGACACACACGGAACTGGGTCTGTGTCTCTTTGGGAGCTGAATCAGACTGTATATATAGACAGGGATGAGAGAGAGAGAGGGAGATGGGTGTGTGGCTCTCATAAAAACTAGATTTGCACCTCAGCAGCTGCTCAAGTCTGAGTTCGCACCTCGATTAGAACATGATATCTGTCAGAACTGAAGATTGTCAGAGCACAAAGTCATTACCTTTATCGTTAGCTGTGTTAACGCTCAGTGTGAGGAGGGATTTATGCCTAAATCCAGGGCAAAATTACACGGCAAAGATATAAAATGTAATTAAACCAGGATCCTGATCTTAAGTCTCATAGTATCATGCATATTGTATATTTATTCAGTCAACCCAATGAGTCTTTTATAGTTACTTTTGAAGTAAGTAGTAAGTACATATTACGTCTTAAGTAAAATCAGATCTGCACAGGAGGTTGCATGTTGTTCCTCTTCTATTGACCTTTCAGCATTTTGTAGATGAAGACAAATGACTGCTACCACCATAAAGTCACCTTCCTCTCTACATTTTGCTACACAGATAACAAAAGCGTATTGAATTCAAACCCCTGTTAGAGATCCTGCTGCGCTATCACATTAAACATGCTTCAGCTTCAGCACTCTGACATGTCAGCTGTGCAGCGAGACGTCGCTGTGTGTGTGTGTGTGTGTGTGTGTGTGTGTGTGTGTGTGTGTGTGTGTCAGTGTGCGTTTCTCCTCATAAATACCTGGAGAGACTCGGACACAGAAACCAGCTCACTTCAGCCTGCTCGGCTGCCAAAACATGGAGCAGAGAGGCTTTAAAAGATTTCAACACGTGCAGGGCCCGGGGTGACTTCCCCCTCTCCTCTGGACGCCATTTCTCCACAAAAGCCAGTAGTTCCAAATCTATTATGTCAACCCTCTGTGTGCGTGTGTGTGTTTCTGTTTGCAGATCACACCTTGGTGGGTGCAGTGGGCGTATCTAGAGGGCCGGCAGCCGTTGCCTGTGCACTCGAACCCGGCCATCTCTCTGCCCAGGAGAGATTATAATGGCTGGAGAAGCCAGCTAGTGTGAGTCAGCACACACACACACACACACACACACACACACACACACACACACACACACACACACACACACACCTACTACCATTGTAAATCACTGTTGTTATCAAGACTTTGTAAGGCGATGGCCTCCCCATGAGCTGCTTAAGCAGAGCGTCCTTTTCGACAAAGTGCAGAGATGTAATAATTTGATAAACTGGTCTGAGATATAAGCTTTGCGGGATAAACAAATACTACCAAACACGAGTCGATGCATCGATGCGTGTCCGCTCAACTGATCGCAACACGCTTGTCTACGTGCAGGTTTGCATCCAAGCTGATCGCAGCAGTTCTGGACTTCAAAGCCAAAATCAACACGTGAGTACGGACGAAAATGACACAAACACGTTGTCTGATGTCACAGGGATGAAGCAGCAAAAAGCAGAAGTTATTTCTTTATTTGGAAGGTTTGTCCAACTAGTAGTCGGTGTATCTATCGCTGAGGCTGAGCAGTGTCATGCACTGCGTGCACAGACAGTTATGAGCTATATTTAGGGTCGTTTCTGCTCTCTACCTGGGTGTCAGACCGGCCGAGAAGAGGTGGAAGTTACATCGCTCTGTTTGTAGCAACCGGAGACTTGTTTTGGATAGCTGGACCTTTATGTTTATGAAAAGGATTAGCAGGATCACACCACAACACAATAAGTTTAAATGAAGTCAAAAGTGGGAAAAACTCTCTGAAATACAGCACAATGCAAATACAGGTTTCTTTAAAAGAATCTATATGAATGTATGTCACTGTTACCACTGTAAAACCACTTTTGTATCCAAAAAAAGCTCATTTTTATCAGTTAATCACATCACACGTTTTATTTTGCTGCATGAAAACAATCAGCTCTCCATTCAGGACGTGGAGTAATCCTATTACGGGCGAATGAAAGCAGCAGTGAGTGGTTATCAGCCCGGTCATTAGAGGCAGTTATCGACAGTAAGCCCACGTCGACCTTTGTCCAGATGCCGCGCTAATCCTGCTTTTTAATCGCGTCTCTGGCGACCTGTTTGTTGTGCGGTAACCTGAACCGCAGCGGTCCGCTTCTCCGCTGCGTAAAGTTAATCTGTGTCTAAATTTATTCGCCCACGCCGTGTGTAACCGTATCCACGGGTACTCCTCTGCCGGCTCAGCCCTTCACCCTACACCGTAATTCATCAAAGATCTTTCAGCACACCGGGACGATTCTGGCACCCGATGCTTTGATCAACAATCTGAAATGAATCTGACGGGGATTAGTTTCACTCCTAGCTACATTTCTATAAATCTCTATCAGTCCACATATTGGCCAGGTACTGGATGTGATCCAAGACATCCAAGACATGTGACTTGTGTGTATGTAAATGTAAACATAATATAAACAAACATTTGACTAGAAACAAGGACAATGAGAGAACAACTTGAGGAATAGTATAAAAATGAATACAAGTGGAAGTTCAGAGGTCCAGTCTGTCAAAATATATGTTTATGTTTATGTTATTTTATTCACAGTGAGGATTTATGTTGTCAGTTATGTACAAAGTGCATAAATATACGGATCCATGTTTAGAGAGTTTCAATGTAATGGAATGGAGTGCAGGTATTGTTTTAGGGATGCAACAGATGATTTTTAGATCTTTCTTTTCATGATTTCTTTTTGTTGACATTGATATCTGGTAATAAACCTTGGTAAACCTTAGATTAAAAAGTCATCTAATCCCAGACCTCTGAGCAGGTAAAATAGGAGTGTGGTTGTGTCTGTCCTGACAGCGGGCAGCTGCCGGTGGAGCACGTGCGGGGGAAGCCGCTGTGCATGGAGCTCTACCCGCTCCTCTTCTCCTCCTGCAGGATCCCGGGGCCCAAGCACGACTACGTGGCCCACCACGGCCGGGGCCGCCGCTCGCCCACGCACATCACCGTGGTCCGGAACTACCAGGTGAGACGAGACGAGTCAGCTCCTCCTCTCACCGCTCGCTGCTCAAGATGAGACTTGCACGCTCACACCTTTTGTTCCGGGGTTTTTGTTTTATAACACTTTCTGCTTCAGGCCTCAAACAACGACACACGCTCCCATGTTTGGTAACAGGGAATCTGAAGGGCGCAATTAAAGCTGATTTGGCAGCAGGTTAGATGGGAATCAAATCAGATTTGTTGAGAAACACACTTTAGTCCCTTCGGGAATGATAAAAGACGCAATCCGTGTCAGGTCCCAGAGTCTTTAATGTGCAGTTTGGTTGAATTTCAGACCTATACTATGAGGAAGGACAAAACTAATAGGACTGCCTTGATTTTTTTTTTTTTTTGTGGACGAAGCAGGCAGGGGTGCAACAAAGCACTTTGTTATTAATGTCAGTTAAAAATACAAAACAATTGATGATAATAATAGTTTTCATGTATCAAGTACTTTTCAAGCAAGGCAAACATATAGCGTAACATGAGCAAACAGCATTAATAATATAGTAATCAAAGATGGTTAAAGAACTAGAACTAGACTACAACTAGACTGTATCTAAACATTTTGTCTGTTAATTCCCTTGGTAATAAGAGAGTAGCAGGTTAATCTGGTCTTTTTAGGGAGTCATATTCTGTCATTTTTGGAACTGTTGCCTTTACTAAAACCCTGACAATTAAAACGTGTCTCCTCAACTAAACCTGTTTTATGGACCAGCCTCCAAACCAAAGTAAGTGGCAATAAATCTGCTTCTGAAAATAGTCGCTCCATAATCTTCCTCACTTGAATCCCCGCCTGACTCTTGTGATATTGTCTGACCTTGGCACCCTTACAGAACAGACGATACGAACACAAATTGATCACTTGAACAGACTGTGTTTTCTCCTCCTCTCCTCTCCTCTCCTCTCCCCCCCCCCCCCCCCCCCCCCCCCCCCCCCCCCCCCCCCCTCCTCCTCTCCAGTTCTTCCAGCTGGAGGTGTACAACAGCGATGGCTCTCGGATGACGGAGAGTCAGATCCACAGTCAGCTGCTGAGGATCCGCTCTCAGTCCTGGAAGACGGACAAGGAGCCCATGGGCATCCTGACCAGCGAACACCGGCACACCTGGGGCCAGGCCTACAACCGCCTGCTCCGAGGTAACCCCCCCCCCCCCCCCACACACACACACACACACACACACCATGTGTGCACGAGATGAAAACTCAGTCCATTCATTATCATCATTATTATTGCAACTGTGATGTAACATCATTTGCGAGAATAAAAGGTTTGACTCCTCATTTGATCTCGATCTCTCTTTAGATAAACTAAACAAGGAGTCAGTTCGACTGATAGAGACGGGACTTTTCTCCCTGTGTCTGGACTCTCCAGTCATGAGGATATCAGATGAGAGGTATGCAACACACACACACACGCACTCTCACACTCTTCCTCTCCATCCTCTGTCTCACAATCCACATCCAGGTATGTCTCTGTTTGAGAAGTACGTTGGGTAATCCTCAGTGTGTGTGTCTATATGTGTGTGTGTGTGTGTGTTCAGATATCATTGTGCCTTGTGTTGACAGTCACTCTTAAGCAACAGTGTCCAGTAGTTACTTCCTCCATTGGAAATGTCCTTGTCTCAGCTTTGTATCTGGGGGGAGATAAACTCTTCGGTCTGAATGTCTTGAATAATTGGCATTCTTCGACGCAGGCAAAAGTAGAAAAACCAAAGTTGAGAAATCGCCTTTGCAGCTCAACACAAATGTGCAGAGGCATGATGAGAGAGATGTACATTAAGTATGCAAAGGTAGATTGTGTAAACATGCTGAATGGCACCTTTTTTAAAAGTGTGTTTTCATAAAATACAATATAATATAATAGTTCATTATTTAAGAAAAACAACTAAAATAAAGTAGCAACTAGAAGGAAATGGGTCACAAGTGAAGCCAGTCTGGTGAGTGAAACCAAACAATTTTCCCATCAGGCTATAAATAATCAGTAGCATAACATGTTGATGTTAATATGCTCACATGACTTCACACCACCCTGCAATGTGACTGAATTCACTGCATTGGTGGCGCAGTACGATTTCCTGTCGTCCAAGCAACACAAGGGACACTGTTACAATGTAAAAAAGCATCAAAGGAAGACGCTCCATCTTGATTTTATGTGTGTTGACTTTGATTGACAGGTACGCCAGCCGCAAGGCGGCTCAGATCCTGCACGGCGGCGGGACCTTCTCCAACAGCGGGAACCGCTGGTTCGATAAAACGCTGCAGGTGAGCTGCAGGAGTCTCACTGCGAGGTGTGAAAATGTGGTTTTGGAGTCTGGTGTCTAAAAAGCAGCCCCCCCCCTCCCCCTCTGTGTATGTGTGTGTGTGTGGTGGGAGCAGTTTGTGGTGGGCGAGGACGGCTCCTGGGGTCTACTCTACGAACAGGCGACAGCCGAGGGTCCGCCCATCGCTACCCTGCTGCATCACATCCTGGACTACTGGTGAGAGGACCACACACCCCTATAATTAGACAAGGTTAAATCTGCCAACATGAAATGGTGTGAGGTCTAAATACTAATGACTCAAGTCTACTTAATAGCACATTTCAAGATGTGACCAAGCATGCTACCTTGATATCATTCATTTCCTTCCCAATCATTAAGCTATATTGATTTGCTTCAAGCTTAGTTTAGTCTATTGGTTTGGTCAGAGAGGAACATAAAAATAAACTGAAAACTGGACATCGGGGTGACGTAGAGACAGTCTGCAACGTTATATGAGAGACCATATTAAAAAGCACTGTCAGTGATATAATGTATTATTTGTTACATACAACGAAAATGCAATAAAGCAGAACTGGTAAAAAATCACAGTTAAAGGAATTAACAACAAACATCACGAAATCAAAAAAGAGAGATTTGTAAAACACATATAATGCAAACAGGAAAATATTTTTTCATTTGTTTCACATGTATTATTTAGCATTGATACATGACTGTGTTTATGTGTTGGCAGAGATGCTCAAGCTCTCATTACAGCTTTACTTCTTTTTTTTGCTTATTTCTTCTACATAACTGTGCTTTTTTCTTTTTACATCAGTGAGAAACCAGACCCAAAGAGAGCACCGCTGGTCCCGCTGCCGATGCCCAAGAAGCTCTACTTCCACATAGACCGCGAGATCAAGAGGGACATAGAGCATGCCAAGCAGAACCTCGACATGTAAGCTCCCGGCCTCTCGTGGGCTCGTAACAGTGTGTTGAGCAGTGGCCAGATAAGAGCGGCCTCTCTGCGTTGGCTCTGACTCCCTAATCTGACGCCGCCGAAGTGAACCTGGGCCACGGGAAAACCACAAGTGTGCAAACACGTCTGTCCTCATGTGGTAAACGTGCCGAGGCGGCAGGTGCCTTTTCAAAACAGCTGAAGGTCGTTGTCGTGATCAAAACAGTGCTGCGTCATTTCAGAATACGCACTGAAGATGCCTCATAGTGCACGTGCAGCCACGTTATAGCGTGTTCTTTCACATGTTTTACAATACGAGAGAGCTTTAGTGAATTTTTTTGAATAAACGTTCACGTCTTCTGTTAGACTCATCAACGACCTCGACGTGAACGTGTTCAACTTCAAGAGGTTTGGCAAAGATCTTCCCAAGAAGCACAACCTGAGCCCACACTCCTTCATCCAGGTGGCACTGCAGCTCGCCTACTACAGGTCAGCGAGCACACACACACACACACACACACACACACACACACACACACACACACACACACACACACTCTAACCGTAGCCCTAACTGTGGATGTCACACACAGTTAAGCTGTCGACAGAGCAGATTGAAAGTGATCATATCATTATGCTGTGTGTGAGCAACAGATACGATGTGGACTTGAGTATTTCAAGGTGTGTTTTTTATCTTATTATTATGCTGGAAATAGTCTGTGTAGGTCAGAGTCTAAAGAGCAGGAGGAGGAGAGACTGCAAGGTTGAGTAGTGTAAGCTGTCTGTTGGGCTGCTCCTCTGAATCACGCCTCAGTCGCATCATAACGCACACATGATCCTCTTATTTTATTTTTACATGCGGCAAATAAACACGCATTCATTTGCCGCAAAGTCATAGACGACAAACATCAACAGTGTAACTCCAGATCTCGACCTCATGCTACTTGTCTTTATGCTTGTTGCTACCACAGTTTAACATTGCTACTTCCCTGTTTATTGGATATGCAATGGACACATTGTATTTAGACGGACATTAATTGCAACACATTCTAATTTACATATCTCCTATGTAAACATATTCTCCTTACCTGTTTATACACCTCTCTATTGTACTCAAGTTTAAATGACAATGATGTTGGATCTAATCTGATGTCGTTTCTAAGAGAAGGTGCATTTAGGAGACCTAATTGAGTTGTCAAATTCCACGAATAAGATAATTTGTTCTCGTATTTCTTTTTAATGTTTTGCGCTGGTTTGTGTTCGACTCCTGGCTCCTCTCTCGGGTAGAGTCCACGACGAGGTGTGCGCCTCCTGCGACATCGTCTCCCAGAGGATGTTTCGGGGAGGACGGACGGAGTACGTCCGCTCACCCTCAAGTCAGACGCTGCAGTTCCTTCGTGCCTTCGGCGATCCGTCTTTGTCGGTGAGAGACGCCAGCATGGGATTTTTTGTTTTTGCACGATTTGGTTGCAGAGAGGAGGAACGCAGATCAGCTCGTAATCTGAGGGTTTTGTGTTTCCATTTCCGCAGCGAGAAGCGAAGGTGCAGATGTTCAGGGAAGCTGTGGATGCGTATGCAGCTCTGACTGAACAGGTAAGTGGCAGAAGGACTGACCAGCTTATACACATTTTATTTATTTATTTATGCCTGTGTGTGCTTCAGTGCCTTTGGGGTTTTTTGTATGTTAGCCACATTGGAAAAGTGCTTGAATTTTTGAGATTGCACGGTTTATATGTGTTTTATTTCAAAGTTAAAACCCTTCCTGACTCCAGTGTTGTTTTTTTCCACTCCTGCACAGACGCTTAAAGGGAAAGGCATCGACAGCCACCTGCTGGGGCTCAAGCTGCAGGCCATCGAGGAAGGGCTGAGCATTCCCAAAGTCTTCATGGACACAGCCTACGGTCTGGCCACACACTGGAAGCTCCGCACAGGACAAGTGTGTGTTGGTTTCCTGAGTTCAGTTGTTATGCTATTAGTAAGGCAAAGGACCGGGAAGAGGAAGAGGGGAATTTTTGTTCGTGATGTTTGAATATGTTAAAAGGAATTTACTGTCAGTGCAGGGTCGGGAGTTCTGACCAGTCAAATCTTGTATCTTCTATTTTGTTTCAGTATTGTGACATTCAGACTTGACACGAGACGTTCACATGATTATTTTTTTTATGGCTTTTTGTGATTTCCCTATTTTGAAAAGTCACGTTTTGTGCTATTTTCCCTTTGCATCATAATCAGCTGCCTCTGTGAAGAGCTTTTTCAAACCTATTGATTCACTCTGCTTCATTGTTTATTATTTAGATACAATCTAAGGCACAAAAACATGAGTTGGCACGTACCATCTGTGGTTCATGTGATAGGAACTGTCCATATTTGTTACATTGTATGTTTTTATTGTGCCAACAGGATATTGAAAAAAGCCGCAAGAAAGTTTTTTTTTTAATTAATTTTCTGGTATCGCACTTCCTTAGCTGCAAAAAATACTTTCATAACCGATTCGAGTAATGAATGCTTTCATAATTTTGTCTCTGAAATGTTAGAAAACAGGTTCTAGATATTCAGTTTTTAAATAATTAAATCATATTTTCTCCTGTTCCTTTTTTTATATTTAGCTACTATTAAATTCATAATAAGTTAATCTTCAACTACCTATCTGATTAGTAGGATATTGCATGGTGGGCTTATGTTTTTTTCTTTTAAATATTAGTGTCTTTTTGTTTTATGTTAACGCACTTTTAGCCTGAGTTTACTGAAGATATACTGTGATTGATAACAACTTTACACTGATCTGACTTTTGTTTCCCCTCTCACCTCTGTGGCTTCTCCAGGTCCCTGCAAACACAGACAGCGTGATGTGTTTCGGGCCCCTCGTTCCGGACGGCTACGCCGTCTGCTACAACCCGCAGGCGGACCACGTCCACTTCTCCATCACCGCCTTCAACTGCTGCGAGGAGACGCACGCAGAGACGTTAGCACTCACCCTGAAGGACACGTTGTGTCAGCTACAGGAGCTGCTGCAGCCTACCGTGTAGAGCTGCTTCTCTCCCGGCCGGGCGAACCCACTCTTCTACACCGGGAAGAAAAAAAAAACAAACACTTAATTTGCTTAAAGCAGTAAAACATTTTTGTAGTCGTTCGATGAGGCTGATTTTTGATGTGGATGCTTGAAACATTACGCTTCACTGGAGCGGTTGAATCTGAGATCATGTCCGAGGCTGAACGCAGTGTCTCTGAGACGCCTCTGAGTCGTCGTTTAACGCTTCTGATAAAGCCATGAATTGCTTTTTTTTTCTAGTTTGAGCTTAGCTCGCAAGCTGCAGCACAATCACTACTATGGGAGCACTTGGATGCATCTCATGCTACAATATCTCTGGGTGAAAGCAAAACGTAATCAAAGCCAGTCTGACACTCCGAAGTCAAACAGACAGAGCCAAAAACACACTGCCTGCACTCCTTTCACATGTGGTCATGACATGACCAGCAAGATCTCCGCTCCCATTTGTTGAAAATACATCAGCACGTGTCGTATGTTGAACTGCGGTCAGAGTGAAAATGATTGAGGGAAAACATTGATTTTGTAGGTCAACAAGTCTTTTTGAAGTGGACCAAAAAGCCAGAATGCTGGTGATGAATGCCAGTGTGTGTTTGTATTTGCTGTATGTTGAAAAGTAGTGTGCGGAGGGTCTGACCTCCTTGTTTCAGCGTGCAGGACTTCTTAATAAAGCCTGTTATCACATGACACTGCCTTGAAACGCTCTGTGAATGTTGTGAGAAAGCATGACGGGTCTCCTGACTACTGCTATGTCTGTTACAGCAGCCAGAAGAAGCTGCTTCATCCACTTCATCCATTGTCTTATCTTGTTTACTGCCCGTCTTGAGCAGTAACACCTGGGATATGTCACCAATCCATCTCAGAACACACACAACACTGATTTTCACATCTAGGGGCAAAATGCATGGAGAAAACCTTCATAGAAAGGCTGTCAGTTAGACTGGGATTCAATAGGGGCATAGCAACATTTACATGAACCTTATACCCAGTGTAAGCTGCCAAACAGTGGATGTGTGATAGTGATGCTGCATTGTAGCAAGAGGGTTCGTGGTTCCTTTTTTTGAGGTATCCAGGAGATGCACCTTACCACGTTTACATGCCTAAATGCACTGAGTGGCTACCATGTGACTGGCTGATTAGCTATTTGCGTTCATAAGGAGTCACACACGTGTCAGGTTAATGACTAACATTAGCACTATAGAGACAGCACTCAACTACAGGCGTGGACCAAGGTGGAGGTGCCAGTCTGAGCCAGGCAAACCTGTTACGTTGATATGACTCTTAAGGCCAGTGGGACAACTTGTTGGTTAGTGGTCTGATTCATGGGGACACCACCTACAGTATCCTCCTTTTGGTGTCAAGGAGTGTGTCCCTGAGAGAGTGTGTTTGAGCCTCACTTGTTGTGGTGTTTTATTTTAGTTGTTTTTGTTCAGTGTGAGGTTTAATAATAAAAAATACACCTCCAACAGTAAGCAAGCCTGACCCCCATGCTCTCTTCCTTCCAGTTCCTGGATATATTTTCCATATATTCCTCTCTTCACCCCTTAGTCAACATGGGGACGTAACATCTGTATTTTCGTCATTTCCGTGCCTTATGATATTATATCGTACAAGCATGTGTCATAGACATATATAAACTCTATGTACTGTACAATATCGGAGGGAATAACGTGTATGAGTCCGGACCGCTGATTGGGCAGATTCCGGCCGGAAATGACGTCAGAGGCGTCCGCTCTGTCGTATTTTAAAACCGGAACAAACAAAAGGGACCAGAGAGCTGCAGCTGCAAACACACAGTGTTACACACACTAAAAAGTGTATTTTAAGCAAGATTATATCAGGGACACCGACCGACTCCTCTTCTCCTGTAGAAATGTAGAGACGAAGATGCTGCATTAGCACAGAAAACACCAGAAATTTATGTTTTTATTTGATTTTATTTTCATAACAAGTAGTCCCTGGTGTTTTTAATTCTCTTAACAAGTAGTGCAATTTGTTTTTTAAACGCCTCTCGGTGCCATTTATCAGCTGTTCTGTGATGAAGAGCCATCTCAGGAGCTCCAGGAGGAGGACGCAGGGCAGCGTGGCGGCCGGGCTGCTCTATCCGCTCCTCGGTGCGTGTCTCTGGGCTGCGGTGGTCGCCTACAAGCCGGTGATCATCGTGCACGGTTTGTTCGACAGCTCTGGGGATTTTAAAAACCTGCTGGGCTTCATAAACGAGGTGAGTCCTGCACAGTAAATACTAGCTTGGTGTTTGGTTTTGTTCTGTTCTGCAGGTGTTGACTCCTCTCTATACATAGTGTACTTGTGCAGGCCCGACTGCTTGTATAACCTCCTTATCAGCTGGATGTGCTCCATGCAGTGTGATGAAACCCCATTAGTCCGCTTTTGTCATGACGGTGGAGTCTGGAAATTACCTCTGTAATGTAAAATCAATTAGATTTCTGGGCTAATCCTGTAGCAACACAACAGCAAAATGATCTGTCCATACATACATGAGCTATTACAGAGTTTGTTGTAATATAATCTGTGGTTTGCTTTGTTATACTCAATAGCATTGTTGATATATATACATGCAGTATTTGCATACTGTAACAAACCCGCAGTCATGTTCAGTCAACTGTTGTTGCCTCTTTCTAATAGTCTGGAACTATTTGTACCGATACACACAGATCCTATGTACTTTGTTTTCTTGGAGGGGTTTGCTCAATATCACTTAAAGATGTTATTGGCCTATTTTCTCTGTTGGGTGATTTTTTTTCCCCCAATTTCTTGGAAGGGAATCTTCAAAGGGAAGTTTTGCCTTGAACTTCAGACAATCTCTGTGTTGATTTTGATTGTGAGTCACCTCTTGATTAGTTTATAGTCATTCAGTGGGGAATGACAGGGGTACACAGTGTATTTCCTTTGTGTGGGGTGATTTCAAGCATTGTTTAGATTGTGCTTTTGACAAAAGACACTGTTACAACCCCAAAGAAATACACTGACTGACTCGTCTTAAATGCCAGGATAGATACTATACCTGGCCAACACCCCTAGTAATGGAAAAGTGACACTAAACAAAGGAGTCGCAGTGTGCTGGAGGTTTTACATACATTACTCGAAATGATAATCAAGACCTCAAAAGCCACATTGAGATGCACTCATTCCTGCTCTTCCTTAAACCACCTAAACCACCTCCTCACTCACACCTTTTTGAAACTGAATGACCGAGTTATGTGGTGGAGTCGAAAAACAGGTGACGTTCCAGAAATTAAGTTTTTGTGGAAACTCCAGCCAGGTCAGACCGAGACCAAGTTCCTTTTTTTCGGTCTTTGAAAGCTACAGACTGAAACCAGCTGACAGGAAATAGACACCAGTGGGAATTCAGACTGCTCTGTCTCTGCTACAGTCAGCCTGCTGATGCATTCTTACCAAACAGCCCAATGAATCATCAATATTTCAAGCGCATCCTGATCAATTAGACAAACATCTACAACGGAGCTTTTATAACACAGGGGCTTGCCTTGCTCTGAATGATGAGGTTAGTGTGTTGCCTTTTGTTGCTGAGTCATGGTTCATGAAGCAACATGTGAGACTTACACACAGCTGCTTCTGACCAGCTCCCAGCACAGGCATGCTCAGAATCAGACTTTTCATTTATCGTGCATAGAAATGTTGTATGTCCCCCCAAAACTGCTATGAAATACTTTTAAAAAAGCAGAATTTACATTTTTACTGGTCATTATTGTGCACAGAAAGTGAGCAGAGGTTGTGGATGTTTATTGCCCAGATACAAATATTGCACTGAACAGTGGAGGGTTAGTGTTCATGATGTGATATCATCTTCCTGTCCACTCTACAGTCTCATCCCGGAACAAATGTGACGGTCATCGACCTGTTCGACAGAAGTGCCAGCCTGCAGCCCATGTGGAAGCAGGTGGAGGGATTCAAGGCAGCTATTTATCCCATAATGCAAAACGCAGCAGACGGCGTCCACTTCATCTGCTACTCTCAAGGTTTGTGACCGGGATGGAAGTTATAAATGTGGGCTTGGTGTGGGTGAATGTGATTTACAAAAACATGTCCTGAATTGTAAACATTTATTGGTTTTTATAAGATGAGGCTTTTAAAGACTCAGGTTTGTGGGGTCAGTTTCTTTATGACTCTCTCGGTTTCTGCTTTAGTCAGGAAATTCCCAGTCAGCTGTTTGGAATCTGAACCATTAAACTTTCCAGTTTGTTGGAACCGGGGAAGTCTATACAAGTTTTTGCATCCTTGTTAGAAGGGTTCATTATTTCTGTTGGAAATGTTTCCTCTTTCATCGACCCCCAAGCGCTATGCATTAATGGCTGCACTGAAAAACAAGCGGAAATGCATTTTCTCGACCACAAATGTGACCAGTAATGGTCGTGATCATCTCTGTACTTTCTGGCATTTTATTGTCCAAACATTAAGCTCTCGTAGAGGAAATAGTCACAGTGTGAACTCTTAAGAGTGCTCAGTCATTGTCATGATAGAATAATAAGGCAAAAACACAACTGATGCAACACATCTTTGTTTTGACAGGTGGGCTGATTTGCAGAGGGATCCTCTCCACTCTGTCTGACCACAACGTCCACTCCTTCATCTCTCTGTCTTCACCTCAGGCCGGACAGTATGGAGGTACGTTCACCCTCAGCTGTAGCACTGATGTTTTATATGCCTGCTGATGATGGTTTCATCTCAACAGTTCACTTCATATTGTTCTCTGTCTCTTGTTTTTGTTCAGACACCGACTACCTGAGGTACCTGTTCCCACAGTTTGTAAAATCCAACCTCTACCATGTCTGCTACACCTCGTTTGGCCAGAGGATATCTATTTGCAACTACTGGAATGGTGAGGATACAATAAAAGCTTTGTCACGCACACAGGATGCATTTGTGTAAAAAAAAATTGTATTTCTGTATTTACAGATTCAAGGGCATGAGACATAATTGACGTCAACCACTGAAACTTGTGTAACATTTTGGTTATTTTTCCTCCTCTTCCTCCTCCAGACCCTCACCACAGAGACCTGTATGTCAACAGCAGTGATTATTTGGCTCTGCTCAACAGTGAGAGAGCCAATCCAAATTCCACAGGTCTGTACATTCACCTTTAGTGGAATTTCAGAAGTTAAATGTATAGATATGGCGGTGTTTGTGCTTGTCTTTATTATGCAATAGTGACAGATCTTATCCTCTAAACCACTAAAATGTAAAATTAGAAAAACAGGAAGAAGTTACATAACGACATAACATAACAACAGCATTGCTGTATCTTGCAGAAGTGCTGCTTAATTTATCACCGAGTGTATATTTACTGTGCCTTGTGTTCCAGAGTGGAAGAAGAACTTCCTGAAAATCAAAAAGTTAGTGTTGATCGGAGGCCCAGACGATGGAGTCATCACTCCCTGGCAGTCGAGGTGAGCTCTGTTTTCCTTCCTTTGCACTGGATGATCACACCTCTCATATATTGTTCATACATCACATTCTCTTTTCTCTCTCGTCATATTCAGTCAGTTTGGATTTTACAATGACAACGAGACCGTCGTTGAGATACAAAACCAAGATGTAAGTAAGCAACGTGCATTTGCTTTTGGTTTATCTCAGTGGACTTTGCAAGTCCTCTCAGGCACAATGCAACAAGAAACAACACCAAATAGCCTTTGTATATAAAATATGCCTTCTTCAAAGTCATCCATTACAAAAAGTAAGAACTTTTGAGTTCTGTAGGTTTTGTGTACGAGTGATTTGGTGGCCTCTAGTGGTGAAGTTGTCCCAGCAACGTTGCACCTCTCATCACCTCCTAACATTTAGATGAAACATAGTTTATAACTGCCAATACATGCAGGAAATGCACTCTCAGTGGCCAGCACTCAGAAAGGATAATGTTCAGCTCTGTATTTTTTTTTGGCAAAACAGACTTATCTTACTTTTTCTTCTTTCTTTTTCAGTTTTTCCTGCGAGACGTTTTTGGTCTGAAGACTCTTGGCGCTCGTGGAGATCTGATCATCTGCTCTGTTCCCGGTGTTGAACACGTGTATTGGCACTCGAATGAGACGGTCTTCCACTTGTGTATGGAGAAGTGGCTGGACTAGAATAAATCTCTTCAACAGCACACAAACACACACAACAGGACACGCAGATGCGTGCACACTAAGACACACACCAGAGGTTAATAAGCTGTTTACTTCCATGTATGACTCTCTGCCTTCACCATGAATCCTCTCTGTCTCCTGTGAGGATACTCTGAAAGGTGAAATCTCATGTTATTATGCGGTTCTTTGAAACTGCTCAGTGATGAGACTGTATTCTGATTTACTCTTGTGGTATACTCTGTCGAGTAACCGCCACTCCCTTACTTAAAAAAAGGGATGGTTTGACATACTGAGGAATATTTGCAACATTGCAGAGAATAGGATAAAGCAGATGATGTCCAGGTATGAAGCTACTGCCAGCAACTGATTAGCTTAGTTTAGCATTAAGTTTGAGGAAACCAATGGCCCAGCTCTCGCCCAGAATACTGATAAGCACCGTATATGCTTCTTTACTGAAGCGTGGAAAGTGGCAATCTGTGGTTTTGACAGGATGTAATAAGTTATTACTAGGTTTCTCGCCCGGGGTGTAGTTACTTCCTGGACCGTTTTTGCAGCTGCAGCTGCAACCAACTGAGACAACAGAAAGCTAATGTTCCGACCCTGAAAAAATAAAACACCATAAAGCCACTTTACACAACACAATAAGCATTGCAAGTTATGAGCAAACTGGATACAATCTAGTTAGTGTGTCCCCCAGGTTCTCCCGGTCTTTATGCTAAGATAATCCAAGTTTCTAGTGCGTTTTTACCCTAAAGATGTTGGAGCAGCATCATTTGTTATCAAGAGTCAGAGCAAATAAGCTGCTGTGGAACAAATCCAGCATATGACTGCATGTCTGCTCTTGTCAGAAACAACAAAGCACATACAGCTGAAAATGTAAAGCTTTCAAAACTAGTTAATGGCTAATATGTTGTTAGGGTCAGAAAAGGAGGCTTGTAAGCAACTTTAAAGAGACAAAGGAAAAAGATGAAGGGAAACAATTAGTATAGCAGAGGATCTGTTTGAGAAATATCCTGAAATTGAATCCAGACTTTATGTCCGATAAGCTGCAATTTCTTTGATTAGACTCTTCTTTCTGATTCCTCACCTCTACGTTCTCGCAAGTCTCTTCAAATGAGAGACGTGCCTCTCTAATTTGTTCAAAACCGATCGTGTATTACTGTGAAATACCGAACCCACCTACGAACAGTTTTTATCCGTGTGTGTCTTTGTGTGTTTGGCCGCACACATACCTCAAAGCACCATCCAACACACCAGTGCCTGAGCAACGTTCTGTCATCTTGTCTACATGTACAGAATCACTGCCCTTGCTCATCTTACAGTGCAGTTGTTTATATCTTTTTAATCTTCCATTTTAAACCCCCAAAGCAATCATGTTGATATGTTTGCTTTTTCTTTTCTTTTTTTTTTTTTAGCATGCCTAACAGATCATGTTTTATCATTATCATGCAGTGCTTTAGAGCTTGAGTAGATGAAGCCTTAAACCATCCCCTACATGCCTCAGTGTTTGATGTCCCATACCGAAGTGCTACGGTCGAACTGCACTCAGTGACGGTGCTGAAGAGGAAGAGCGGTGGAGACTGATGTGGAGTGGCCAGAGAGTGGCAGTGCTACATCAGTGTTTACTTGTCCACCGGGCTAGTCCGTGGCACCGTGGCAGTCTTGACCTCCCATCCCATTTAGATATCTCAGGCCTTTGAGCAACCTTCCTGTTTTGTCCGTTTATTGTTGGAGAAGGGATCGATTAGTAGTCATATGGATTTTGTTGTTGTTTGTAAGGTTGCAGGTTGAACTTTTCGCAGAAGATGAAAAATGGAGAGAAAATCTATTGTGCAAGGAAACAAAAAGTGAATTACCATTTTAATGAGAAAAGTATGCACAATGTATGTATAATATTTAAAAAGAGAAAAAAAGGGACGTTATGAAGATGGAATGATTTTTAATTGTTTTAAAGTTGTCAAAATGTTATTTAAATGTTGTTGCATCCTCTGTTTTATATTTGCTTGTGCAAATTAACTGAACTTTGTAAGATGGGGATTGAAGGGATGTCCTCTTTTTTTTTCCTTTTACTTTACAAACAATAGATGTGTTCAAGGACGTTTTATAAAAACCCTGCAAACAGACACCACTATTTTAACAGCGTGGGGAATTTCTACAGTATTTGGTTGACTAATGAAAATGTGTCAAATGTTTTCAACTCCCCAATAAAGACGGATTTGAACATCTTTCTTTCTTTGAATTTGTTTAACTAGTCACTGACAGGTCAGTGAGGATAAAGAACACCTCCTGAAACGACATAATCTTGCAGCTATACTCATTTGTGAATGATCGCTACCAATTCACACTAGTATGGACAAGTCTGAAGCAAATGTAATCCAGCAAGTGGCTATAATTAACCAAAATTAACCAAACGACTCAACAGTTTGATTTATCTATCTGTAATTTTCTCCCTACTTTTGTTAAAAAAATAAAAATCAGCCTGTTTCCGCCTGTCCGTACTTAGTCTCATCTAAGCTTATCTTGTAACACTTTATTTCGTGAAAAACAACAGGTATGTTCTGCGTAAGGCTCGTTTTTGAGCAAAACTTCATTTCCCTACATGCTTTGCGCACCGGAAGTAGCCGTCCACCTCACCGGATATCTGGCCGCAGAGCCCCGTGAAGGCCCTTTTCCGTCTCTGAGAAGTGTGGTACCGAACGGCAGACACAAGTGAGTGACAAAAATGCATATTCCTTCCTTTATATGTGCTGAAAACGACACTACTCCGGCATTTAGGTGTTACGGAAACTCTCTATGTCGGATAAACATAAGTAAATCGTGGAGGTTTTGTCCCGATCTAGTAATATTTGTGCTTTAGTGGGCACAAGGCGGCAGAGCGTTAGCATGTTAGCCAAATGGTTAGCACATGTGGATGCGGCATGAAGAGAAGCCACACTGTAGATGCGCAGACTCACTGCCTGGATTGCACACACGTTGATACCGCATGTGTCGTACGTACATTTGAGTGGTAGATATCGGAACATCTGGTTTTCGGACTAAAAATCTGTTATTTTTTGTCCTTCCAAGTGGCATCTAACGCTGCTAGTTCAACTTTACTCAGGCAGGCTTCAGCCCGGGCCTTGCCATCGCACTGTGGCTCTGACCCGACATTTCGTTTCTTAAATTATATATGTGGGGATTACACATACGTGTCTTTCTGAAATGTAGTAATGGGATAACTTAAAACCACGTTTACCCCCCATTTTGAACCTCCAACTATACTGTTGACCTTCCGTATATACAGTTGAACCGAGTGCGAGAAGTACATCGAGGCGATATCTCCATTCAGTAATCAACATTATTGCATACCAGGTTATGTTTTAAGGACTGCTACGCATGAATCTGTATTTATGCTGTATGTATCTGCTCTGTGCCGAGATTCGAGCTATCAACCATGCTTGTTTATGCATCCACATTTGTTACCTTGAGAGCCGAGTAGTGAGATGGGTATTTGTTTCATTGTTTTTGTGCTATATCAAGCTATAAAGTACCCTGGCATTGAAATGTATTGAGATGAACCAGACTATGTAGTGATATGAAATAGCTAGAGAAAGATGAAAGAAAGAGCAATACAGTTTGAACTTAAGATGTATATGTAGATATGAACTGGTCACAAGATATGGAAGCTGCAATTGTTACTGCTGCCCATATGACACATAGCAGTACATACGTATTCCATATCGGTCTTTACTTAAGTTTCCTGTATTTTCCTTCCTAGTGACTGAGTGGGAGACTGCCCCGGCCGTGGCTGAGACCCCGGAAATCAAGCTCTTCGGAAAATGGAGCACTGATGATGTCCAGATCAATGACATCTCCCTGCAGGTAAACAGGAGGCGCTGCTCATAGAGCGTTTTAAGAAAGTGCTTTGTCAATCAGAAGCGAGGCTAGAGTCACGCCTTGGCATTCATCCGTTGACCTGGTGTGCTAGAGTGCTCGCAGAGTGAAAGACGTCTCAGCTTATTCATTGGCTGCAGCCTGACGTGGCCCAGCCAATCACCAACTCAGACACATTACGCCTTCATCATACGTGTCGTATATCGAATGTACGGTGTCATGTGCAGCCTGATGCTGAGTTTGCTCCGTCTGCTTCACAGGATTACATTGCTGTGAAGGAGAAGTACGCCAAGTACCTGCCACACTCTGGAGGACGTTATGCCGCCAAGCGTTTCCGTAAGGCCCAGTGCCCCATTGTGGAGCGTCTCACCAACTCCATGATGATGCACGGCCGCAACAACGGCAAGAAGCTGATGACCGTGCGTATTGTGAAGCACGCCTTCGAGATCATCCACCTGCTGACCGGAGAGGTTGGTACCACGCGTATTCTCAACCCTCCAGTGGTGTCTCTGCTGAAGTGAATGTGTTGCCCACTGATTTTAAACTCGTTTCTCTTCCCTCTGTTTGTTCCCAGAACCCCCTCCAGGTGCTGGTGAACGCCATCATCAACAGTGGACCCCGTGAGGACTCCACCCGTATCGGTCGCGCCGGTACCGTCAGGAGGCAGGCTGTGGACGTGTCACCCCTCCGTAGAGTCAACCAGGTGACTGCTCATTTACAATGAAAATGTGTTGTTTTCCCCACACATCTGGTCTTGTATATCTAATTAGCTGAATTGTGGCTAATGTAATTAGAAGAGCACGACTCCTTAATTTTCAGAAGTCACATTAAAAGATCAACTGTTTTCATTGAATTCTGGCTTATTGTGGCAGTTGTATTGTGATTTAATTCACCTTTATCTGCATCTCTACTTTACCTTTCCTATTTTCCAACCTCTACTAATTGTATTTGTTGTATAAACCGAGGCTAGAGTCACGCCTGGACACACTCCATTGTCCCGCTGTGCTAGAGTGCTCGCAGAGAAAACGTCTTTGTCTATTCATTGGCTGCAGTCTGTCGTGTCCCAGTCAATCACCAACTCAGATACATTACACTGCCGGCATGTCTTAATTTCACTTTAAGTGAATTTATCAGCCCGTCTTCCCCGCTAATGTCTCTCCTGTCTCGTAGGCCATCTGGCTGCTGTGCACGGGAGCGAGAGAGGCTGCTTTCAGGAACATCAAGACCATCGCCGAGTGCCTGGCCGATGAGCTGATCAATGCAGCCAAGGTATAGAGTTCATCCCAGAGTGTCACTCACTGTGACGTAGAAGAAGTACCAGTCAGTTGTCTGACCCAGCCTCCTGGTGCTGAAACGGAGAAATGCAGCGTGTCAACTGAATTTCTTCTCTTTTCAGGGTTCATCAAACTCTTACGCCATCAAGAAGAAAGACGAGTTGGAGAGAGTTGCCAAGTCCAACCGTTAAACGTGTTTGCTTTCTCACAAAACAAATAAATTTGAAGAAATTTCTGTGGCTGCATCAAGTTTATTTTCTCCCCCAGAAAACAAAATGCACACGACTGTCTTCATGTTGAAAGTTTTATTGATGTCGCTAAAACTACAAATTCATACACAAGAAAGCTAAAATAATTTTAAAAACTATGCAGTTCTACTCTTCAATTCTTAGCAGCTACTTGTCCTGTAATTGAGACTATTTGACAGATAGTGGAACAGGTACTGAACTTACCAATGTTAAGACCCTACACACAGGAATTTGGGCATCACAGGATTTCTGAAAGGCTTTAGAAGTCACACCAACATAGTCAAGAGTCGAACTTAAATAATTTCTAATAGTTTCATGGCACCAGTCCAGATCAGTTATTAGAAAGTGTTCTCAATGCCTTTGGAGTTACGAGGAAAAATCTGACAATCTCAGCCTAATTGTCCCTTCTCGCTGGTATCAGCATGCTGTTAAGTCACTGCAGGAAAAGTGGTCTCAGACAGTGTGAAGCTACGGCTGAATCTAGTGGTTCTGTGAATGGAGAGCATTAGTTTCGGTTCAGCAGTGCTCAGAAAGTCAGTTAGCAGATGTTATGGTTGGATGTAATTCTCAGACAAACAGCTGTCTCAGTTTTCCTCCTCGGAGTGAAAAAACAAGAATTTTAAACCGTGGATATGGACGCGTTCCTCCTCCGGGGGGCTGTGCCCCCTCCCACCCAGCCTGAAACGCCGGGCGAAGGACTCAGAAGTATGTGTGCTTTCTGTTGATGAGCAGGCAGAGCGAGGACAGAGACGCTCCCAGTTTGGAGGCCTCGCTGCAGGCGGTGGGGAGGAGGGTGTAGTCCTGGAGCTTCTGGAAGGCCTGCAGAGAGCAGAGTGGAACAAACATCTTACTCATCCTCCCGGGCGCAGGCTGAACTGGATGCACTCGCCCAGAGAGATTACTGGCTAATAAAATGAGGGACAGTAGGAAAAACTGCCTCACTGGCAGGAGTGACATTAATAACTTTCAGGTGTCAGTGACTAGAAAATCACTTTATGACTCAAGCAGCCGCTTAATGCGGAGACTCAATATTGATTTTCTGGTTTCCCTGACATCTGAACCTTGAAGCACCAGCCGTGGACTGAGACTCGAGTAAAGATCTACTCACAGTTTTCCATGTTCCAGTCCAGATCGCTGGAGCAAAGGATGAGAGAGTCCTACTTGACATCTCAATCGTTTGCACCTTCGCAGCATACCAGGGTGTTCAGATGCACAGACCTCAGGGTTCTAATAAGTGTTTCTGGAGTCAACAAACCCGACTAAAAGTGAGGATCTGTCTCCTGTAGAGGAGTCCCTCTATTTTAGGGCGTTCCAATATTAAATTTCCAAAGGACATAATGAGATAAAATTATCCTGCCATAATCCTTTAATTTCATGAAGAGTCTTTCTAAGTGTTGCAGAGAATTAAACAGAAAAGGCGGGTGGAGGTGCTGGACTCACAGCCAGGCTGTCGGGACATTCCTCCGCAGGCCGGTGGAGCAGGAAGTCTCGGTTGGACAGAGCTTTGATGTAGACGCAGTTTGCTGCCGACTCCTCTGGAACAGTGAGCACTTCATAGTGGTGGTCGGTCAGCTGCTCCATCATCTGCAGACACAACACGCTCTCACTGCTGCCCTGCACCGCCCTCATCGTCCATAGCAACACTCCGATCCACTTAGCCCTCACTGTAGCTGGGGAACATCCCACTCCCAGTGTTATGCCCCAATGCTGGGAGTGGTCCGGAATCATCTGTGCAATCCTAAATATGACTTCAGCAGTCAGGAAGCTATGATCAGTTCACATGATCAACATTAAGCTCATACAGTTTCTTTAACTCTTTGAGAGGAAAACTACCAAGGTTTGGATGCTCCAATTCACACGAGGAGTTGCCGAGTTATGGCAACTTGTAAAACTGAAGAGGACAAACGTCTTGGATTTCAGTATTTCTGGTCAACCTTGACTGGCTAATCGAAGCTAACACCTTGGCTCAAATGGAGATGAACGCGTCCTCAAAATGTCGAGTCTAGGGCTGCAACAAACGATCATTTTCCCAGACAGGTAGTGTTATTTCATTAGTTGTTACATAGCCTATTAATTGATTAGTTGTCGCAGCTCTAGTTGAGTCATCATATTGGATGATTGTATCACCTTGGCTGAGTCTGATTGTATTTTCTGCCTTCGTCAGATGTTGAGCCACTACGATTGTGTGTGTGTGTGTGTGTTTCAATCTGCACACACTCACGCGCAAAGTCTTCTTGGCCCCTTCACTGCTGCTGATGATGATGGTGTTGGGACCTCCCATGGAGCAGATGTTCTTCAGCCGGGCTCCGCCGCACACAGGAACGGTGGACACAGCAAAGTCCTGAACACGGCGGACATTCAAAGGCTTTAGTTACCACACCCCCCTTCAATCAAAGCCCTGTAGCTTACTGCGCTGGCTCCGGAGGCCTCTGCCACTGCGGACAGACACTGCGCTCTGCTAACAGCTGAAACGCCGGCTTGTGAGGAGCGCTTAGCGGATGTAGCGGGGGCCTGCGCCTCGCTGTAGCAGGGTGGGAGGCGGCGGTGCAGTTGCCACTTCTTGGTCTGGACTGCCTTCATTCACGTTTAATGCGGCGGCAGTAAATCACCACTTGACATTTACTGTGTGCGTCTGCGAGAAACAGAGACAGATGTGCTTTGATGGCACTGCCGGTTAGCCTGTGAATTCCAGCAGCGGATCAATGAAGCTCATACTTATCCAGAATGACACGTCACTAATTGTTCTTTTGTACTTTTATTGATGCGATACTGCAAAGTCAGCGTTAACTATGAGGGCGTCAAAGTGGAATGAGAAGCGTAACATCTCCCTCCAAAGTTGTAGTGAAAAGTGAAAGAAAGCTAATAACAAAGCTCATGTTTATCGTCTTTAGTGATAACCAAAGACGATAAACACGAGCGTATGCGACCGAGGCTGATACGACCGAGGCTGATACGACCGAGGCTGAGACGACCGAGGCTGAGACGACCGAGGCTGAGACGACCGAGGCTGATGGGGAATCTGAGGTGAGACCAGTTCGTCTACTGTAACATTTCACCCAAAACCAGCAGTGGCAATCTCATGGCGGAGCTGGATGGAAAGTCAGAGGACAATCAAATGAGCTGGAGTCTTGAGGGCGCCATGAAAGTCTGCACCAAATGTCACAGCGATCCATCCGTTTATGTCTCGGTCTGCAGAGGTGCTGGACAGACCGATGCTGGCTCCAAATGTCAAGACCCGGAAACCATGACACGACTGTTTTAGCTGGGAAAAAAAAACAGGGAGTACAAGCAATTTGCCTGCTCGGTGATGTTATTACAGTGGCGATAGATGACATGCCCACGTGTAAAAGGCTGTCATGAATGTGTTGAAAAGGAGGCAAAACGCAGGAGTTAACCATCTGAAACACGATACAGAGGATGTCTGAGTAAATACTGCTCTTCCTCTTTCCTTCCCTGCTCCGACCACATGGACCCTTCCCAGCCACGCTAATTCATACCAGACACACACACACATTCAACACAAGTAGATGCTAAGTGTGTCTGTGTGTGTGTGTGTTAAGGAAAGACAAAGTGTGTAAAATGCACTTAAGAGAAGTGAGGGGATCAATACTAAACGGAGGGTCGTGTGGGCCCTGAGGGGGCTCCGCTGCCCGCTCTCCATTATTTATCATTATCATTCATCAATGTTTACAGGCTGTAATTCCCCTGATGCAATACAGCAAATGGCCACCTGCTCTCTTTGGACGCTGGCTTCCCTTCCTAACAAGCGTCTTGGCACAAAGAGCGTCTGGGTTAACAGAAAAAAAAAGAAAGAAGCAAGTAATTTCTGTTGTTTGCTTTGTGGGTTATTAGAGGCCATATACAAACACTGGTTCATATCCAATCACCTTAAGGCCTCTGGACTCAGACAGATGATACTTGTGCCACTGCAACTTATATGATAACGTGGGATGGACCTCCCTAAATAAAAACACTATACTATAAAAACTATACTAAACTCTAAAAAGTTATAATAGACCAAACATTTATATACAGTACTTTGATATTAAGTTTATGTACTTTCCCAGCACACTCACTTCTCTTCATGTGGAATTGTACATCCATGTCTTATTGGTGAATCTGTCTGCATTTAGCCTTTATGTCTATTCCTGAACTCAGATTTGAGACTGCCTATTCCAACAAAGGATTTAACAATTACACAATCCTCAAAATAATGATAAGAATAATCATAATAAAGCTTCTCAGGACAAAGTGATGAAACTCTCTGAAAGAACAGCCTCTTACAGTGGAGTTTAGAGACTAAAAAGATAAGAATTGTTTATAAGTCTCTAAGCCTGGCCTGGAGCTGACAGAACAACAAAGTGATAAGATAAATGCTCTCCCTGCTCGGAATGTCAGCCCTTAAATGAAACACTGCAGATTAAACGGCGCGGAGATAAAGTTTGTGCTCGTTTCGATTTCTCACCCAACACAATCATATGGCATGACGCCACCAATCAAGCACGCTACGCGATGAAAGAGGAGACGCTTCAGCCCCGCGGAGAGTTTCATCAAATGACACTGAAGCTACCGGCGTGGGCAGCAGGCCGAGCCACTCCCAGAGCCTTCTGCCTGCTTCACGTCTCTCACCCTGAACGTGTCAGCCAGCACCTCGGCCCCTCGACGGTTGGTGTGAGAGGAGATGCCCACGAAGAACTCCCTCCCCGTGAAGAGGACGTCGCTCCCCTCCAGCGTGGCCCCCGCAGAGTCGCCCTCCTCGGCCCCCATCTCCACCACCGTCAGGTTCAGCTCCGACATCACCCTCCTCACCGCCTCCGCCTGCAAAAACAAACAGTTGTGTTTATAGCCAATCGAGTTGTTTTGTTTATAAAATGATTCAAAATTGCTAACGCCTGTTCCAAAAAGACCAAGATAAGATCTTAAAATGCTTTATTCATCTCTTTTTTTGTTAATTTTCTGTCACTGAGGACTTAAGACACCAATAAACAATGATGTTTTTGAAGCTGAGATCAGAGACCTTTAGCTTGATTTCATAAAAATCCTTCTGAAAATGTTTTTTAAAATGCTTAAATCAATTATCAAATCAATTATCAAAATAGTTGTTGTTAGTTTATCTGTTGATTAATAGACAATACAGTTGTTGCAGGTCTACAGGGAAACTTCAAGAGTCAACACGAAACACCACAAACATGAATGTTTTTGAACTGTGGAGTATGTGGGAGAAAACCCTCACATGCTCAGCTCAACATGCAAACCACACACAGAAAAGCCCTCAGTTTGTCTGCGAATCATGGTGACTCACACCTTGTGATCAAAACAACTCACTCACTCAATTGTTATGCTAATGACCCGACGGCGCCTCCAAGGGTTTACAAACCCGGGAGGCGTCTTCAAGACCCTCACTCAAGAAGTCTAGACACTTCAGGTGTGGATAGTTTCCTTAAGGCACCTGAATGCACCAAAAAGTAACAAAGATGGTGTGATTCGCCATGTGATGATAATGCAACTGAAAACTGGCAACTCAAATGAGTGAGGTCTCAGCCGCGGGCTCGCTTTCATACCTTGCTGATATGAAACACATGGCTGGCTACAAACGGGCCTCTATCTCACACACAGTGAGACTTGGTCCAGAAGTCCTGTCCCGTGTTACCTCGCTGCGTCTCTGCTGTTTGAAGGGCCTGGTGATGAGCGCCGTGTCCCCCTGGATGACGGCCACGTCCTCTATCCTCCAGCTCTCTGGCAGCTCGGGGTCCGGGGGGATCTCGATCAGCTGCAGACCCACCTTCTGCCTCAGGGCCCCGGTCAGGCACCCGAACTGACGCTGGGCCTTGGCCAGGTCCACCGCTACCTCCCCGTTCTCCCGGCCGTCTCCTGACGTCTTCCCAAAGGTCTCTGGGACGCCCCGCACCACGGCGTGGGTGAATTTACCGTACGGGCACATGTTTGCCATTATTTCTATTAAGAATGTTTTTATAAAGTAGTAGCAAGCACTGATGTTCTGCCAATAATGTGAGTATGTCCTGCCAGGAGACAAGCAGGACGTAATAAAAGCTGTGTGTGTGTGTGAGTGTGTGGATGAGTCTGTTCTTCCACGGCTTGGCCTTGTAAAAACAGCTGAACTCTAAATGAAGCTAATGGGATGGATGGAGAGGTCCAGGAGGAAACTGGAGAGCATCTTCATCCCTGGCTTCTCTTTCATTCCAGCACTCCAGCGGCTACCGCAGATGCCGAGAGGTGGAGGTGCAGATGATCCCCAAACCTAAGACAGAGGGAGGTGGGATTTATTTATCAAGGACAGGATGGACTGGAATAAACAAAAACAGGGCTCCAATCTTCCATGGGATACATGCATCTGTTGAGTGAGCGTGAGAGCGAAATGTCTCCCACGTTAATCTGAGGATTAAACTGCAGCACGGCTCTGAAGGAGTGATTTCTGTGATGCTTTCTGAGAGGAAACAATTCATCTGCACAGAAAACACTCAGGGTCAGCTGAAGCAACATACAGAGATAGCGCGCTCCAAAGCGGACAAAGAGGCATTGTCCGAGGTTACTTTATAAAGAAACATTATTCAACACCCATGCAATATGCTGCGAAGCCTTCCCATGTTTGGCCAATGGGGTAACATTTGGGACAATTGCTCTTTTATCATCTCCCCTTGTAAACCACAGAGGTCACCCACTGGGAGGCTGCAGGCAGGGGACTTGGTTCCCATCCATACAGGATGTCTCCTAAATATGCTGTTTTTAAACTCATGCAACAAGTAGCTGGGCTCTGAGAGTCCATTGATTCGATCGAAAGCCAGGTTACATGCAGGTTTAGCCCATCAAATCACAGTTTTAGCAGGGCATTTCTGAGTCTGTGGTACCCATGGATTAAGTCAGTGATACCTTGTGTGGGACATTAGATGTTTTCCCACAGTTTAGTCAAGCATAAAATCAATCTTTCAGGCTTATCCAGAGTTCTCCAGCTGCCCACACAGAGGAAAACATCTTGGGCTGCTGCAGGAGTGCACCGCCCAGCAGTTCACAACATTTCTTTCTGATGATGTGCCGCATATTTCTAAACGCCGAAACACCCCCACAAGTTTCCCAACTGTAGAATAAAGGTGTGAAGAGTAATGTGCGCTCACCTTTATCGAATTGTGGCAGCTTTCACGCGCCTCTCTCTTTCTCTCTTTCTGTTAGGGTTTAGTTTCCAGACTCCCGTTATCCACTCGCTCCCTTTTCCCTCTGTCCTCCTCCGGTGACCCAGCGTCGCGTCAAGATGGCGTCTGTAAACACAAGGACATCCGGTAACTCTTCAAAATAAGACACCAACTGAACTCTGTACAGTAGTGGGGGTTAATAGATAATGCTACATTTTATAAAATTAAATGTCTTTAATATTAAAGAATTATAATTGTAATGTTTAGGTATTACAACGAAGCAGTGGGCCGAATGAAATTGATTTTAGGATCGTTATGCTTTTGTTTTTAGGCACGTTTCCGGTCTTACTTCGCGTGTTAACGGCTACTTTAACACGCCATCCCACCCCCCCATCCCCCACATGTCCTGTCCGGATTCAATCAACCCTGATTTGACTCTGGTTTGACCAACATTATAGTAATCAATAAGGGCAAAATCACCATTATTTAATGAACGAATTTGATTTTCAAGTGAAATTGCGAGTATCATCTATCACTAGCTATTACATTATTCCTCTTTTTGAATTGATTTGGCACTGCAATGTCTTCTTTGAATGTATACTGCGACCTTTAAACTAAACTGTGATTTTTCACAGGTATAATGATTCTAGTTACCATGACAACAAAACCATAAGGCTAACATGAGCTGGTTAATCAGAACCAGATTTATTTCCACGTAGTTATACAACTTCTATGAGGAATTTGCTTTGGCAATTGGAACAGAAATCACATTAAGAGCATGACAGAAGCTAGCATTGGTCACCTAGTGGTTTAGCCTATCTAGGCAAGACAGCTTCATTTATGTATTTCATGACCAGAAGCATCTCAATGTGCTTTACATGAAAACAAACATTTAACAGTAAGATGAAGTTTGGTAAAGTCAGACAGCGAGACTACTAGCAACTTTCTAAAAATCTTTTGGAAACAATACATGCACTTGGGCTGGTTGTGAGTCCCAAGTAACAGGAATATCTAACATACAGCCTGAATTTTACGATTACAGTTGCAAGCTCAGTGGACTCAGAAAAACTCACTGATTTATTGGGTTGATAAGTTAAAGATAAGAAAACATTACATTGGCTGAATAAAAAGTCCTGAAATTTATAAGATGACAAAATAGAGTTTTATAGCATACGTTAACCATTTGGGCAAAGCTGAGGAAAATCCCCTTTTTGCGCTAAGCCTAGCCCTGACACCTCTACTTGTATTGAGACACTGAATTAATGATGGATTGGAGTATTTCCATGAGGTTTTTTCGGATTAAGGACTCCTATTTAATATTCCCTCCTTAATCCTGATGAATTGTTTATGAAAGGTCAGGCTCTGTATCAGCAGCCCTGCCTCGTCACTTGTATCTTCCGTTTGAACAAAAACGCTGGAGCGCCTGCTAAAGATCCAGTCAGTCTATATTCCTCTCACCTCTCTCACAGCGGCCTAAGTAAATGGCTGTGTTTAACACGCCGTTTTCACATATGATTTATTTCAGCACTTATACTGTTCCAAGCCTGCTACCCTCACTTGTCTGGCACCTCACTGTCTGGTCAAAATCATCATAGATTAAGGCCTGTGTTGCTGTATTACTGAGCCCTTGGTGTCTGTTTTTGTCTCTGGCTTTTCCTGAAATCTGGGTCAAATGATGCGGGACACTCTTGAGACTGTTGGATAAACAGATTGCTTCAGCTGATGCTAAGGAAAGGACACACCAGTGAATAGTGTTTACAATGAATTGCTTATCACACTTTTTTTTTGCTGGCATTCAGCAAGTGATACTTGGAAGTCTGCGCAACACAAACATGTCCTGTGTAACAGATGGCAGTGGTCTTGGATAAAAACGTGGGCATTTGAGTGCACGTGGGGAGACTTTTTGACTCATGCGGCAGCACAATGTTCCCGTCTGCTGACTAAACTGAGTTACTGCAGCTGAGCTGGCTCACCAGCAACATTGAGTCAGACATAAGGAGGCAACTTGGTGGCGAGAAAGACAGATGAAATATCCGCATGTCACATCAGCGCAGGAAATGTGACGTTGATGTAATAGTGGAGGGAAATGTGGATGGATGGAGGATGGGAGGTGGAGGGCACAGACAGGATTAAAGAACACCATCTGTCCACTGAGAGCCTTCAGCCAGCACACAAAACACCCCTGTCAGATATTGCATCAGCATATTGCTCTGTCTGCTTCTCTCAACCCCCCCGCCACAATAAAGTTTCTGTGTTCTCAGAGCCCACCTACTCTCCAACAGCTGGTATGAAAACATTCTTAGGGGCAATAACTTGTGAATCTTCCATAAAGTCTGGCTAAGACTGGTCTGAGGTCAGTTTGTAGTCCTGTAATCACAAATAGTCAGTTGAAAGAGGCGGGGAAAAAAATTCCTGATCCATGTGGTGTTTTTTTTTTTGACTGCTTGTATAATTTTAGCACTTTACAACACGCAAAAAAGCAGCTTTTCTCAGCTCTTGCAAAGCTCAAATGTGGAGCTAAAATACTTTTATGTAACAACAGTAATTTGATTTAAACATGAATGCGTTTGCACATCTCTTTCTTGTCTATCACAAAAAATATTCATTTTTTTTCACTTATACACTGATTTACTGATCAGTGAAAAGTATGTAATGAAATGACATATATGCATTCATTGTGGAACCAAAAAAAAAGTCTTATGCTCTCCATATTTCACAACAATCATGCATGGAGCAGAAGTCATAAATGCTTCGCATAGTTCCTGCATGCATCATATCCACTAATTAAAGAAAAACAAAGCACTACTACAAATCATCTGGATGGATTTAAGATAATACTTACTACTGTAAATGCTGTTTGTCTTAACCCAGCAGGAGTTTTTACGAGACTTTTTTTTTTCAGGCTTTCGGTTGTGTGCTGTGCAATTAATCAACCAGTAAACAGCTTATTCAGTCTGAGCCTGCTTGGCTCACACCATCACAAGACTACTGTCAGCAGACTGTCCTGCCTGCTGCCCTCACGTCTCCCATTACGGCCTAAAGGATGTAATTCAGTTAAACTGGCTCACTCGCCATGCTTGCAGCCTCTGTCTTTAACGTGCTGACTCTCTCTCGCTCTCTTTCTCTCTTTCCAAGATGCTGATTCTTCCTCTGCTGTGCTGACCTGCACCTCTACAGATACTTTTTCTTTCCTGCTCACACACACATTCAGGACATAAACTAAAGTAAATGACAGCTTGGGCAGAGCTGTGGATTGGTCGGTAGTGCTAGGTTTGACCCCTGAGGTGGAGGTTTTCTCAGAGTAGTCAGGATTCTCCCACCATCCCACAGTTTAGGCTCCACTTAGGTGAAGTGGAGACTCTAAATCGGCCTTGGTTTTGTGAGTGAGAATAAATTGTCCTGTCGTGGATTGGTGACCTGTATTTCCCGTCTTTGCCTTGTGTACACTGGAACAAGATCCAGCAGACCTCCACGACACTGTTGAGGTGTAATGTGGGTATGATTATTATGAATGAATGAACACTTTCCTTGAGTTAAACTGAAGTTCATTTTAGTAATGTAACAGATATCCCCTATCTATTAAACAATCAATGTGTTTAGTAGCTATTCATTTTCTTAACTTAATTTGCATGGTATAATTCTTATTTACAATGTCAGTTTCACTTATGATTCAGAAGGTCAGCAACACGTTAGGTGGGTGGTTTGCACTATGATGGACTGGTGACTAGTTCTCTCTATGTGCACTCAGCAGATTTCCATGACACTATTAGACACAAAGTGGGTAAGATAAAGGATGATTGGCTATGTGTTGGTATGACTAACATGCTTAATATAGTTGCTTCTAAATCACCTTACTATGCGTAACATAGACTACACATCTGTAGTCATCAACACTTCCTTTTATCCATATTTCGTGTCATACATCCTTTGAAATGTATTTGTGCTGTCTGTTTTATAATGAAATAATCACTGAGCAATGACACTGCTGTTGCGAAGCGTCACATCATGTAACTTAATACAAAAATCTAAATTTCATACTGTGGGGCTGCCTTTAACCAAGTCAGCTGCAAAGAATTACCTCTGCTGATTTAATTAGAAGTTTCAGGGAGGAGACGCGGAGTGCCAGAGTAACGTGGGTCTCTTCAAGTCAGGTCTACGACAAAAAAACAGAAGCTGAGTCGGGAGGAAGGTAGCATAAAGAGAAGGACACAATACCACACAGTGCCTGGAAAGGGGAATAAAGAGGGGTGTGGAATTCAAAGGAAACTGAACTTAGTAATGAGTAATTTTGGAGGCGTACTGCGAGACAGCCGCAGCTAGTTTGATGTCACAACTCTAACATACCAGAAAGGATTCTTTGCCGCGCTTGAAGAAATAACTGAAAACCATTTGAGGATCTCCGACTGGAAGCATCATGTCTCGCTTGCCACTCCTGGTTGTATTCCTGTGTTGTCTACCTTTGGCAGGTATGTGGAACACACACACCCATGCAGAAACGCACACAGTTATCAGTTTATTTTGGAGGTGAAATGTGTAATTAACTGTAAAATGCTTTATAGGTGGTGTTAAAATTAACTGCTCTACTTAGCATAAAAACAATGAGAGCAGTGGGACAAAAGTCCAATAAAAGTTTCTAAAAGTTATTTAGTATTTTGTGAAATCTTATGTGATGTTATGTGTTGGATGAACAAAGAAAACCTAATGGGAGTGTACACTGTTTTATTTTAATGAGGACAAATGTGTAGACAAGCAAGAAAAAGGGTCTCAGAAAGTTATGTATCTCTAAAATCAAAGTGTCTGAGCGATCTGACCTCAAAACCTTATGCTTCTTATGCTATAAACTTTATTTGGGCAATTTTACAGAATTATACAGCTACACTGCTATTACTCATATTCTTCGAGTGTGTGGGTGATTATTGTCCATCTGTTGTTTCCCTCAGCCTGTTTGCAGTGTTACACCTGTGTGTTCCCTGCAATCTCTCCTCTGGACTGCCTCAAGTTTCCTCAGGAGTGTCCAGCCGGGCAGCGCTGCCTGTCCAGCACTGCCATCGGAAGAAGGGGTAAGATCTCAATCAGTGTCTGTGTATGATAGACAGAGAGAGGGGGGGGGGAGGAGGAGGGGAGAGTTCATTACTATGTCTGCAGATGAGATTATTTTCCGCGAATCTAGGCCATGATGACCACAAATTGGCCAACAAAGCCTCGTTGTGTGGGATATTGTCCGGGAACATATTGAGAAATATATAGAGTTTGTTGTAGCTTTGTTCTCCAAGCTACATGAACAAAGGTTAAAGGCGGTGTCTTTGTTTTGGCTTTACTTTAAGGTTTTTACCCCCACATCAAACACAATGTGTGGTAAACGTAGCTGTGACTGAAATTACGACAGCCGCTCACTCATTTTAGCCCAAATTGCTCTTACAGCTGTTAGAAAATCTTGTTTACCTGCTGCTTAATTTAATTGGCTAGCAGGGGAACTCCAAGAAATGAGTTGATGTGAATGTGATGATGTGAATGGCCACAGTATTTTAAAGACAACCAGGACCAATTTACAGAAACAGAGGACGAGAGTACCAGGTCATGACAATGAACACCAAAACGAAGCACAAATAGCACATACAGTACTCTCACTCATCATAAGAGTTGTCTCTGTACTTTCCTGGTTTTTCTTTGTCCCGGTTAAAACAGCGAAACCTGTACGAGACAAAAGCATGCCGCAGCGTTTCCGCACCATTTCTCATCATCCCTGTTTTCAGCTCGCTAACGCCTGCGCGACATCAAATTATCTCCAAAAATAACACAGCGGGTGGGGTGAAACATAAATCGTAGCAAAATGTTACGATTGTTAGATGTTAGAATTACATGGCTCAGTTCTCAACATCCGAGGAGAAGTGATCCTCACAGCGACACAGCCCTTGTTTCTATTTCATTTGTTTGTTTCACTGTTCAAATCAGTGTGAAACAGGTATTTTCAGCCACTGTTTTCCAACAGTTTCTTGTGCTGATGGTAATATTTTGAAAACAACTTCTGTGCACAGGCCACACAAATGCTGCAGTACACTCTCCAAACCAGTAGTTGGCAGTGTGATTAAAATGAAATGCAATGTGCATGCACAATGGAGTGGACTGTATGCATGCCTGTTCTCAGAAAGTTTTCATTGGCACCCAAAATTCAATTCTTATGTAGACAAAAAAATCCTCAAATACAGCAAAAGTTTCGCATTTTTACTCAAAAAAGTTGTGTTATCAACCCCAAATGTAGTCTCTTTGAGTCAACAAACGTTAGTCTAAACGTTGGTTTAGACTATAGGACACACAGGAAAAAGTTGCTAAACTCTGTTGTTAAGCAAATAACATAAGGCCGCATGATGATACCGCCAATCAGCATAAGTCTACATGTGGTTGCCAAATAAGCATGAAAGGACAGCTGAACTGTGCACAAATAGCCTGTAATTTTGCCACAACAAAACTAGGATAATTTAAAAATGCTTGTTAAATATCTTTTAAGACATTTCTGATTAAACTAATGTTCCATAGCGTTTATATTGGCACTATAATACATATATACCCCATTTATCTCAATATCATTACTTCTTTACTTTTAACAAGGCTTTCTTAACAATGCCCTCCCATTGCTGCTAAGTGTATCTTACCCAGCTCCTCCTCTTGCAGGCGCACTACAGGTGACCATGTACGAGAAGAGCTGTGCCATCTCCTCGCAGTGCGGCGTGAGCGGGCAGAAGTACACCACGGGCCTCTACTTCAATTACACCAACGTGTGCTGTGACACAGACCTGTGTAACGGTGCGGCGTCCGTCTCGACCCTCAGCTGGGGCGCGGCCGCCCTCTGCCTGCTGCCCGTGCTCTCCTTCCTGCTGGGGGTCTAAGACGCTGTCGCACCCCAGACCGAATACCAAAGATGGAAGTGACCTGGAAAAGGTGCACATGCAGCTGTATGGCGACAGGGTTTGAGAAATTCCTGTTTTTATTAGAGCAAAAAAATCAGAAGAAGAAAAAGATCAGGGATGATATGATGCGATGCACTGATGTGGTTTTCAAAATCCCATTTTATGTTCTAGCAGAAGCATCCACAAATCCTCTTTAAATCTCTTTATCTTTTCTCAGAAGTTCAAAAGGTGGATCGCCTAAAACTGCTGATGTTAAACATTAAAATACAGAAATTTCTTCAGAAAAAAATTGATCACTTTAAGTCATATCACATGATCTTCATCAGGACATTACAATTTGTGTTTTGTTATCATGAAACTGTAAATAACAATTTGTTTGTATGTTCAAGGGTTATTATCACTTCTCTGGCATTTCATAGTTTATCCTGGAGCTTTTGTTCGATTTCATTGACCTTTATAAACAAATCAGTTTTAACAACACTCATGCTCTCAAGTCCACATGTTCATTTTTGACCCCAGAAACAATTTGATGAGGATCTTGCGATGTGATGGAGGGCGAGAGATCCTTTCTTCGGCCGCTGTGTCCAAGGTCAGAGATCCCTGTCGAACAGGCAAAAGCTGCAGTATAAAGCAGGAAATGTTTCCTGGGATGTTATTGTTCTCTCCACTCAAACACATACAGACTTGTTTTGGACAATAGCCCTAGTTTTGCTACCTGTCAGTGTTTCTCTAATAACGATGCTAATGAATTGTAATGCCTGCATTTGCTTACACTGTAATTCTCATTACCTGCTTTGAGCAGTTTCCCTCGACAATGTTTAAAAGGTAAAAACGAAAAGAAAAGAAAGAAAGTCAGCCACAGGTTGTTTTAATATCAAGATATATTTATTGGGATATTAATACATGTGTCTTTGTAGGAGCTTGTTTTCAGTATAAAATACATTTCATCTGTGCTATTAGTTTGATGGTCTGTTGATTTAAATCTACTTTAGTGTCCACGCTGCTGGATTCTCATCGCGTGGACTTTTAAGTGCAACTTGTAAAAAAAAAGCCTAAAATATCTGCAGGAAGATGCAAAGGGGTGATAAAAGCAAAAATTAAGACCTCTGTATTAAGAAAAATCCATGCGTAAAAAGATATAAAAAGACAGGTGTGAAAAACGTGATAAGAGTAACAACTGACTGAATATTTCATTTCAAACAGTCCCTGAAATGGGTTCAAGCCCTACAGTGAGAAGTGAGAAACTCTCCCACACATTTGAGAACAGAAATATCAAAATAGAGCACTGAAATGACTTCATCCCTTTAAACATTGGCCCATTTTAGAAAACAGAGGACATCCACAACATTCAGTCAAGTAACACATACAGAAGAATAAAATCTCCTCCGTCAACGCTTGCTTTAGCAGCCAAGCAGGTCATCGAGGAAGGAATTGGACTTGTTGTAATGGAAATCATCATGTAGAAAACTGCCCTGGCTTTGCATCTCTAATCTCTAATATAAACAGAATATAAGATTGTCTTCATCATCGGTTCAAATTGCACTTAGGTTTTCCTCTTCAAGTCCCTCCGAGACTTGACACAGAATGAGGCTATTCTGAACTAAGGTCCTCACAAAAACTCACAGCTGTTTAAACGACCTCTTAATTGCATCTATAAATGTTAATTTGTGAAGTTAATGAAATACACGAGCTAGGGGTCTACCCTCAGACAAGGCCTGGTTGTCACTGGTTCCAGTTTTTTCCCCCAGTTTCAGGAATCCCAATTTCAAGTCACTTTTACAAGAACCTCGAGTAAATCCAGACTTGGAATTTAAGTGGCAGCCTGCAATCACTAAACAAGCAAGGTTTTACAATTAACAATAATAATAACAACAATAATAAGTCTGGATATTAAAAATGTTTCTAAGCTGTCAACAAAAAGAGCAAAACCAACAAGCTGGTGCTTTGTATTACTGATTTTCCATTGGATGAGATTTGTTGGAATATCAGTAGGTTACAGACAAAGTCTGTAAATGTTCTCAGTCATCCAGGTCATGCTAATAGTTGGGTGCTAATAAGGAAGCCAACCAGACTTCTTCTTGAGAAGGTACTGCAAGTAGCTGTGATTGGTTCACGTGTTCGGCTGTTATATGAAAGGTTGGTGGTTCAAACCCACCCAGAGATGAGCTGATACTCAATGTTCCCGTGGGTGCCTCCCTGAGGGAACAATGCGCATTTGTTGGCCTCTGTGTGAGACACATTTGTAAAGAACCGCAGTGATCTATAGCGTCGGGAAACTACAATGTTGTACGACTGAGTTTATGTACTGGAGACCCCTTTATTGATTGAAATCATGCAGTGTATGACGGAGTAACGTGTTGGTTTTGCTTTCTGTTGACGCCAAGAAAGATTCTGACCATACCCAGCCTTGTCCTTCATTTAATAAACGTCTACAATCTGAAGCTGCGCGTGCCCTTTTTTTTGTTTTCTTTTAATTTCGATCCCTGTGCATGTGCAGATTTTCAACCTAAGCAACAGAACGGGCCTTGAATCGGCTGCTACAGGACGAGGTAAAACACAGTCCCACACTGATCTCCCTTTTTTTTCTCCTGACACATACTTCATACATGACTGGCAGGACATTTAGCTGGCGACGGGCCCCGACAGCGGATCACAAACAGGCTCTGTAATCTTGACTAATCCGTCATGCCCGCTGCGGCAGCACAGAAAGGGGAAGCCCTCGTCTATTGAAACAGTTTCCTGTCTCTGTAACAGTTTGCAGAGCGGACCTCCCTGAAGCGAGATCTGGTCTGGTGAGCACCCCCTTCCTTTCTACGAGGCGCGCTGTGCGACGAAAAAGAAACTATTACACTCAACAGAGAAGGGGTAACAAGAAAACCCCTCACTTGAACAAGGCCCTTTTTCTTTCATAAAGTCCATGTGAAGCAGTTGTGATTGCAGAGAAACCACAAAAGACACTTTGGCAGGTGAGGTTGTAATGTATATGCGGAAGTAAATAGTGGAAGTGTGACCTGATAGGCAGCTTCGTGTCTGTTCAATAACATAAAAAGGGAAAGTGTCCAGCTTTCTACTAACTACTCATGATGGAACTGTACACTGACAAGGCTGTAGTTTTAAGTGTGAAAATGTTTGTGTGTGTGTGTGTGTATGTGTGTGTGTGTGTGTGTGTGGCTCCACAGGCAACATGGTCATGCAGTAAGCAGAGGATTTCCTGTAAGTTAAGGAGAACTCTGATATGACGTGATACGGGGGGCAGACAACCCACTTATCAGCGTGGTGAATTTGGATAGAATTTTTGTTTGCTTTTACAGCAGCTTATCTGACTCCTGCGGGTCTTTGTTCCCTCACCGATGAGCGGCGAGCCACATGGTCGAAAAGGAAACAAGGAAATCATATGAATCGCCCTCTGTGAAGCCCAATCGAAACACGGCAGGACAAATATGAAACTTTCTCGATCCGATTAGAGAAGTATCCGGAGAGATGAGCATGTTGCCTGTGGAGGGAGCACTTGATATGTGCAGGCAAGTAAACGTGTTTTTTTGTGCCTCTGGGTGTCGCCTGCTGCTGGTCCTCTACTTGAGAGCTTTAGCTACGGAGAAGTACGCGATGTGGATCTCGTCGTCGACCGGGCAGGTGGAGGAGAACTCCTCCCTGGCGTACGCGGCGTTCAGGTACCTCCAGAGGTTGGTCAGGGACTGCGGGATGGTGAAGTTTCTGTACTTTAGACACACCACCTGCAGATAGACAGAGAGAGAGAGGCAAGAGTGAACACGGACTCAACCTTGTAATCTATTCATCCTGCCGCTCTCACGCTGCTCATCGCACAGATTACCTTCACTATGTGCAGCTTAGGCAGCAAGTTGCAGTCAGCCAGAGTAAGCTCTTGGCCGTCCAGGAAGGGGCGGGACGAGGAAGTGACCTCATCGGCGCTATTCTCGTCAATCTCGTCAGGAAGCGGAGAGCCGAGGTAGTCGTCCAGCTTCTTCAGGGCCTTCAGCAGCCCCTTCTCTAAATCTGAGCACACGTGCAGGAGTGTTCAGACACAGCGTGGGAGAGGAGGAAATGTCCCCCCATTTCACTGCGGTTCTTAAAATGGCAGAGTAGGTTGAACCAGCACGGTTTTCGCCCTCAACAACAAGCATTTCCAAAGCGATCAACCCCCCGAGGCTGGGAGCAGCAGGTGGCCTGTTTGCTCTGAGGCAGAAAAGCTCAGACTATTATGTTATTAACAGGAGGCACTCCCTGCTGGCTTTCTGTCCACACCAGAAAGAGGAAGAAAATACAGCCACAAATACATTGAGATCTAAAAAAATACACTCTTGAAATCATTTCCCAAGGCTTCACAAGGACATTTTCAGACAAGCTGTCACACCATACATGACTAAGAGCATTTCAGATGTGTTCTTCTACAGCTTCTTTAATTGTGTACATTTACCTATGAAATAATCTCTTACACACTAACAAATTACAACAAATGTATAGAATATGCATGTGTGACCCTTCTAAACTGACTGCCTTTACTTACAGGGGGAGGAGGAATAACACGTTTTTAGCAGACATTTCACTTTTTCTCTCATTTTTCATCATGGAGATGATAAATCTTCTAGGTCCACCTACTTTCGTTGGCCTGAGGGTTCGAGTTCTTGACGTAAGCGGAGAATTTGGAGAAGACATCCATGCCGGCTGTGTTGCTCTCGGGGTTACGAGCAGCCAGACGGGGATACCTACATCACAGAGATATCAACATTACATTCATGAGAGTTAAACTGTACAAGCTATGAAGATTAATCACACTGTGCTATTTAAATCACTGTCGCCATCTAAAATAAGTAAACCACCATGGGATGCACTAATAATAACTGGCATTATCTAACAATATTTTCAGTGAAAACTTACTTTGGAGGGGCCAGGTTTTCCTCCAGGAACTCTTCAATCTTGTTGGTGTCAGTTTTCACCTCGGTGCCATACAGCAGGAAGGGAGGCTGTGCACCCGGTGCCAGGTCCTTCAAGATGTCCGGCTTCCTACAGGTGGGCGGAAACAGAACAACAAAAAGTCAAACGGAGGCAGAAATCCTGCAGTGGTGACCAAAGGTTAAAAGTGGACGAAAAAAAGGGGAAGAAGGAAAAAGCAAATGAAACCACAGGAAATTACTTATGTTCTAAAGTGTCAGAGCAGCTTCATATTTTTAAAACGAGGCACATCTGAGTGAAAGCTCCTCTGGCGCTTTGCTGCAGGGCAAATTTCAGTCTTTTGTTTTGCCAGTAGACGCATGCAGCATGTGGGTGTGTGGGTGAGGCCGACGTTTTTACCTCTTCATGTCCACAGTGGTGACATCGAACGTGACTCCTTTCAGCCACAGCACCATGAAGAGACGCTGGGAGAAGGGACAGTTGCCGATGCTCTGGCCATCGCTCCCCGCCTGGCACACAAACACAGACAGCAACACCTTCATGCACACGCGGCGCCATTTCAACATCGTTTGAACCTGATGTGAAAGCAAAACTAAACCTCATGTGGGAGTTGACGCCTCTCGAACTTGCTTTACTTTAGGGCACTTAAACTAATTTCAGGGCAAAAACAAAAACCTGCCAGAGTAATTCATAGTCACATCAAATAGCTGCAGCCTGGAATCCATGTATACGGCTGGTGAGCTACTCAGGAAATGATCATACCGCTTTAAAATGTTGCTCATATGGCGCCAGGAAGCCATATTTCATGTTCACTTGTGTATATGTGTGTGTGTGTGTGTGTATGCATGGTAACCAATGATCAACTACACTAATATAGTCTCAAGTATCATTGAAGCGAGAGATTTGAGGCCCTTTTAGAGAAGACACAACAGCATCTTTCAACCCTGATGGAGGAAAAAGAAGGAGGGGTGGCGCACACATTCACATGTTCATACAGAGGAATCATTATTGTGTGGGGGCCATGAGGGCAGGGCACAGAAAGCCATATTGACTGTATGTTTTTGGCTCAAAGACGCCGAGGGGATTAACCTGGCTGGTCCAGCATAGCAACTAAATATAGATTAAAGTCTGGTGAGGGTTATCTTAACTTGCATTTAATTAGATTAAGTCTTGGTGAGTCAGCAGAGGTGGTCGAGGCTTGTCATGAATCCTCACAAACTCCAACACAGTTGAATGGCATCTAAAGCACTCCATTAAGGAGCTGCAAGAGATATGTAATCAGCTTGTAATAACAATGCACCGAAGCATGCTGAAGTCATTAAGATGAGATAAGATAACAAGGCTGAGAAGTAAACTCCTGCAGAGAAGTGCCTTCTTTCACTTTATGGGTGTAGTTAGATGATGTAGATTGCTTGAGTTGAAAACGCGTTACCTTCACAAAGAGTTCAACTTTGGGCTGATTCGCGTCGCTCATCTTCACCTACGAGGAGATCTGTGGAGACAATCACGTCAAAATAAAGCGAAATTAAGCAAAAAGATTGAATAGTTTTTTTGAAAATGCGACGCGAGAAGCGGCGAGAGTTCGAGACCGAGCGCGAGCTTCCGGTGCAAATCCCGGGCATCCAGTGAGAAAAACGACGGTTTGCCGACGGCAAAAACGCAGAAAAAGAAGCTCAGTCACAAAGTGGAGATAGTTTACCTGTGTGTAAGTGGTTTTTAAGAGTCCTCAGAGACGAGCTGGGGAGAGCTGGAGGTTGTTAGCCTGCCCTGGCTGCTGCAGTTGCTGGGTTGGTTGGGGCTCAGTCTTATTCCCCTCCCAGTTTAGTTCTGTCAGTCAGACCGAGGCAGCTTCCACTTCCTGATGAAGGGCTGAACCCTCTGAAGATAAAGGGTTAGAGTGGATTTAACCGAGAGGCGACTGAGAGGAGAGGATGAATGAGGAGGAGGAGGAGGAGGAGGAGGGAGCAATAATACTTCATTAGAGAGTTAGCGTTAGGATTGATAGGATGATACACACGCTGATGATTAGGTGAGGTGCCCTTTGGGAATACAGGCTCTGTAGGTTACAACATCATAAACTGTTCTAAAAACATGCAAAATACAACATATATGTACACCTGTAGGGAGAAGGTGAAGGAAGAAGCAGCAGCTGCAAGAGTAGAATTGCAGCTGAATAGTATATTTGCATATTGCAATGTAATAAATAGTGAGACAGAAATGTGTTTTCAGCCAAGAAATGGTGGTTCACCTCAGATTTAGAGAAAGGGTTAGGGGCTCAAAGTAAAGACGCCGCTCCTCCATATTGAGAGGAGCCAGTTGAGGTGGTTTAGGCATCTGGCCCGGATGCCTGCTGGTTGTCTCCATGTCTGTCTCTGAAGCAGACCCAGGTCATGCTGGACAGATTATATCTTTTGGCTGGCTGCTAGTGGCTAGGGAACGTCTCAGGATATGGTTGCAAGAGAGAGGAGTGTCTGGACTTTTCTTTTAAGGCTGGAATACTGGAACAGTGACCCAGACCCAGTTAAACAGAACCAGGCTCAATTAATATGTCTTCCTGCAGTCCTGTTCAGTGACTTCTCTGATCTTTTGGTGACAGCAAAAACCTGGAGACAGTGGTATGGTGAATAGGTCCTGGCGGCTTTGAATCCTCGTTGGGCCCAGGGTACTATCAGAATTCAGTTAGCATGTCCTCCCTACAACTTTTTCAGGTACTTCAGTGTCCCTTCCACAATCCAAACACATGCAGAGTTTACAGTAGCAGTAAACTCTTCTGTCCTACTGGGAGGAAAGTAGTCAGCCAGACTCCCCTTTAAATCACCAGGGTTTGTGGGCTGTTATGTAATGTCTGTAAACTTTATAAACTGTACTGTGCTTTACAACAGTGCTCCTCTTGTTAATTTGGGCAAAGGAGTCTGCAAACCCATCTATTTGAGTACCAAGAAATACAGATAGGCTCCACTTTTCAATGCGTGTTTTACAAGATAAGTAGCAGATTTTTGTGAAGGTGTTAATGATTTGCCACATTTGACACAGAAGTAACAGCAGTTTGATCGTCAACTGAACGGCACCACACTCCATTTAGACATCTCTCTATTTTGAAAAGTGTTGAGTGAGGAGAAACTTCCTCAATTTATGAAAAATACTTCGCTGTTAATACATTTATACAAGCTCTGCAAGTACCTGCTGTACTGTGTCCTCAGTTTCTTAATTTTCACTCGGTTACAACCACTTTGTCTTTGCCATATGTTTCTTTACACCTTCACAACATACAGTGACCGTGCAGGTAGTGATTGGATATATATACACTAACCACACACATGCGCGCACACACACACACACCCACACACATACATGCATACACTTCTTTGTGACATTTGGAGGCCTCTGGTGGCGACTAAAACACCCTGTCACACATACAAATCCTGTATTCAAAACTAATTTTTGGAGTTTCCAGCAAAGTTTAGTAGGCCATCAAAAGTTATAAAAGTCATTACCTCTTTAAGTACTGACTTTGCTTTACTTTTTCCTATTTAAAACCAGTAATACAGTATCTTCAGCATGCTTGCTGAAGTCTGAGATGGTCAGGTTGTGGTATTGAACACTAGAGGGCCTCCTTGGTTATAAAATGAATGGGAGGCACGTGAGACAGGATTATTTGTGGAGTAGACAGGAGAAGGGCTGACAACATGTCAGATTACTGATCCATAGAGCATGCTGATTGTCCTCGCGAGACAAACCAACAAAGAAAATAGTCTGAGAAAAATGGCAGATTGTAGTGCCCTCCAGCCACTTTAATTAAATAACTAGCATCCATTATATTTGTCATCACATGTGTAAAGACTGTCTTATACTATAAATTAGTCACCATTTTTTAATAAAATTTTCTCAATAGCAGAGTACTGGCCTGCTGGATATCTGTCATTGGAAATATCTATTTTTTAATTTAATTTTTAATTTAATTTATATTTATATTATATTATATTTATATGGAACAGTGCAAAGGATGCAATTTAACTAGTTAAATCATTACATCAGTAATTCTACAGTTAGAGCGGTGGAGTGAATTATCGTCTTGTTTTCATTGTGACGAGCTGTATTGAATCAGCTGTACAAGTTGTATTGAATTGTATTGTTTGCGCACTATGTACCCTCAAAGCTTTTATAGCAGCACTCTCTGCTTTTAGCTTTGTGGCAGATCAGATGACCAGTCTATGCACTAATCCCCAGAGTCTCTTTTGTTGAGGGCAGCATTCATTGACAAAAGGATGCATTAGAGAAGCACTAGATGACTCAAAACAGGCTGGGCTAAGCCTGTCACACATTGGTTTTGGATTCTTCATTGTTTTATTTATTTGAACTGAATTTTATTGCAATACAGTCATTGAGCTGAAGACTTTTCAAAAATCTTCAAAGTTGCATACAATAAGGATAATACATTGAATTCATAATTTGAATTCGTGCAATGCTGGCCATGGTCCCATAATAAGCAATGTATGATGATGGCGCAGGTAGAAAAACATGTCATAAATGATTGCGTTTAATGAACAGGAGTAAAAGAAGAAGGGTGAATGAATTTAAGAGTGTGATTATATCTGTCCAATTAGTTTTGAGTAAGATATTTTGAAGGATCCATTTAGGGAAGTGTGGAAAGAGGATTGGATCGTGTCAGACTACAGCTCTGACGTGCCCCACAGGGAGGCCAGGATGGCAGCGCACAGGGCCATGGTCAGGGAGACCTGAATGGAGGTGGCTCCGTTGCACATGTCCGTAGTGCAGCATGTGAAGCTGCTGGTGTAACCGGCACTCAGGATGGAACCGGTCAGGGTCTTCCCACACAGGTCATTGTCCAGGCACCCGCGGGTGTGCAGGGTCAGAGAGCCAGTAGCGTTGAACTCTGGGAGGATGTGAACAGAGGAAGAAAAAAGAGTGAATAAATGAAGGCTTTATGGGAGCAGCTGATCTATATGTAGGGTGAACTGGCACCTTAAATGAACTGAAATTGAATTGAATTGCAGTTTTGGACTTGTATTGTGAAACCAGAGATACACCTTTCTCAACTTCCATCTCACTCATTGTTCCTGTTGGACTTGTTTGACCAGTTACATTTGCAGCTGATTAAACAAGCTAGCTGTGGCTAATGCTTTGTTATGTATCATGTTATGTTATGTATTATGTTATGTATAACCTATGATAGGCCGAAGTGGTGGAGGAAAAGTGAAACAACAGAGAATGTATTTGTATATTTACACATATGTAAAGTTATTCAATGAATTTATGAGATAAACTCCTTGTTTTAGTTAAAAACATGTACACATATTCTTAAAATTTCCACATACAAGTGCTCACTGATGGACTTTAAAGAACCAGTTTGGCTGGTTGGCTGCCTATCAGTGTTAACAAAGGAATTATACATCTCAGTTTCGGGAAAAGCACAATGTAATTGTAATGTTTAACAATGCGTTTGGGGGTGCGGTGGGTTGTGGGTATGTGGGCGGAAAGGAAGCAGAGATATTTGCCCTGAAGTAGAAGTCAGAAATAATATAAATCATTTCAAGTCAAACGCAGATATGTGACAAAGTAATTTCAGCTGTCACAAAATATTTTTACAAACCTCCTCTTTGATATTTGTACTTGTTTTGTATTTACCATTGTAATCTCTATTAACTGACTGGGGATCTTAATCTTGAGCTTTTTCTTGTTTTCTCGCTAGCCAGTGTCTTTTTCCAGCTTTCTTATTATTGTAACCTTTCTCCAGCAAATGTTGGGATCTTATTCTTAATTTAAACTGGATCGACACACAAACCTTCATGGAAAAGTTAAAAAATCCACATATCCTGGAGAGATTGGTACACAATCACTTCTTTCATGACAAAGTGACTAAATTGGAATTTCACTTGATGAATTTGGTGGTCAGTTCATTTGGGGTTATTTCATTGTGAGTTTCATTTCATTGAGTTGTAAGCTATGGCAAATGGACTTGCTGGAGATTCTTGAAGAGGTTTCACCTCTCATCTAAGAGGCATCTTCAGTTCCGACGGACAGACTCCTGAAACTCCATTTGTTGTACTTAAATCCTGTGTTTTAAATCTGTCTACAGAGTGTTAAAGAGGACTGCTTACGGGCCTCTCCCCGGTAGCAGCTCTCAGTCGCGTTGTTGCATGTGGTGTCGCTTCCCAAGATGCACGTCCCAAACACACCAATGGTACACTGGCGACACTGCAGGCATTGAGCTGTTAAAAACAAAGATGAGAAGTGTGATAGTGAGATATGCAGTACTCACTGAGCAACATAGTTTGAGGATTTCTCATGGAGTTTTCCAAGCACAAGGAGGCTTGAGGTCATTCATCAACACCGAAAACAAATCTACTCTCACATTGTCAAGGCTCATTAATTTCCTGCTGCATGTCCTTTATCTTCAAAGAAAGCCTTTGTAACCTACTATCAGTTTCTTATGTTTGTGCCAAGTCAAACCTGTTAAACCCATTGCCGGATCTGTTTCTGCTTTCTTTATTGGTGTTACATAGGGTCTTTTACATATGAATAACTGGGCAGGGACATCAGTCACACCTTTGAATGGCATGACATCCTGAAGCTGAGTCTGTATTTGTAACATACAGTACTCACATACAGTATTGGAGTGGTTTGTTGTAAGTACCCTGCGCACAATTTTGTTAAAGTGACATGCAGATACAATCCTATTGATTAATTAATACAACATGGCTAGCACTGTCCTCCCACAGTCCAAAAATATCCATATCCAAGGTGGACCAGATTGAGATGACTTGTCCAGGGTTGTTCCCTGCCATCAGGAAGCACTACTATTTACAAATTTGTTGAGATATAAGATGCAATAATGTCTAAATCCGACCCCCTACTACTTTAAAACACATGCTCTCCTGAAAGAGGAAGTACATGCAGCCCCACACACCACTCTAACTTGTAAGTGATGGAGCGAAAGAAACGTAACTAGATAACTTCAATTTTAATTAGATAATGGATTAATCATCGTTTTCTAACTATTTCTGTGTACGCCTCCTTTTATTTGCTGAGTTTAACCATGACTGAAAGAAGTTCAGCAAATTTGCTGTCGATTGGCTTAGTCACCAACAATAGCATCCTTCATAAATGGGCTCTCATTTAAAGTATTTCATGTCAAGAAAATGCCTTTCACATTTTTATATTGTGGTCAGATATATTGAATGTGCTACTGTTTTATAGGTCAGTTCGTTGGATGAAGTCAGTTCATGTTTAATTCGATGGAAGGTGGATGTCCCTCATAGATCTGTGCCAATTAGAGCTGGAGAAAACACTCACACCAGACTGAATGTCATGAAGCTGCACCTAAACCACCGGAGACGCCATCACCTACAGCAATTATATAGCATGTACGCACTGATCTCGATCTCGTCCTGAATGTTGTGCCTGTCTCCAGTAATCAGCTTACGTTACTAGGAGTTTTTTCTGACGACAATACTCATTACAATACATTCAGAGTAGCAGGGAAATCAAATAAATATATTCTTAAATATTTGAGAACCACAATAAGCAGTTAATAAAGGTGTGGTTTTCTTCCTCCATCCTCCATCGTCTTCCACGATGGTACACTTATGTTGACATTTACAATTTTTCTCTCAGAAAATAGCGTCTGTCTTTTAACTTACCTGCCGCAATGAAAGCACACAAGACGATCGCTGCCTTAAAGAAGTTATTCATCCTTTCGGGGGTTACGAGGTCAACAGAGTCCTTCGTTAATGGAGCTTAGAGGTCTTCTTTCAGACGATTGAGCTTCTGAGAAAGTAGTGTAGTAGTCTCAGCTTATAACAGCTTATGACAGAGGAGAGATATGAAAGAATGAAGTCCAGCAGGTTTTTGTGTGACAAGGACACTCAGCTGAGGCCTCCTCAGCCAAGAGAGACAACACAATCATAAGAACAGCTTCCTGGTTTGTGTTTGTAAATGCAGCAAAGGGCGTCAAGTTTATTTTATAATAGATCGCAAAACAGAGAATATTTTATTTGTCCTGCAAGAGGTACATTTCTAAAAATTTTAAATCACATTTCTAGCAGATAAAGCTGAATTTTCTCTTAAAGGCAAGCAGGTCGAAGAGTTGCAGTATCACTCCAGCATTGTGTTTAAAGTTTATTGAGTAGTGACAACACCCTGACCATGAAAAGGATGTGTATTGTTAGCTTTGAAATGATCAGGTGCTCCAAATGGCAATGAGGGCAACACCCAGAGCAGCAGGAACAGAGAGGTGGACAGATGTGGCTCCATTACACAGATCTGTGCTGCAACAGGTCCTGGTGATGGTGTAGCCAGCGGTCAGGAGGGAACCAGATTCAGTCATGTTGCAGCGATCTGAGGATATGCAGCCTTGGTGCTCCAGAGACATCCATTTAGTCACGTTGAAGGCTGAGGGAGGACATCGAGATCTTTAGGATCTTTAGGACATTCAATATTTTAAACACTTTTATGCCACTTTTTGCCACTGAATCCACCTAAACTATTTTATCCAGTACTCAGAGAGGCCTGCAACCTGCTTAAATATATGAAACATTTCGATTATTGTTTGTGTTCAGATATTTTGTTCAAATAAAGTACATAAAAACACGGAAATGATTAATCCTTTTTTAAGCTTAAAAGACAAATGGATCATGTCAAAGAAAGCACGGGTCTTTGAAAATGGCACAATGTCACGACTCAACAGTTTCATTCACAACAATGTGCCGTATTCTGTGAGTCAACACTAGAATGGAGGAATAAATATAGTGGAGTATTTATAAGAGGCCAAATATATCCATCTTAAATTGTACAATTTAGGTTTATGTGTTTCAAAACTCTCAGGTATATTTCTTTGTACCATGTTGAATTGCATCTGTGTGTGTGTTTAGCAAACAAGGGTCGAGTTCAAACAGTTTTCTTCACCTTTACAATTTGGTTGAGTCACTGCAACAGTGACAATAGCATTAAGTACAGTGCTAACATGTGGTAGACAGACTCAAAGACATCAAACAAAAGCACTGGTTTTAGTGCTGACCTGATGGTTTAACAAATATCATCACCTGCTTCTCCTTGTCATCAAACATCACAAATATGAAAAACTCAGTATCTGTGTAGAGAAATGTAGCGTATGGCTAGCAAGCTCGTTTTTAGCCCATACAAATCAGTGGGGTAGTAATGGCTGTTCTTCACTGCACAGGTTAAATAAAGTTAGTTCCTTGTTTAGCTAGGTTGTGGATAAAAAGATTGCTAACGTTGTACTTGTATGCCCAATAAGAGGTTTGGGGTCTGTAGCTTAGCCTAACACCTGGAAGAAAAGCTAAAACAGCTAGGTTTGTCTTCTTTAAATTAAAACAATAAAGACAATGCTCTCTAACATTAATTTTTACTCTCGTAATCATTAGTCTGAACAAGGAAAGGTGAGGGACAAAGGGATTTTGTGACAGGGACCTGTCTGCTGACAGCTGTCTTTTAACAGCTGGGAGATATTTCCTGGAGACTTTCCCTAAACGCTGACGTCACTGTCACTGTCACTGAAAGTGAATGTGTTCACAGGCACGTTTTAGGCCGAGCCACGGTAATATCATACAGTAATATCAATAATAGTCTTCAACCGTTTCGGCCTTGCTTTGTGTTGTTAATTGTATTGTATGCAATCCTACCTTCGAGAGCACTGAGCAGTTTTCATGGTGGAATACTACTACTACGACAAATTAAGGGTCTTATGAGCTAAGTGGCTAAATCTAATCGAGTGGTGTTTTCAGAAGGTTCAGTCAAGGATGCAGTCAATTGAATCTAGAAATGAGAGGTCGTTGAAATGTATGATACATTGGCGTGTTTTTGGTCCATGTGATAATGTTTTGGAAAACCCTCCAAGCTAGTGGATGTGCAGTAAAGTCTTGTGATTGAAATCAAGCAAAGTAATTCCAAAACAGCATCTGTCAATCACGTAGCGAGGAAAACATGTGACGATGACTCATTCTCATCATTGAAGAATGTTCCATCTGCACAAACACGAGTCTAAGGATCAATAGGTCAGATCAGTCACAGATTTCTTTATAACAAGGCCACATGAAAGCTAAAAAATAAAAACTTTTTCTTTGAAAATCTGTGGTCGAGTCTCAAGGGAACAACATCATCATTTGAATGCTGTGTGATAAAGGTGTGTTTGGTGTTTGGCCACACCTCTATATGGACTGTTACAGGTTTTTCAAGAGTTTAAGGATGTACAGTTGTTTTAAACTCAGCAGGTGTTGAGTCATATTGCTAACCCAGACACAAATACACACCCACCTGCCTCCACCTCCGTCCCTTATTTGCCCACAATGGAACAACCATGACGATCGAATGATGAAATGTCACTCACCGACTTTTCCCCGGTAGCAGTTCGACTCGGTTTCATTGCATGTCATGGTGGAGCTGAACAGGCATTTACCAGCAAGCCCCACTTTGCAGGTGTTGCAGATGAGGGCCTCACCTGAGAACCAGAGAGATGGATGCATTAAGGAGGAGGCACAAAGACCCGAGGAAAGGGATTAAAAGTGAAAGTAAGGAGACTTGTTTGTGAGTTATGTAAAACTGTCTCCATACAGTCCAAAAGCATGCAGATTTTTGCCATTTGGAGACTCTCAATTAGGTGTGACAGTGAATGGGCATGTATGTATGTGCTCTGTAATGGATTAGTGACTGGTCTAGGGTGTATTCCCTGCCATCGGCCTGTGTGTGCCTGAGATATATTGCAGCAGAACCCCATAATGAATGTAATAATGAATGGATCCAGCAGTGTATGGGTTCGTCTTCTACCACGTTCCACTGTCTCAGAAAGACAAAATGCACAGATAGAAACACTGGTCGTTGCCTCCCTCTGGTGGTAGTCACACTTAGTCACTCCTGTCACCACAGTGATAATCGGTACAATTATCATACAATTGGACAGTTATCCCACACTGTGCCTCAGCAAGTCTAAGCAGGTGTGAATTAGAGATGGTGAATTAGGAAGCAGAGTCGAAGCAGACTCTTGGACCTCTGAGGCTGCAATAATAAGCAGGGGGTTGTGGTTGAGGTTATTGAAATGTCATAAGAAATACAATTAATTTCAGTTTATTTTGGAAACCAACCACAGAGGTGATGAGTCGTATGTCGTTATCACAATCGCTCCTGAAAACGTTTGCAAGCACAGAATCAAAATGTGCCTTTATGCTGTTAAAAACCCACAAGGGGAGATTTTGTCACTGCTTGTTAGATTAGTTAAACTAAGAAGTCTTTGTATTTGCTTTTTTTATCATCACCAACTTAATTCACAATCAGAAGTCTGTTTGAAACACCTTTAAAAAGATTTCGCATTTAATAATCTTTACCAGTGGTTAGTAAATAGATAAAGCGATAGACAGATAATAAATTGAGATTTCCTTCCGCCCGGGGCTCTTACCTGTGAAAAATATTGCCAGCAGCAATGCAGAGATGCAGACAAACTTCTTCATCTTGCTCTCACGCTCAGCTCAGCGCTTTACTGAGAATTCACCAGTGCAAATAAGAAGATCTGGATAGAGCAGGTGTGGTTGAAGGGACGCTCACTAATCCAACAGCGCTCTGATGAGTGAAGGTTTCCAGCGATGGCTCTGGTAATCATCGTTTTATGCTCTGTGGTGTCGTCAGAGCCCCCCCCCAAACCTCCCCACCTGATTGATTGCTGGTTGATTGAAGGTAGAAAACAACGACTATGGATTTTATTCAAAGCCAACAATTGTCTGCACTGTCTGAAAAAAAAAGCACAGTTTGTTTGAGGAGTGACGTATATAAAAAGGTCAAACAAAGAGATCAAGACATGACTGATGATGATCTCATATGTGCACAGTTTGTATGCACAGGTATTTGAACAATTTTTAACTCCCAGTTTGTTTCAGAAATTTTGCATTTATTAGGTTCATTTTCATTAAATATTGGCATCATTTGAAAGCACTGTATGTTATCATAACCAGTGGCATATTTGATAAGTGTGATCAGAAAAATTAGAGTGTATTAGTAAAACTTTTATACTTAAGTGGACTTTATACACTATAAAAAGTATAGTATTGTTCTATGAATGACAATAATGGAAGGTATTCTTCTTCTCAGGCACTTGGCCAATATGTTAGAGGATGATTAAGTCTGCCAGAACCAGAAAATCTCATACCGCATATCAGTCATTTAACCTGGTTTCTTGTCTTTGTCTTTATTACTATCTTGAGTCTTATCTTTGGCTAAGATAAGCTGAGTGCCGGGTGTGGTTTCACTCTGAGTGGGTCAGGCACGAGACTGGTTCCAACCTTCTCATTCAAAGGCTCGAACAGTAAAGCTAGTATTTACCAAACGTTAAACCATCCATCCATTTGCCTTTGTACCTTTTCCTTTGGACCTTAAAAGAGTCATAGTTTGCTGATGCCTATCTCAAATGCACATAGGGTGAAGGCGGGGAATACATGGTGGACAGAGGGTGTTATCAATCCATATGATAGGACACACACCATTCACTCTCACACTCACACCTCGGGACAATTTTTTTCCCCGAGTCTTTAATCAACCTCAAGGAAATGGGAGGACTGGGGTACCCAGAGAAAACCCACACAGACATAGAGGATGCAAATTCAACACAGTCTGTACTAGTAGTCCGACCAGCAGCTGTACCCTTCTTGAACGTCTTGAGTCGGTCAGCATGTTATTTGCATATGTTTTTTGCATTTGTGTACATGGTAAACACAAAAAAGCAGGGTGTTCATGAAGGAGAGTGGATTTTGTTACCTTCGGAGGATTATGTATGAAATAAAGACACCAAATAACCACTTAGATATTATTTATTCCTGTAATAATAAGTGTCAAACAACAGTGAATGCATTTTCTTCAGTCTATATGAGCAAATATGTCTGAAAGGGTCATTGAGGTATTAAAATGAATGAGGATGACGTATAAATGCCCAGATATACAGTTGTGATATTTATACACATTAGTAAATGTAGATCTTGTGTGACTCCTGGCTGAGAAAATATGGATAATGTGGGGCCTATTTAAAGAAGATTTCAAGAAATTATCAGCCAAAAAGGAGACACATTAATCTAAGGAAAATGTATAACGACCCATTTTTTTTCCTCCTTGTTCTTCTTTATAGAGCCCATCGACTCCATATCGCCACCAGAGCAGCTCCGAGAGCTGTAGTTGCTGGCAGCTGGATGGAGGCTGCCCCGTTACAATGGTCCTTGCTGCAGCAACTCATGGTGATGGTGACGTTAACAGTCAAGATGGGCAGCGTTACGTTTCTGCACTCACTTGAGTTTATGCAGCCTCTGGCGTAGATCGGCAAAAGGGCAGAATTAAATCCTGGGGGAAGCAAAGACGACATATTGAGAAAAAGTAGATTTTTGCATCTAGGCCACCTCCTATTGAAGATTGGATGGTATTTCCATCATGAAAACTTCATTTTGTCCCTGTCTGAATGCAGCTGTGGACCTGGATATCAGTGGAGTATCATCAGCTGTTTTGTTTTTTTGCATCTAAAAATGGTTAAAATCAACATGTTCAACTTACTGGCAACCCCATTGTAGCACGCGTCCTCATTCCCACTGCAGACTTGAGGGGTAGAACCGAGGCAGGAGCCAAGGATGTTCACATCGCAGGTGTCACAGGTGAGGGACTCAACTGTGGAAAGAGACAACAAAAAGAAGAAGAATATGTTTTTTCTTCCTCTTTTTTTTAACGTCATTGATCCTTTGTTATGTAGCAACAGGACTAGAAATCAAATATCCAACTCCATTTGGTTCCTCCTTTTACAAACAAGCACCTCGCTCTTATCACAGAGTAAACATCAAGAGTTGTTTCACAACGAGAACACAAACACACTCGCTGTAGATGAGTGGGTGAATAAAACACAATTCAATCCAGGTTTGGTTGTGAAGCAAACTCAAGGTGGACAAACCTGTTCATTGGCCACATTAAGTATTAATAGGTCTGGGGTTTCTGCCTCCACCCAATGTAATCACAATTTAACTACAACCTCTGAGTTGGCATTTAGAAAGTTTGCTTATTTTCTCTAGGAACTTTAACCAACCCCCCCCCCCCCCCCCTTTTTAATCACTCTCTTTTCCCCTCTTCAAATAGTAAATCTCTTCAGCATTAAATAGCATCCATCATTGATGTCCGTGGAAAGTGTCATTCATCAACCCTGTTTTTATTTGGAGTCGTTTCGTGAAGAGGCTTCTTCAGATCCAACTGCTGGGAAACCTGGGGATGTAGTTCCCATTTCTTATGACTCGACCGAGTACAAAAACCTGTGTTTCCCCACCAGTCGGTCGGAGCTGGAGACTCTAAAATGAGGGTTAAAAAGTTTGCCAAGAACCCTTGGAAATCGTCCAGTGCCAGTGTTTCCTCACAGATTTGCACCTTGATTGATGCCCATAAATTATTGTGTGAAATGAACACGTGAGAACTTTTCATCCAAATCGATTAAAAAAAACAACAATGAAAATCTCTTACCTGTAACGAGCAGGGTCAACAACGCCACGCAGCTGCACAGATACTTGATCATGGTGATGTTCTTCGTTGAACCAACAGGCAAGGATGTCACAGAGGAGTGATGGTGTGAGGCGAGTTTGCAGAGGCTTTTAGGAGGAAGGACCTCACACGCTGTGCGTAGACCAACGCGTACACCGCTGCGTATCACCAACACAGATTGCAGAAGTGATAAGAACATTTACCGTTGGGGTGAGGTGTAACCAGTAAATGAACAACACGTCCTACTGTATAACAAAAGAAATGTACTCACAAACCTTTTTTTTTCTTTCCTATGCACAGCCTTCAAACACAAGTGTGCGACAGGAGGCCATAACTACGGTTTGAAGGAGCATGAGGGAAGATCCACCAGAGGAGAACTGCAGTAATCGAGGCAGGAGGTGACCAAAGTGGCATGACTGGAAGACTATAACAATGTGTTCTGTGAAGGGGAGCTGGTCATCAATCGTGACACCCAGGTTTCTGGCTGCTTTGCCTAGGCAAAGAGAGGAAAAGTCAATTTGTATATCACTGTTTTGGTGGAGGGTTTGGCAGGCAGGAATTACCAAGACTGGATTCTTGGAGAGGTCAAGTTGGTGAGATGGTGATCTATCATTCACTCTGGTTATGTCAGAGAGAGACAAGTGGGATGTATGAGAGGTCATGTGAGTCCACTGCAAAGAGAAAGGGCCCCACCACTGACTTTTAGGGCACCCCCACCAAAATTCAGTATTGCAATGAATCCTCTATTCAAAACAATCATCGCTGCATGTTCTCTCTGTGTCTACATGGGCGTTTTCTTCCGCATACTCTGATTTCCTCCATTCCACAGTCCATTGGAGTGCTGTCAGTGTCAGGGTGAATGATGTGTGTGACCTGTCGAGGGGATATGTGTGCTGGAGATTGTGACACTATTTGCTACCATAAACGATGAAATAAAGTTCATGCAACCTTTGCAGAGTTACTCGGGCCTGTTCTATCAAGCATCACTGACTATTTTCTCTGCATCACATCTCCATTTATCTACTCATTCATGCATGTTTCTGGACTGTATGAATGAATGAAACCCACACACAGGCACTGCTTTCTTTTCCTCATCCACCATGTGACCTGTTGCAGAAAAGATAGATCAGTCTTTGCTTTGTGAATTATCTGTCTTTATGTTGTAATCTGGGAGCTGTTCAAGTTATCTGAACTACATCTATCTGTTACTTTATAAACATCTCGAATGTTTATTGTTTTATCTTTGTCAGCAATTCAATGACTTGCTGGAAACCACAAAGTAGATAATTACAATAAATGAATATCATTGCGTGTTTGAGGCTGATTTTAGTGCTGGGTCGGACCTAGTTCAGAGTGTGGACCAACCGGGAACTAGTTGCTCTTTCCAGCTCTAGACGGCGACATCATTACGTCACAGTCAGGACAGTGCAGTACATCACAATGTGGATGTACTTTTATGGTCCCTAAATTCATTCTTTAGCCTGTTTGACTGCTGTTTCATCACGTCTCTGGTTGGTTGATCAGGCTTGTTTTCGTTGGTGTCAGTAGCCCCACCCCATCCTCTGACTGAGCTGATTCTTACTCTGTAAAGTCGTGGCGTTGCCCTGAAATCAGTTTTCCAGGGCTACAGTCAGTTCAAACAGTACTTTTTCTTACAGTCGAACCAGTAAGAACTGTAGGAAGGGTTCGAAACTAAGCACGGGCCTAGAAAATGCTTCGGTGGCGTGGAGCTTGAATGTTTTCCCAGTGTGAAGTTCTCCAGGTTTCCTCCCACAAGTCCAAAAAGATTAATGTTTTATGTTGACTGGAGACTCTAAATTGCCTGTGTGTGTGTGTGTCCTGTGATGAAGCAGAGGCTTGTCCAGGTTGTATTCTCTGCCCTCGCTCTTGTGAGTGCCGGAGATGGCTGGAAATATTATGTGTTAATGGCTGTTAATGGTTGTCTATGTGTCTGCTTGGCATCCAACTAATCCATTCCTGGCATCAGAGCAAAAGCAAGTGCAGAGAAGTATTTTTTTCCTTCAATGATTTATTTACACATCAATGTTTTGATACACAAAAGTTGTAAAAAGGATAAATAAGATGTTTAAAAAAAAACAAAAAACTAAAGCAAGACAACCACCTGGAAGATTTACAAACTCAACATTTCCCTGAAACATCCCATCGTTAAACTTCCGAGAGATGGCCGCGTTCATAAAGTTGTCGCATGGCAAAAACGAACCCTGGCTTCACAAGACCAGAGTTACGGAAAATAAAGAGTGTCACAGCCTCGAAAACAATCATACTTATGAGGTCAAAACAGTTTATTGCTTTTGTGATTGGCTCACGGCACACACGGCCTTCAAGGAGAGCATTGGTCGGGTCACAGGATGCTTCCCCACACGGAGGCCAGGACGGCCGCGCCCACCACGGCCGAGACGGTCACCTGGGTGGAGGGGGCGCCGCTGAGCTGCACGGTGTTGCAGTTGTCCGTGTCGCAGCACGTGATGCTGGTCGTGTAGGTGATTCCCAGGACGGTGCCATTGTTGCTGTCGCTGCAGGTGGAAGCCTCGCGGCAGCCCAGGGAGTTGAAGCCCACCGTGCTCGAGATGGATGGGAAAGCTGGGGAGAAATTGTCGGGTCAGAGATCGTTCGTCCAGTCGACCAAAGAAATCTTCCATCCAAACTATACAAGCCGAATCACCTCCTTCTTCTATTGATTGCTATCATTAATCTGAAAACTGGGTATATGTGCAGGCAGAGGGAGCGTCCGGGGAGGTCACCTACTTGCTTTGGCAGAGAAGCACTGGCTGGTGTTGGTTGAGCAGGTCTCGTTTGTGTTGCTGAGACAGAAGTCCGCCAGGCCGTAGTTGCACTTGTTGCAAACCAGGGCGTCCACTGGAAAACAAAAAAATAGCAAAGTTAAGACGTCGAATCACTCCTCACGCTGAGTATGCAGAAATTCTGCAACCTTTGTGGAACGTTAAAAGAAATCTGTGCTCATCGATGTCGCGTTTTTTTCTTTTGAGAAATGCTCTCTGGGTGTGACGCAAATGCAGGTTTTTCTTGCAGAGAGTTTGTGTTGTTTTAGTGTTCAGTGTTTGTGATCCACCACACCCACAGGAGCTGTAGTGAAGACAAGCGCTAAAGCACTCAACCCAGTCTGGCTTAAAATGACCAGTCATTCATATCACAGCACCCCCATGCCTGTCAGATAATACCCGATATAAATGATGATGATCAGTTGCTTTTACAGAGCAGATTTCAAGCAGTTGATTTCAAAGCTTATTTCCAAGTTTGGACAAAAAGTAATTTGATTGAGTAAGAAGCATCGATTAACATAACAGAGACATCGTGGTGTCTCTCTTGGCTCCGGGGGGTGAAAGTGACTGAAACTTGTGGTTTCAACCACTCCCGATGGATGGAATTTCAAGTGTGTTGCTAAGAGCGCTGATGGACGATCAAGTCATCAGGTGGATAATCTGAGGAGATCTCTTTTTTTCCTTTGAAAATATATCCAATAATAGACAGATACTGAATTCGGTGTCTTTCCATTATTGTCCGAAGATTCATCCATCCATTATATCTTAACCTTCCGGCTCACTGGACACTTCCAGCCATATGTGAGCAAAATTTTATTTTCTGGAAATTTGTGACCTCACACCCGGTCAGGTATTCAACCACAGAAAACAGATTATTCTACTAATACGTAACCTTGATGTCAAGATCACCAAAAGAAATGATGGAACTGAATTCAAAATCATAAAAGCTGAATATACAAATGTTCCTCTTAGCTGATATCGTAAAAGAAAATAATCCCCTGAGAGTTGTTCAGTCTTACCCAGCATGAGGGAGGCCACAGCTGCAATGACTCCAAATAGGATCCGTGCCATTGTGTTGTGCAGGTTGGGTTGTTGGTTGCTCCTCCGAGAGAAAAAGTAACGGTGATGTGTGTATGTGGTAACTGATGAGCCTGTTTGGTGGGACCTCAGATTTATAGAGCTACAGAAGATGGGAGGAGACAAAACAGGCTTTTGTTGGCTTTTTTTTTCAACACCTCTTGACATCATCATTGTCTTGTGGGGATGGACCACTGGGAGGGAAGGAATGCCAAGAATGGTTGACATGGCGTTATGGAAAAACCAAAATGCAGACAACCTGGGCTTGTCATTCAAAGCAATGTGTTAGTTATTAATCCCACATTTCATCTTAAAAATGGCTTAAAGCTCTCGAAAACATTCTGCCCCTCTTTTCCATAATTTTATCAAATATTCATCAAAATGAGACACAAATGTATGCAGTATCCCCAGATCTCACACTGAGAGGCATAAACAGTCAAATTAAAATAAATAAATAAATAAATAGTTGAGATGTTGGTTCCCACTTTAAACTTTACACCAATAAAGCCACTTGACAGCACTTGATTGATATTCAGTGGCTATTTATTGTGACCTTCCCTTTAGGGTTATGTAATTGCTTCTTCTTTGCTTGCCATAAGCTCATGTAGTAATTGTGAACTTGAACGTCCCTCTAAATGCCAAAATCATCCATTCTGAACCAAAACCTGAAACCGGGACAGCATCTGTGAGCCTGATAGTAGCAGCTCTGTTGGAGGGAAGCGAAACCCGAAGAACAAGTCGGTCCTGTTGGATGGCAAGGAGTAGAGCAATGTTGTAGAAAAAAAACAAATTACGCCAAGAGAACCAAAGAGGGTTTCTCCTCCCCCCCCCCTGTTTGGATATCTATTGCAGCTCTAGACAAGTACATCCGGACCTTGATAATCACACCAAAACAAAGTGTCGGTTTCAGGGATCTTTAATGACTCATGGTACACGTACATCATGTACATCAACATGGTACAGAGTTGAGATCGGCCCGGACAAAGTTCAATTTGCACAAATTTCCAATCCATGAGACAATGTGACCAATTGGAATGATTCATTCACATATACATTCAAGAATAGCAAGATAAACCAAAGCTTTGTCCCGCAGTCTGAGCTATGTGCAGCGTGGATTTGACACATATCAAAAGTTGGAAAAAAAAAAAAAAGAAAAGGTTGCACACCAAAGTGATGGTACTGTCTGTGTGAAAGTAAAGAACTTCAAAAAAAAGTTTTTTTTTTTTTTTGGAAAAGCAATTTACATCATATTAGGTACTTGTGAGAAACGTAAATCCAGTGCCAGCAACTGGCAACAAAGAAAATGTTCAGAGAAGCATCAAAATAAAATAAAATATTAAAAAAAGGACAAAGGAACAGTTCAACCTTGAGGAAAAACGGTCATTCCCCTTCTGGCCTAGACTTCGATGAAAGAACAGCAAAGAACAGAGCTATACAACAGAAACGCTAGAATTATGTCTTGTTTTTGAACTTCTTTGGGTCTTGTGTTGCAGAAATCAAATCACAGAAGTATATTCCTCAAAATGCTGAACTATTCCTTTCGCTAACTGACCTTAAAGTCATTGTTGTTGACACCCGACATGTGATTCAGCTATAGACACCCACAGCCATCGACGGTTCAACTTTTTACACCCGACTGTGGATAAAAAAAATGGGCTTTCAATCATCTTCAGTGTTTTTACTGTTTAAATCTCCAGTTTCTGGCAGTACAATTAAAGAGGAAGCCAGATACAAATTACATAATGAAAAAGTAAAGGGGATCAAATCGTAACTGATATAAACATGTGTGTGTGTGTGTGTGTGGAATCAGAAAGTGCAATACACCTCATGGAAAGAGCTTTGTGTGTGGCTGTTGTGTGTGTGTGTGTGTGTGTGGCTGTTGTATGTGTACTATCTGTGTTTGCACACGACCACGGCGTGGGGTTTTCCTTCTGCTCAGACCAGGACGTGGGTGACGAGCAGAGCGGAGACGGCGGCCAGAGCCAGGCTCAGGCCGGACGAGAGGGCGGGGGGCGCGGCGTTGCACAGGTCGGTGTTGCAGCACGTCTTGGTCATCTGGTAGAGGGAGGTGTTGGAGCTGCTGCTGGGGAAGTTCACCTCCGACGTCTTGTTGCACTCGGCCTCCTTCAGACAGCCCTTCATCTTGATCGTCACGCCGGCTGCAGAGAGACAGCACACGCACACACACACACAATCACTCATCAGTGTCTGTCGTCTATCGTCTGTGAAAGGGTACGTGGGGCTTGATTGAGAAGTGCGTGCACGGTTTGCGGAAAAGGACCTTGTTTTTCAAGCTCTGGTTATTTCTGGTTATTTTTCGCTCGAAACTCCCGTTCAAAGAAAAGCGATTCAAAGGTCCTCAACCCAGAGGTTGGCCCGTGTGAAGTTGCATAAGCGTCACTGATGCTAAAGGTGACCTAGAATGGTTGAATGGAGTATTTAGCCATGTTATCTGTTGCTAGATTGGTTTCTTCAAAAGTGCCTTTCAATAGCCAATATTCTTGCATGGGAATGCGCACAGCTGCGCAGCTCCCCATCATGCTTATTCATCTCCTGAGCATCCACATCCACCCTGATGTATTTGAGCAAGAATCAGAGGAAGAATAGGATATTGAGAAAGAACCAGGAGTAAGTACATTTTGCAGTCGTGTACCTAAACAGAGGCACATATATCACTTTGGGAATGGAGGGCCCCCTGGTTTGCATCACACTAATATTTTACATCACTTTCTGCCTCTGTTCTCCATTTTTCCATTAAAGTTTCACTTTAATAGCTTTGTCCCCTGAACTTTAATAACCGTTTTGTGAATTGCTTGTGGAAGACGCTGTTGTTGGCGGTTATGATCATGAGCATCTGAGCAGCTGAGGTTTGTCCATTGTACAAGGAAGAAGACAGTCATAACCGATTGTAATAACAAAACATTTCTGACACACGGGAGCGTTCATGCTACCCGGAACTTGGAAGAATGTCATCTGGGGAGATTTTTTTTGTTTGTTTGTGTGTTTGTTTTTTTTGTCTTCCTTACCTGCAGTCCCTTCGCCACTGAAGCAGTGTTCGCCGGCATCGCACGTCTTTTTAGTGGTTATGCACAGGTCTCCGACGCCAATCTTGCAGTCGTAGCACTGCAGGGCATGACCTAGAGCCAAGACGGAAGGAACACCATGAAATCACTTCACGTAAATGGATGGACAACAGGCTTTAATTACCGGAGCAGATGAGTGAAATGAAAGAATCCGAACATGCTTTTGTGTGGTTACAGTCTGCCAGTCGCTGTAATCACGCACTTTGACGTTGACAGAGACGATACCCGTCTCACATGATCGCACGGACGAGATAAGACAGGTGACCTTTGACCTGTCGCAGGCAAAGCGGAGGTTTGAAACCCGAGCAAACGCGTTGTTTAAAAGCTTTTCCATAGATGTCTCACATTTTTCCCCAAATGGCTTCCCAAGCTTTAGGAGATTTCCTTTTATCCAAATTCACAGTCTGTGGGTTGTAAAACCCTCATTTGTATGGAGATTAACCCTGGACCATTAAACTAGTCACACACGTTGCCCCCCTTGAGAGCCATAATTAAGAGTCCAGACAGTGAGATAAAAGTCCAGACGACCTATAACTGGTAATTTCCCGTGTGAGGTTGGTTGACACATTCCTCAAGGTATGTTTGCGACACCTTACCCACCACATGACTTGCAACCTGTAATCTGTCACGATTTCACCACTGTAAGGAGGGGCAGTTGAGAGATTTCAGACCTGAAAGGTCAATTCATTTGGAATAATGTGACACGTGAGAAAGACCTTTCATTTGTCTACAATGGCTACAAGTCAAAAAAGCGATATGTTTTGCCAGTTAAGGGTCACCCAATGACATGAATGTCTAATGAACTAGTGAAAACTCTAAATTCCCTTTACGTACAGGAGTGAATGGTTTGTGTGTGTGTGTGTGTGTTTGTGTGTGTTCTGTGAAGGACTGGTATGGTAGCTCCTTACTCCTTGAACTCCCTATATCACCGGCTCATTAGCTTCAGCTTTATCTGCTTGTACGTCCTCTTAATCGAGGATGCGGGTGCTACGGGGTGCAGCTGTACGGCCGGCAATCAGCGGCCGTGGAATGACACTTGCACTTACGTCGAGGAGATGAAATCAGATTAAACGTGAGATACTACGGGAACTTTCAAACACTAGGTCCGCGCTCCAGGAAACCAAAGTGACCGTTCCAAACTGGGACAGATCTACGGGCTTTCAAAGGGAAGCGGAGTCGAACAAAGGAGCAGCGATTTCTGACCTACATGAGAGACAAAACATCGGGACATCTCGTCCTCTGCTGCTCTCTGAACATTCATCACGGTGTGCTTCAAACGCTTCAGATATCTAACCCACCGTGGGCCACAAAAACTCTAAACACTGTTGGAGTCTAGAGCTGCAACAACCAGTCTATTGATGGACAGTCAGTCGACTGATAAAATTGAAAAATAAAAAAAAACTAGGAAGAAATGAAGTCAATATTCTCTGATCTCAGCTTCCAAAAATGTGAGTATTTCCTGGTTTCTTTAGTATTCGATGACAGAAAATGAAAAAAACTGACCTTTAAAAGTCATTTAAAGACCTTATCTTGGCTTTTCTGGAACGGGGTTATTCATTTTCACAGCTTTTAGTCATTTTATAAACCAAACTAATTAATTAAAATAATCGACAACATTTGTCGCAGCCCTACTGGAACTATTCACTCTCTCACTCACACCTAGGGGCCATTCAGAGTCTCCTATTGACCTACAGAGGAAACTGGAGGAAAATCTGTGTGCAAATAGGTAGAACATGCAAACTCCTCACAGAAAAGGTCCTTTAGGGAACCAGCAGACCGTCTTGCTTGCTGAGCACGATTCATCAACAACGTTTTGTTTTATTGTCTTTATCGAAACACTACATCGTATTTTAACGTTCGGATCCATCAGCAGAGGATTTAACGACTCTTCACAGAGCGAAAGGAAGAGGCCGATACTGAAAATGCAAATTCCCCAGAGTTACAATCACCTGATGAGGAACAGCCTGTGTTAATGAAGTCACTGAGGGGTGGGGGTGGGGGTGGGGGGGGGGGACAAACAACCTGTCCTAGATTATTTTCATGAACACTACGGTCCTGGACATGTTCCAAGCAGAACAAAGATTAAAAAGGAACACAAACAACTCGGCAAGTTGCACAAACAATACGGACACTTCAAGATTACCATAAAACGGAAGACCTTGAATCACGCCTTGAGTCACGCCACACATATAGAAAATCTGTTTGTTTTTTTTTTTGCATGTCTTAGTGGCTGATGTCACCTTCGTACAGCGGTCACAAGTCATCCAGAGTGTGACTCAGAGGTGGGAGGGGGCAGAAGATGTAGAAACAGTGGTGAACCATTGTTAGGAACCAGTTCCTCCAGTCTCCAAACATTGGCCCATGACAGAAGCTGCAGTGGAAAGTATGTGCTCGAGTTATTCCAAAAAAAATAAAAGGAAGATAAAAAAAAAAAAAATAGCTGTCATTATCTTCCTGGTCCTATTTCATAAACCACTTTAGATTTAGAGTTTAGAGTTAAGAGTCAGATTTAGAGTTTTCCGAGCCAGCTGCGTCTCTTTTATGACATCACAGCTGCTTGGCGAGTTTGTAAAATGTGCCTTGCGGCCTCGTAGGCTGCGTCCTCTGTTGTTCAATGTCAGCGGGAAATTCCCAGTCATATGACGCTGCTTCTTACACATCATATAGCACGGCTTTACCAAATCTGGACACGTGCCTCACTTAGCTGGAGAGCAAAACGACAAACACTGAAGGTGTGATAATTACGAAAAGCATAACCTGACTGTGCTCATATAGTATACTCTACAGTAGTGTGTGACAGGAGTAGACTGCTTTTTCTTGCTGTGTGAATCACTGAGAGAGATTCACTTGATTAGGAATGCAGAAATTCTGCACAAAATGCACTTTTATTTACTCCCACCTTGATAAGCTGTACCGTAAGTAATACTGGTTTGTATTGTGAGTAAATAAAACAAACAAGGCTGAGAATCATTAAACCTGTTCAGGTCTCCTCAAGAAACCTTAACCTTGGAGAAGTTACATCATAATGTGAGAGATGTACGTTTCCGCCCATACAGTAGGAGGGAGTGCGGCCTACTCTAAACTGTAGAGTAACAGGAGTATGAGCAGACACTGATCCCTAACTTATCTCTACTCAGATGATCTGCGATAAGACAAGTTGTACCAGACTGGAGAGGCGTGAGAGTGACTCTCTAAAATCCTCGACGGCAGAGAACTGAGCGATGAAGCCTTTCATGTCTGACAACTTTGACTTTTTTTTTTTTTTGTCCGATTTAAGAGCAAGGTGGCGCGAGATAAAAACCAGATCCTTTCTTCAAAAATGTCGCATCTCAGAGCATCCGGACTTGTAGATAAAATAACAAAGTGAAGCAGTTTCTCAGCTAGAGGCATGGACGAGTTGATACGTAACACTAGGGTGCGATTTGGCATAACGCGGTGATGATGTTTGTCCAGCTGAGTCACACATATTTCAATCCCCTGAGCTCATCTTCACATGTCAGCCTCACCTTATGGTGCAATATTGTCCATTGCGTCACATTCATTTAACTCATCTCAATCCCTCTGTTTAACTGATTCTGTTTTCATTTCCAATACATTTCCTCGCCTCTGTGAAGCCCTGCACACGTTGGCTCTTTTACAGTATGTACGTTATGTCTGTAATATGTACATTAGCAAATGGGAGAGACCAAAGCCTAACCATTAGTTTAAAGAAAAAAAAAAGAGAAGAAAAGCTAAACAAAAGAAGACATGAGGAGATGACTCCATGTAAGTCAACAGAGGCTGGTGCGCTCCTAAGTGACATGCGGGATAATCCCCACACACCCACACCTTTGTGCGCACACAGCCCCACGCCCAGTCCTGCCGGTTTCAGTTCCACCTGCGCTCAGAGTGAAGCCCATAGTTTGGAGTCACTCTGAAACGCTCCATGTCCTCTCTCTAATCGCCCGCACTGCGAGGCATCATCACACCTGCTGAGTCATCGTCTAGGAAACAAAGTGTCTGTTTATTGGGTGACGTGCTTGCAGAAAAACGTCAGAAAAAAAGGCAAATACGCCCCGACTTGTTTGCTCTCACATCGTATGCCATGAGTTTTTAAAAAGGGAAATAAATAAGAACAAGAATAAGACTTAAAAGTGCCACGCGAGTCTCACGCCACACCTGGCATTTCTCTGCTATGCCGACTGACATGTTCAGCCACCTGCTCTCTTGGCTGGTGATTGAAGGGGAGCTGGGGGCGGGGTCTGAGATCCGGTCCGACCTGGTCCTCCATCCATAAAAACCACAACGTGCGTGGATGGAGGTGAAGGAACGCGCGACTGCGTTCTGCCACAGAAATCAATTGCCTGTCGCCGGATGGGAAACAAACCACAGCGGAGAGGTGGACAAGCAGAGTGACAATGGAGCAGCGGAGTTAACAATGGGCGCGCCCAACATGTAATTGAGTTATTGTCTGCATAATAATAATAATACTGATAATTCAAAGAGTGATCACTTAGGCATAAAACAGCCAGAGGTGATGAGTGGAGGAGATCGGCATGTGGCCGTTAGGTCATGCAACGGTGTCTATGTTTGCAGATGTATGTCAGACATTCAGACTCTCTCTAGGCACTGGTTATGTGAGTTCAGGTGTGTTTTCATGTTCATGTGTATAGTATTTGTGACGGAAATCTGTAGTGGAGTAAAGTACCGCCATTTCCTCCAAACGTCCCGCACTCACACGTCACAAAACAACAACAACATGCCACAGCAGCTGTCAGTTCACCGCACTGACTGCAAAACACGTGCCTTAAGAAGTAAAAAGGTAGAAATACTTCCTTATCATGTTTTTTTTTATCAGCTTCTCAGAAGAAGGGGAACCCCCCTTCCTGTGAGATTCAGGATTGCATATTGTCAGAGCAATAACAAAAACAAAATTTTGGTGCCAAAATAGGGCTTCCTCCCTAAAATATACATATATAAAAGTACCAAATAGACATTATACATGCCTCAAAATGTAATTTGCAACATATTCTGACAATGTAGATAACATTCTGAGTGCTTATGATTAGCTCATCGATGTCTGTACAGGACAGTCACTGATTCACCATTCGTTAGCGTTGCTCTATATTCATGGTCGCACTTTGTGAACTAATGTGAAGCGGGCAGGTCCCCTTTGTCTAATTCATTAAATAAAACAATGATAGTGTTTTGCACACAGTTAAGCACTGTGGGTAACTCTGTGGCATGTATTCCATTTCAATCATTCATTCAATCTATGACAATGTAGAATAGTCTTATTGCATTTTAAGACAAGAGTGAAAGAACTGAGAAATGTAGATTCTGTGCAGTTTTTACATCATCATTTTTACTGAACTGTTTTGCTCATGTGTCTGCCTTGAAAACTGTTTTACAGTTCGACATCTTTTAAGGTTATTCAGGCAGGTGACTCACATGTCCACAGTCAGGACATTGGACTGTAATTTAAATAGATGGTAATCAGACTAGAACTGTGAAGTGAGATATCGCAGATAAGATCAATAGTGTCATATTCATACTACTGTATATTCATGCTATGTTTTGTATTTCCAGTTGTCTGGTTACTTCCATTGAGTCATGTCATAAATGACGTTTTAGGGCATGTACTTTGTGATCCGTAGTGGAAGACATTTTAAAGATGTCAGTGACCCTCCCAACTCTGGCTGTGAGGTCTGAGGCGTGGCTGCTGTAACTTGTGCCCCCTGCAGCCAGAGGCACAGACTGCAGAGTCTCCAAAACACACACACACACACACACACAGAGGAACCCAAAACACACCCCAAAAGACAAGGAGACAAATAACAACACTGGTTTTGTTTGGTGGACGAAATCCTTTTTAATGCCAACGAGCGGGGTGTAATTTAAGATGAATAGAGAGGAGTATCAAGGCAGTTTAGGGTGTGGTAACGTCAAAGAGGAGTCACTACCACGGTTTTCCACCTGAGGGCATCCTTGTTTCAAGAAGAAAGGGAAACGGGGGATGATGGGGAAAGTTTGCTGCTGTATCACAACTAACCCTTTCCAGTGTCAACATTTTGTCATTTTCCGAACTAGAAAGCTGGAAACAAAGAAGCCACAGAGGAACTTCTGCCTGTGCTGCCTCGGGAAAAGACCAGAGCTGAGGACGAGCTCAAGAGTGGTGCGATACAGCACAGCATCCAAACCCTGCGTGCGAGGAAATGTAAAGAAATCTGCCACTTGATCAATATAAACAAGTGTAGGAAAATGAGAGCGGATATGCAAAAGGCATTCTCCGGAAACTCTCACCTCTGGACAGAGATGGGTATCATGTCCAGGCTGCGGCCTCGTGATCGGGTATCAGTGAAAGCAGAGGCGGCAGGATGCGTGTGTTGTTTCAACAATCTAAAGCTTGTTATCACATGGGAAGCGGCTTGTGGTGGACAGAGCCAACGCACTGGGAGGGACGACGACGATGGCGCTGCACGACAAAGATCAGCGGTTTGATCCTCTTGTGTACTGGGGTTGACGAAATGCAAAAGTGCATGTAAATGGTTGCAGAACCGTGTGTTTTTGGAAGGAGAACTGACGGGGAAGAGAAAAACTGGCGAGCCCGTGCTGCAGAGAATTTTGGCTCCAGTGACAAAATGCTTTAATGACAATTATGCAAACATGCGCGGGGAGGTTGGGACCTGTCTATTTGCTTTCTGCGGCTCGTTATTTGATCGCCGTCATGGTACAATAAAATGTTGTTAAAGTTCCACTGATCTCTGTTTGCTCGTGGATCCTGATGTTTGGACAAGCGCACAACAAAAAATAAGCAGAGCAGACTGTTTTTTTTCATTTGACTTTCCTCTCTCCACGTATCCACATCTGGATGGCAGAGATTCAGGCTGTTTTTCTGGCAGCTGCTGAACGGAGGAAACCTCTCAGTAGCCTGTAACATGTTGACCTCAAAAGCCAAAACAGGCGGCCATCTGAAATCATCTCCCTTTTCCCCAGAGTACACACACGCCCACGCGCACATTCATCCCTGCTGGTTACATGCACAGTACAGGGAGACCCAGGGATGTAATTATCCCTGTTTGTGAATCACTCTCGTGTCACAAACAGTTATTTCACTACAAAGCTTGTGGAGTTTAGGTCAAAGCTATTACCTGCAGGCCAGGATGGGAAACCGGTTCCCAAACGGGAAAGGGGGTCTGGTTTTGAAACAGTAGACCCGAGGAACAACAGAGGTGAGGGTATCCCAGCCACAATAGCCTCGAAAAAAAAGCAAAAAAAACAATAGCAGGTGGACAAAAGCGGTGCAGCCAAGTGGGAGACCCCTCTGTACCGGGAGGAATATGAGACGTAGGGTAAAACCTCAACCATTACATGAGGAATTTCTCATGCAGCGGCTGGCAGGTTGTGACACGATGCAGTCTTTTAATAGTGTCTGGTGGAAAAAAACAAAAACACAGATTTTTTTTTGTGGGGATGTGCCGCACAAACAGGCAGCCTCACCCTAACATGTAACAGGCAGCATTTCGAGGGAGGTCGGGGGATGTGTAGTCATGGATGGTAAGCAGGGCAAAACACGGCAACTACCTCATTTTGTGTGTTCTGGGGACCACAAACCCACAATAGGCCGTTGAATCCCATTAAACATCATTTACCGTCTCAGACAATGAAGGGGAGCACCTGTCCTATTCAAGCGTGTCGTGATGAGGGGAAGGAAAACAAACAGTGACACTCAGTAAGACATTTGGATAAGCTGAACTAACTAAGAGGAAAATCAAATGCAAATGAGCTGCGTATCAATGACGACTTTGTAAAGTGCCGCGCGTCTCGTTCGGTGGTAAGGAACCTCTTTTCCACCGAACTATCATCTGCCAGCAAAGTAACGAACCTCGCCCTGCCCTCATTTCGCCTTAGCTGGATGCTGAAATCATTATCCTCTCAACTTGTTCCCTATGAGCCACTTTACCTTCGGATCCATCAAAACAGGTGTTTTCTGGAGTTTTAAAAGGCTTCCCAGGTTTGTTTGAAACATGTAGCTGCAGAGCAAACAATGAATCTAGACATGCTGTGCCATTGTTTCATAAGGGTTCCAGGCAATGGATGAGTAAATCTGAGGAAACCTCATTGATTTCAGTGGGTTTATTCTTAGACCTTTTCAACTGCTGACTCCAATGAGTCTTTACGCAACCCTTGTTGCATAAAGATGCAACATCCTATGAAGATGACCTTAATATAATGGTTTGTATCCTCGAGTCATGACTATTCCAGCTGTCTGTCTTTTACCTTTAACTCACTATAGCGAGTTCTAGAAATTAACAAGAAGTAAATCACACAAAACAAGAAAACATTTGGCTCCCTACTAAGACCAAAATAGCTACATCACCTTCATTTGTAACCATTCCAACAATATTTCATTTGTCCAGACCGACCAACTCATCTCTCGTCCACTATTTGCATTTCTACCAATAACACCAGAAAAAATATGAGAGGAAGCAAAATACAGGCTTAAATATAACATTCTTTGTTGGTGTCCCTGGGTCTCATTTCATGCACAGTTTTTGAGACACTTGTGTGGTGATGAACACACCCAATATCAAACATCCCCAGGCATCAGACCCTGGATCAGCACACACACCCCACTTAACAAAACACGCAGAGATGACTCAATGAATTACACCCTCCCACGAAAACAAAAAAAAACTATAAAATATTAGCTTTTATGGGGGCGTAATGAGTTTCACAAGATCTCACGAGCTACTGTCTGACCTAAAAATAACAAAAATCAAATCATAGTCACATGAAAAGTCAAGTCTAACAGAGGCTGTTTGTCTAAAACTTTCAGAAGCTGCTTTTTTCCCCCGTTTTTTTGGCAGAGAACTGACTTCACACATGCACCAAACTTCCATTTGGAAAACCGTGACTTCCAGCCTGATGGAGCTCTTCACACTTTATTCCCGACACTTAAAGCTCAGTTTTGAATGCATTGTGCGCTCAGGTGTTAGGTCTTAGCAATCGGCCTCAAAATGAGGCGGAAAAAAAACGATACATTTTAACCCTGAGGGGGGGAAAGGAAAGTGATATTTAGAGTGTCTTCTTACCGAGCACGAAGCAGAATCCGACTGCCAAAAGCTGGAGGATAACTCTGTTCATCTTGGAGGAGGAAATGGGCTGAAAGTGGACCGCTGTGGCAGCTCAGACCGTTATAATTTCGATCAGGCAACAAGTATCTTTTTTCCCTCCCTCGCCATCGCAGCATTTATAAGTTTCCACTCCCATCCCGAACGTCACCGTTATCCAATCAGAGACCGGTCCGCTGAGCTGTCCCACCTGAGTGACTCACTGCTGCTCCGCAGGTACGAGAGAGGGTGGGAGACCCGCCTCCAAACGATGCTTTTTTCCTTTCTTTTTTTTTTTAACATTGTGTGTCATCGAAATGCTTAACGTTTAATTAATTTATTTGTTTTTAAATCCACATTAATAGCAGCTGGGTGGATTCAAGTTATTCAAGTGCCGAAGGAGTTCTGCAAGTTTGAGGAAACACCATTCTGCAGAAAAACTACAAATCCAAATGCAAATATTGGCTCTCTCACATAATCTGAAACTTTTTTCCTTTTTTAAACCAAAGCAAATCATTCTGTGTGTGTGTGTTGTGTTTTTGTTTTTTTTACTTATAGTGTTCTCTATCTATCTATCTATCTATCTATCTATCTATCTATCTATCTATCTATCTATCTATCTATCTATCTATCTATCTATCTATCTATCTATCTATCTATCTATCTATCTATCTATCTATCTATCTATCTATCTATCTATCTATCTATCTATCTATCTATTTATCTATCTATCTATCTATCTATCTATCTATCTATCTATCTATCTATCTATCTATCTATCTATCTATCTATCTATCTGTATAAAAAAGTGAAGATGAGTAGCAGCCCCGTTGAAGTCACTCTCTGAGTCATACGCCTCTTTATATCTCTGTTTCATCTTTAAACTTGTTGGCCAAACATGACTCATACCAATCGAGCACAATGAACCAAGTCCATTATTTTGACACGGAGGTGATGGTGTCTTGTGATGGACGGGTGACCAGTCCAGGGTGTATTTCCTGCCTTTGGGGAATTCAGATATTCAGAAAACCTGGGCTCTAGATTTTGTCTCTCGTACTTTAAATTCAGTGAATGGAAATAAGAGTTGGAAGAGACGAGTTGGAAAGTCAATCGTACATCGCTCCAAGCGGGCAGTAGCCGGAAACATAAAAAGCTTTTCCCAGTTCCCAGTTCAGATCTTAATGGACCGATAATTGCAAAACGTCCCAAGAGCAAAGAGCATTTAAAGTTTCACTCTCGATGGTAAATGAGCGACTTCTCTGGAAGTGATAAGAAAGACTCGGATTTCCATGGCTGTGGTTTCTCTGAGCCTCTTATTAGTAATCAGGACACAACCAAAACCATCACAACCTGCTCAGATCCGGCTTTACACGCAATTTGCATGACTTTGACTTTGACCTTTTAAGGGTCAGAAGAAAAACTGTCACCGCTGTTTTGATATATCAAAAAGAGTCTGATTGGCACATATATGTATATGTAAAAATGTACATCTAGCAGTGAAGGTATGACCGAAATACATGTGAACCTACATAGTATTTCCAAGAAAATGGTTGCCACCTTGAAATGTCCAACCACGTCTTATCAAACCCACTTCAAGATAAGATTAAATATTTCTTTATCAGCCCTAAACAAGCATATTTTGGGATTGTGAGAGTCTGGCCGAGTCCAAAAACATGCATGTCCAGGTTGATCTGAGACTCTGAATTGATCCTAAATGTGAATGGGACAGGAATTGAAGTGTGTGTTGTCTTAAACATGCATGTTTTTGGATAAAACCCAACATGCAAACTCAACATAGAAAGCACCTCAGTCCGACTGGGATTTGAACAGGGCACCTTGTAAGCACTTAACATCCATGTGGGCTGACTTTAATTTGACTTTGTGAGAAACAAAGTCACCATCTTCAAACATACTGTATACAAGAACAATTATCTCTCAAATGACATCCAGGATGATTCCCACAGTCCAAAAATAGTTTTGGCAGACTGCAGCCACTGTGTGTGAGAGTGAATGGTGTGTGTGTGTGTGTGTGCGTGTGTACGTGTCTTATCATCAAGTAACCTTCTGGGATGTACTTACTGCTTCTGGGTTCCAACAGACCCTCCCTGCAAATCTGGCTGGGGCCAAAGCAGGTTGATGCTAAGAGGTCACCTCTGTAAAACACTAAAGACTAAAAACGGGAAAGATTCAACTTTGTGTGAGAGAGTGAAGTTTGTGGCTGCAGAGTAAAGATGAAGCGTTTCAAACCCGATGACGTTACAGCGAGGTAACATAAAGAGCATGAGGTTTATCGCCTTGTTTTGGAGGTTTATCACTCACTGCAGTGAGGTTCACTTCTGATATCAACCATGGAAAATGCCATCAGCTCATTATTTTCATCTTCAAAGCCTCATGTGTTGTTTTTGCTGAATTTACCCATGAGCGCGTGATTCATTTGGCCACGGTGAACTTCGACTTGTATAATCAGTCGATCCGCGATCTCAAGGGAAATCCTGCAGAGATGCGGATGAACAATGGTTTGCTCCTTTTTCAATAGTGGGACACAGAAGCGAAAGCCGCGTTCGTTCCTGATTAGAGCTGTGTTTCCAAGGACACAAGGGTGTGAGGTTCCAAATCAAAAGCTGTGTTGGGAGTTTCCTACTAGTCTTTCCTCCCATTCTAGCCACACAAAAAACAGTGATGCAACAGAGGCTTTTATTTTTTTCACTTCGGATGACTGACATTATCCACGGGAAAGAAGCAGGCCCGGTCCTGCCCGGAGTTTTGTCCCCGAGCATTCCTCTCCCGTCTCGCCTGCGAGTGTTTGCAAACGTCTCTGCATCAGCGAGGCGACAAAAGCATTTATCGAGTGACAAGTGGAGTCATGAACATGCAATTACGGAGATTTTCAGGCGTCCGAACGTCAGGCCTGTCGGGATTGGTTCTGTTTTCTTCCTGGAGGCATGCGGCCGTTATCAGATGGCATCTTCAGAGGCATCGTCTTGAAATACTTTGCCGAGCGGGAGGCTGTTTGAGGCCCCGCTGAAATGCCTCCATTGTTTTGCCCACAGATCTTTGGAAGAGAGGGAGAGGGCGTGGGAGAAACCAGCCGAGCTAATCCCCGGCTCCATCAGTCACAGAGGCAGCGGTTTGACCGACGCAGAACATGTTTAAATATTAACATATGTGTTGTTTGTGTTGTATTTAAATGGCTTTAATAGGAATCCACTCAACCGGTCAAAGCTAATCTACAACTAATCCTTCCCGTGTAAAGACATGGCAAGATGTCTTTTATAGCTCAGCTATACTATTTTATGTCTCTAGAATGATTCACTTGTATTTACACATCTATTATTTGGAGTTTAGAGACTTCAGGAAACTTCCTGGTTTGAGTCATCCAAGTCAAAACGAAGGGACCTTTCTGTATGGAGTTTACATGTTCGCCACCAAAAATATGTATGTTCACACCAACTGGAGACTCTCAATTGGCAATACATGAGAGTGTGAGAGTGAATGGTGTGTTTGTGTGGATTCATAGATGAATGGGGGGGGTGGGGGGGCAACCTCTGGCACAAGAATTTTATTCTGAAGGGAGGGGGGAAAAAAATTTCCCCTGGAATGTGAGAGGAAATAAATTTAAATGAATTACAAACACAAAATACACACATTTAGCCTTTTGATTCTTAATTGCATTTGGAGGCCACATATTTAGGTGAAAGGAGACAGCGGGTGTCAGACCAGACTAACGGCCGCGTAGGTGGTGAGTTCATGAAAACTCCTCAAACTCCACAAAACTGTGATATAAAAAACATGGATGGGATGGTGAAGTGTAAAACTGCCTCAGAGTGAGCTGAGGATGCTGGGAGTGTTACTGACGTAGCCACAGTGCTGTAGTAGACCTGATGGGAGGATAAAACCTGCACATGGCTGATATTTCTCCCAAAACAAACGCGGCACTGCGGCGTCTCCAGCCAAATTAAACACGATGACTTCAGCTACGAGGGAACATTTTCTCAGCACTGGAGGAAACAAACCTGTTTGAACTGTCTGCTTCGACGTGTCTTGTCAAGTTTGTCTCCGGCAGGATTTCTGACATTCTTACTGACGGCATGCCAAACTTTGGCTTCACGTGTGGAGAGAGATGGCATGTCAACAACACATATATTATATAATAAACTCTATGTGTGTGTGTGTGTGTGTCCACTGCAGGGAGGTATCCCCAGAGGAGACATTGAGGACAGTACAGTTTGGCTCCTGGGTGGGGCAAAAACACAGGTCGTGCACAACAGCACGATATTTAGACTGCATGAAACATCAGAGAGGATGTTGTTTTTTTTTTCCATGTCCGGCACCTCTCATTCCTCTGATAGACACAGAGCTGTGGCTTGATAAATATATTAATACATTAATAGAGAGTTCCTGTTTACGCAGATTTCAAGAGGAGTTGCTGAAATGAGGGAGGAGGAGAAGGGCAGGTCCCGAGTTGTGGTTTGAGGCTATCCTGAGTCACGAAGGGAACAACCTCCTCCTCCTCCTTCTCCTTCTCCTCTTCCTCTCGGCTCCCTCTGGAAAAACTGACAGGGTTCGGCCACATGAAGACGACTCAGCCCTGCCAGTCATTCTGCCAACGACCGAGGGGGAAAAACAGCTTCCATGAGTCACATATAAAGCAGTCCTGCGAATCGTCTGCGTTTGTGCCTTCTACAACCGCTCAGAAAACCGTTCAGAATCTGGGCCCGTCCCGAGCCCAGGAGCTCATCTAAAATATGTAATTGCTTAAGCCTGACTGGGATGGGTCGTGCCAGCACACTTACGATGCTGTTTCTTTGTTTTCCCTGGGCTTAATGTTTCCTCCAACCGCGGCTGTTACTCAAGGTCATGTGAAATACCTCTGCGGCCACACCCAGAAGCCAGACAGCCCTGACTCCCTGTATCACCCACACACACACACACACACATCTACCCACAGAGCTCACAACCACCAACAAGGCTTTTAATTATGCGCTTCACAGTCCTGTCCCGTGTTACGTCTAATTTTCTTTGGGGGTTGAAGTGAGGCCTCGCACATATTTTAAACTCAGAGATGAAGCGTTTTCCCAAATAGTCAAGCTCTCTACTGCCACCACGTGGCGGGAGGGATGAACTGCAGCCTCGTAAAGCGGGAAGTTGAGGCAGTCTCGTCCGGAAAAAGAAACTACAGTGAAGAAATTTGACTAAAATACGAGTATAAGAACGGGTCTAAAAAAATACTTTCTTGATAGGTTTGTGGTTCTTCCTTATATAGGATGAGTGGATAATAACATTTGTAGAGCCATAATTGTGTTACAGTCCAAAGGAATTGAGGTCACGCATGTTTTAACTTTTTCACTCAGGGACCTTCAGCATTTCTGGGACGAAGCTGCTTCATTACTTCAGCTTCAGCTTAGCTGGTTATGTTAATTTGCGTTACAAGGGTGTAGTGTGAACACGGCGAACATTGGTTATATTCACTTCCATGTTTGAAACCCCACTAACTCAGTCGTTTCAGCCATTTTGTACCGCCGTGTCATGTTTTAGGACTGTGACAGCGAATCTACACACGCACAATGAGGACAACACTTGCGGACAAGTTCTTATGAAAAGAAAATAGAAGTTTATTGAGAATTCTGAATCCTGCTCACCCTTCCACAGTAGCAGAAAGACGAAGACGACAACACAGACAGACGTCAGTTAAAATCTGGACACATAAATACCGCATCTCTTGTGTCACGGAATCAAAAAAAACAAACAAAAAAACAAAAACACAAATCTGCTCCAGTCACACCAAGTAAAAGGTAGAGCGTGGAGGGAGGGAGCAGATACTCTGCCCCGCTGCACGCCCTCCCTCCATCCTTCAAAAGAAAGAGAAATAAAAGAGCAGCTGGTGGTCTGACTGTCTCGAAACCTGAACATAAATAGTACGACTGTGCTGTGGAGAGACGACAGTAGGATCAGTGCAGTGGTGGAGTGAGCTGAAGGATTCAGATTGTCTAAATTCCTCTTTTTCTCCGAGTCTCCTCGGCCTTTGCGGGAGCAGCCTCACAATTTGGGAAATACTCGAGTTTTTGGAGGACGACGCCGGCCGTCTCCCTAACACTCTTAACTCGGACTGCCCGAAGGCAAACAAGTGCATTTCCAAAAGTGTCAAACTTCTTCTTTTTCAAAAGGAGATGAAGCTATGAGGGAGGGAGAAAGGGGAGTTTTTTGGAGGGGGGGGGTGTAATCTCACTTTGGGGACCAACACAGACAATAGTTTGACACACGCACAGACAGCTGGAGAAATGACACAGGCTGAGTTTACAATTTATCTGAACGATTCAGGAATCCCACACACTTTTGTACATCTCCATCCTTGTTCTTACTTTTCTGACAGCAGGAAGAAACGGAACAAAAGAGAACAGCTACTGTATTTGAGCCTCTTGGAAAAATAAAACAATCTGGTGTTTCTTTTTTTTCTCTCTCTCTCTCTCTGAATCTTAAGGCAAATTCAACAAGACGCTTTGTGGAACACCACCACAAAACCGCAGATGAACCAGGAGGAGGGGTGTTGGGGGATGAAGAAGCTGGTGATGGAAACAAAAAAAAACGAGCGACACAGAATAAAAAGTAACAATAAAACACCCGTCGCCAACGTCCAAACTGTCTCTGCGAATGCCAGCCTGAGTGAACATGCATTGGGAAGGGGAGGGAGGGAAGGAGGGAGGGAGGGATGGAGGGAGGGGGTTTAAAGGGGTAAACTGGGGTGAGACGGGGTTGGGTTAAGGAGTGGAAGCTCCCAATGACGGAGGGTTTTTACCACCACCACCTGATTACCAAACCGTGCCAAACACAGAACAAGCACAGGGCCAGAGGTGGCAGAACGGACCCGGCTGCTGCCCTTTGTTCAGCTTTCAGTCCAACGAACCCCTGGACAACCAGACCCTTTGTGCTGGGGCGAGGAAGAAGAGAAAAAAAGAAACTAGGGGGGAAAAAGAAGGGTCCCCGGCAGCAGCGCCCGCCCGCCCGTCGCATCGTTTCTCAGTTGTGTGCTCGCCGGGCTACCCTGCTTCCTCTCACTTCACCTCCTGTTTTTGGCACGGATGCGTTTGGTAAGGTACGTGCATGGAAATCCCCAGTGTTATTTATTTGTATTTGTGTATTTGTGTGTGTGTGTGTGTGTGTGTCTGTGTGCGTGTGTGTGATTAAGAACATGACTGTGCGTTTCTATGTCTCGCTCACACTCAAAAAAAAAAAAAATCTTTACACTTTTTCATTCGTCCTAAACCTAAATCAAAATAATACAGTCTTCAGGGTTGGGGAGGAGGCGCCTGATTAGCTGTAGTTAATGCAGGTGACCCCTCCCCTTTTCTGATAATTCTTCTCATCCTCTCTCTCTCTCTCTCTCTTCCTTTCTTTCTACAAATACACCTCTTCCTCCTCCTCCTCCTCCGGCCTGGGCGCTCTAGCGGATGGCTTTGACGGGGCTCTTGAAGCTGGAGGCGGCTTGCAGCTGCAGCTGATAGGCCATGGGGTGGATCTTGAACCCGTACAGCCTGCAGACAAACACGTGAGGGTCAGCACACCTAGAGTGATTGAATGCAGGATTTATCCCAACACAGGAGCTATGGAACACTAGTTACATTGGAAATGCCACAGATGCCATTTTAAGTCCTCACCTCCCAGTGTGGGAATATTACAGCCAGTTTCCGCACAGACCTGGCGCCTTTATTTGCTTATCTGGCAACCACATGCTTATCTCACTCTGATCTGGTTGTCGTGCCGGGTGATTTTATGTTTCTTGATAAAAAACAGAGCTTAACAACTTCCCAACGTTCCCAAGCTCAGTGGTAAGTGGAGCAATGCAGCTGTAGAGCACACACACCACCCACATTATAATGGACGTTTGCATAGGGAAGGAGTGAAGTACTATCAGGCCATCTATATCTGGCTATCTGTAATGTGAAGATAATAAAGCCTTTGACTGGAATTTCACTGGATACTTCACCTGAATGACCAAAAGTTTGCTTTCACTGGGTGCCTTCATTTACTTATGTACCCAACTGTATACTGGCAAACTGAGTGGCTCTGTGCTCTGTTTCACCCCCTGTTCCAGGTCACATTCTGTCTGTTTAGATCCAACCGATTATTTTTTAACCTATGTCCAAAGTGTGATCATGTTTTTGGACCTGCCATACATCTTAGAATAGCGATAGACTGCTGTTATTCATTGAAGTCAAAGAAGAGTGAGTTTTTTTAATTCTAGGTCTCCTACAAAGAACGCTATTATGTGGGCTCAAGAACAGTTACTCAAACAGACTTTCTGATGGCAGTTTGCAGCTGCTGCACTGACCTCGGGACAAACTGGTTGGCGGGCCTCTTGGGCCTGTACTCCGGGTGAACCATGAAGAGCATGTGGGGGAAGCCGGTGCCAAAGTAGGCTCCATCCGTGTGGTGGTGCCGGGAGGATTTGGGCGTGTAGACGTCCATGCATTTAGGACAGTAAAGCTTGACCATGGCCTCTCCAGGGATGTCTGACAGGCCTGAGGAGGAAGAGGAAAGGGAGAGGACCAGACACAAATTGAACCATCAACTCTAGTAATAAACAAATGTATTCTCAATGGACATTTACATATTGAGAACTACTCTTCTGTACACAGAAGAGAGTACAGAGGCAGCATGCAAAATGACAAGCGTGTGTGGCGCCACCATCATCTCACAGTCAACACATTTTCATGGCTGTTAATCATCTGACGCCTCAATGGACTGTGTGACACTCACCGATTGGAAGCATAGGCTGATTCTCACAATAGACTCGGGGGCAATACCCGAAATCTCCCTGCTGGTACTTCTCCAACTGCAGGTTAAAAGGAGACAGGAGTCAAACATGAAGTTCAAGGGTCAAATATAGGCTCTTGTGGGTTCTAATGAAGGCGATTTGCTGTAAATTAGCTTTACATGGTGGTGATGTGATTTTACAGTGTGCGATTACTGTACATAACAGGACATAAAGCTGTTCTAAATCTGGCTTTTAGGCATAATAAAACGAGTTCAGATTCTTGTACATTTTGTTAAGTGGGGCTGAATAATTTATGGTAACATATGTGCAATTAAGGCCAAAACCAAACATGTCTGGTCATGCAAAAACTCCCCATCTCTTCCTTGCTTGACAGTGTGAGTGTTCAATGATTCTCCTGTGTAGGAGAAAGCAAACACGGCGGTTACCATCTGTGCGATGCCCCGGTTGGTGAGGATGTAGCGTGCGTGGATGAGGCCGTACAGCATCTCTGCCGCCTGCTCAATCAGGTCGCTCTGGTTGGGGTTGTCCTCCAACTCCTCATCTGCAGAGGGAAGGAAACCGAAAAACGTTTAATCTTTTTGGATTTTCATTTTGGGTTGTCAGAGATGCAAAGGGAAGGCTGGTTATCCTGAGGAAGTGTAGTGTTGGCTTGCGATCAATTGTACTGTCAGGACGATAGATGATTTAGCAACGCTGATGGCCAAACTAGGCGTGTACTGCTGTGAGGAGTCAGAACAGAGCATTCATTCTGCCATGGACCCACTCATTTAAGTCTATCCTCCCTGTTCAAGGCTGCTCTGCTCGTATGAGCTGAGCGTATCTTCAAACAAAAAACTACATCTCACAAATGCTATCAATAATAAATGGAAAAGTACAATTTTAACCTGTCCCACTTTAACTCATTAATTTACTATTAACCTGCTCTGAAAGGCTCATTATCTAGAACTTCCAGATGAATATGGAAAAGAGACTGAAGGGAAGTTGGGAGATTCAAGCTACACTTTCATTTCAAACTGAGGAGATAAGGTGCCAAGTCATCTATTAAAGAGATGTCTTAATATGGAGACCTTTTTCAGCTGAAATTTAATCAGACTGATACAGTCTGGCTGATCAATCCTGTCTAAAACCCTGTGAGACAGAAAGGGGATTCATGAGAATTTCCAGAAGATCTGAAGCACAGCTGGAATGGGTGTTTACAGTGAGGATGACCTTCTGAAAAGAGTAAGCTGCACCTGAGTGGAGAAAGATAAGCACTCTGGAAACAACAGAAGATGAGATCAAACACTCATTCCTCTGTCGTCTTTATTCATGAGGTGACATGTGCAACAGTGCTCGAGGTGACAGATTAAAGGAGCAGCACACGTCGCAGTGAGGATCCCTGATGAAAATCTCCTGAATGGAGCTTCCTTGATCTCACCACTTCATTTGTTACCACTTGTTAACTGATACATGAAGATGCAGATTGTTGTCTTAAGTGTTCTCTTCTTTCCAGAAACCACAGTTTCAGGCCTGGAAATCAGGTGTAATTTAGACTTTACAGGCAAGAAAACTCACAAATTTTACAGATGGAATTTGTGGTGCTGACCAGTGCTGCAAAATCTGAGAAGTGTGAAGGCCTAAACGTCCTCTACACACCTGGTTCAAGGTCCAAGATCATGTCCAGGGCCTGGCGGTAGTGAGGGACCTGCTCGTTGAGTCCTGTCAAGTTGAACTTGTCCTGGATGTAGTCCTCATCCACCTAAGGATGGGGAAAATTGGACAAAAAGACAGATTCCTGCATAAGATCCAACCATATAACCAAATGATGTGATCTCTTCACACTCAGTGTTAGCAGGAGTAATGATTCCATTTTCAGAGAGAGACAGAGATATAAGATGTGATCTGAGATCTGGTGTGTATATATACACATGGATCACTTGGGAGGGAGGTTCCCTTGGGGAAATTCTGGTTAATTAATTACCATCATCTTATTAATCAAGTGCATAGAGAATGATTAAGCTGTGTCATGAGTTTAGAATGAGTTACTAGTGACGTTCTGTTACAAATATGTACTCTAACACATTAAACGTATCTGTTCTCACATGCAGAGCCCTGCCTCTATCAGACTTCTGCATATATTCATGATCTCCTCCATCCTCTAGGGCAAAAAACAGACAGTGACCGTATCTTTGCAGTCATTGCTCCAAATCTTTGGAACTCTAAACCTCACTAATCTCACTGAAATAAACTCCACAAAAGATTTAAAACAAGGGAAGACATCTCTTCAAAGTAATAGCACCGTTTGAGAGTGATGACCTCCCTATGGAGCATGGTCCACTCTACTGGGCGCCTTGCTGTGTTGCCACACGTCTCCAGCGAGATTTTTGCGGTACAGAGGGATGGCAGGGACCGCAGACAGGAGAGGATCGGAGGAAACTTACCTCACAGAAAAATTCATTCCCCCTCAGTCCACAGAACCAGGAAATCCATGATACCTCCTCTGAACTGCTCATCTCTGCTCAGCACCTACGAAGACATCACAAAAATCAATGAATACACACACACACAGTTCTAATCGATAAATTAATCATTACAGCAATCGTACGATCATGACATCTGAGCTGTTCCTGGGGTCAACACATATGGTTCAATAGGGTGGTGCTTGATCATTTTATCTGTTTGAAAACTGATATTAATAGTTCTAAAGCTTTGTGATGACTTTGAGTAAACAGACAAAATACTATCCCTAGCTGGAGGCTAGGCTAACAAGCTAACTAGCTGTACGATCGCAACCGCGCTGCTTCCAGAAACTTGTCCAGAAACGAAAGCACATCGCGAAGTATTTCGAGGGCATATTTCACCCCTCTTAATCATTTTATTTAAAGGTCTTCCTGGTTTGCTCACGAGTTTTGATGTACCCTGTGTTAGCCCCGGGTAGCTATGAAGCCGAAATGAGATTCAATATGGCGGATCGTTATAACCCGGGCCTCATGATGACGGTTTAAAGCGCTTTGCAGAGCCGCTTCTAACTCCACCTTAACGCGCCCTGGGTTCGTGAAAGCGAGAGTTCATAGCGCAACTTACCCCGGGGTTTAATTTCCGTGCTCGGGGGAGGAAAATGGGACAAATGAAAAAGAGAAATCAGGCAGAGCTCGCCGGTGTAAATAAGATGGACACCACCTCCCAGTTCACCCTCCAGGTTCTTCTTCCTCTCCCTCCGGTTTGACTCCAGCACAGCGCCGCTGGAGCACGGCCTCCCCCTACAGGCCAGAGTGCGTAACGCACATAATTTACAGTAAACGTAATTGACCTGATTTTCTTTACTTTTATACTTATTTACTGTAGTATTACTATTGTTTCTGTGTGGAGTGTTGTGTATTGTGAATGTGGTGTTAGGGTTAGGCTAACCCTAACCCTTTTGTGTGGCTTTTGGCAACTAGACAGAACTATTCATGTTTGGGATTAAAGAGTTCTTATCTTGTCTTATTATATACATGAAAGTCCACTTGAGTTGTCTGTGAAGATTCTCCTGAAGATGTTTCGGCATCTTTGGTTCTGACCGTCTCGTAGAGAAGTCCAGAATTCAGCCTCTGTGAATGTTGGTATAGCCACTGTGAGTGCCAAGCTGCCGTTCAGATCTAATTGGGTCACCTGAGGTCTGTTGTGAACCACTATCATTGGTGGATTCCAGTGAAGCTTTTAGAACTTGACACCTGACCTCAATGGAATCCAGATGACAGTTGTTGACAGTAGACCGCAAGTGGTGCCAGTGGCTCTGAATGACAAACAGGTTCCCCGCCAGCCTGTCACAACTGAAAGAGCCTGTTGGAAGAGAGGTTGAAACATCTTCCAAGTCCTTTTGAGATACATTATAGCCAATTACCTTACTGATCTACTCTAACCTACTGTTTTTGGAGTAATGACAGATGTTTGTCATTTAGGTATGATAAGTGCAATATACACTTGAACATACTTTTAAGTGTGTTGGACACAGGCTCCAGCAGACGCCTGTTACACCTCTTTAGGTACAAAACGAGGAAGATAATGTATGGATGGATTCATTCTGGCCAATAGAAATCAAGTGAACAAAACAAATGGCTATTGTCCCCCATCAGATGCCATGCTGTTGAAGGAGAAAAATAAGTTTGGTATGAGCTGCTTTCTCTCCTTATTTCAATGAATTTTAAGATTGTAGAAACTACAGCATAGCTTAGTTACTTCAAAACATTTCTTTTCCAGTTAAGACCACAGACAACAGATTGCAACACTCGACATGGGTATCTGTGAGAACAGTGATGAGGGCTGCATTCCAGCGAGCCTCGCCATAATTGAACACACCACAAATTACGCCACAGACGCTGAGCCCATAGTCACACCTCTGTTGTTGTGCCCTGATATGTCAAAACATGCACCGTCAAACAGGTCCTTGAGTCCTGAACGAACCCTGAATCCTGAAGACACACTGTGCAAACAGCATGTGGTCCCTTGCTAATCCAAATGCATGACATTACATTTAATCATTTATGGGATTCTTTTTATCCAACTTACATACCATAGGACAAAAAAAATAACATTCAAGCTGCATCACAATAGAAACCCATCTTTAGTATCACCTGTTCTGGCTTTTGAAAATATCTGCTTAATCTGAATATAAAACATTTCAGACACGCTCAGACAGGAAGAATAAGAGGCTGAGAAAAGTTGTGTAAATCTCCAGGCCTCTGTTTCACAGGTAAACTGGTTCACTGGGAACAGATCCATCCATTATCTTACCTTCTTAGTACCCAACAGTGTTGCAGGGTTCTGCTTGTGCCTTCATCTCCAGGGGGCACACAGGGAGAAGGCAGGGTCTGGACCCTGGATAGGTCACTAGTACATCAAACCCCTGCAACACTGCTGGGTACAAAACAAGTAAACTAGTGAATGGGGGTAAACCAGAATACCTATAGACATGCAGGATATACAAACCTCCACTATGAGGAGCCCTAATTTATGAGCCAGGTCTTTACTGCTGTGAGGAAACCGCTCTACTCAATAAACCAATAAACCACCCACTCAATAAACCTGTCACCCCATGGACCATCACATTTTACTATATTAGCTACATGGTCTCAGCTCATTTCATTTGGAAATGATGCATGGGCTTTATTTACATGGACACAGCTTTTGGGATCAGGGTCGTGGTTTGGCACGGCTTCCACTTCCATCTATCTGGAGAAGAATGAGGCAGGCGCTTTGTTTTTGTTTTTTTTTCCATTAAATCAAAAGTAGTTTATTTAACTTTGCCTTCTCTGTATAATTTTATTATAGTAAGACACTTCTCTGCTTGTACATTGCTCCCTTGAACTAAAAATGGCAACATTTTGTTGGTGGGAATGTAAGTTGGGGTAGACAAAAAAAAACAAAAAAAACTTAGATACATACCAATATACATACATGTGTGTATATTACGGTTCCATTAATAAAACCATAAATGCGGAAAAAAACAGTTTGAACTACTCCAGGTACCTTGGTAATGCTGGAAACAGTACAATCTTTGAGTATTTTTCTTTTTTTTTTATCTGGAATACACTACTTTTGTTTTTCGTTTTAACATGGATACATAAAATAATGCGCACATCAACATTAAGATTTTTAAGGAGGGATGAGAGGACTCTTTGAGCCAGTGTGAGGTGTACAGCTATCAATGTATTAAAACCAGTTAACAGGCAAGGCAAGCTGCACCCACGGATGTGTGTGGGTTCATGCTTAGAAGTCAGTGGGGGGGTGGGGGGGTGGGGGTGGGGGGGGTGAAATATGTCCAACTTCACTTGCCTGCTGTAGGATGGGTGCTTTAAATTACAAACACACACACACACCGACAGAAAAAAATGTTCTTCATGTGTATGATGAACTTATATATATGTGTATATATATATATATATATATACACACACAGCTGGATGTATGTATGTATGCATGTATGTACGTGGATGTATTTAAGAAAACAGTAGAACTGTCTTTTAAAACAAATCAAGTGTGGTGGTGGTGGGGGGGGCAGACAAGGCAGAAAGTGCTTGCCATCCAATGTTCTGGTCCCCACCCCTCCCCTCCCCAGAGTTAATTACACAGAAAACACACACACACGCCACACACATACACACACACAAGCACGCACGCACGCACAAAAATCATCAAAAATGCCCTACTCAAGGAAAACAAAAAAAACAACAAAAACAAAACAAGAACATCCCAGAGACGATCCTCGAAACTGTTGTCGGTCAAAACAAACAAAACCCCAACTTACAGCAGTGACAGAATTGATGCGGATGTACAAATCGATTTCACACCGGGTGTCGTCTCTGGACATTTCTCATGTGTGTGTGTCTTTTCACGTGTGATACAAACTATCTTTTGTTTAAGCATGTAAATCCTCGACACTCATCGTTTACAAGGGGAGGGGGGGGGTTTAGAGTGTGTGTGTGTGTGAGTGTGGCGGGGGTGGGTGGGGGGTCTTGAGGAACACACATTGTGTGACCCTTTTTCATCAGCAATGTCCTGAAAGCAATCAGCCATCCTGAGGACACACACACACACACACACACACACGCACACACAGTAAAATACGTCCCTCAATTGAGGAGCTCTTGGTAGAAGTCCTTCTTGGTGTGTGGTGTCAAGTCTTCACAAGGGACAGGAAGTGTTGGGGGGGGGGGGGGTACAATACTCAGCCTTGGCTCTGTGATCTGGGCCCCTAAACAGAGCGCCTCATCTGATGCATCGCATACCCGAATATGGAGAGAGAGATAGAGAGACAGAAAGGAAGAGAGAGAAAACAGCAACCATGGATTTCTGTTATACTACAAGGAGTGCTTATTAGAAACAGGTTCAATTACCTACTGAAGCATAAACGATTTTCTGAACGTTTTTTCCTCTTTATTCCATTACGACCTACATTTTCATTCCATCCATAAAAAAATGGACATCACCGAGGACATAATGGTTGTTAAATAAAGCCGTCAAAGCTATTGATACAGTTTTATTTTTTTCTTAAGAGTAAACAAGATGCACGGATGAGAGTAAAACTAGTCGTCTTTGAAGAGGGAGTGGGGGGGTAACTTTTGATTTTCTGCGGGAGGGGGGGGGGGGGGGGGGGGGGGGGGGGGGGGTCATGGGACAATACAAAGCCTTTCTCCTTCCTATATAAAATGACCGATGGCTACTGTGAGATGTGAGAGCAGGCCAACAACGAGCTTGGAGGGGGTGCAAGGGAGAAAGAAAAATAAAGACATCTCACGTCTAATCGGAACAAAAACACTGATATTTAAAGACAATTGAAAGTGGAGGTGAGCACTGAGCAGTCGAGCAGTACTTCAATGGGTCTGCTCACAGGAAATCAACACATTTCTGGAAGGAGACCAAAGGAGGATTTAGGGAAAAATTATTTTTTAGTAAAAAGGTATTTTAATGACCTGCTTTGTTGTTTTTTTTAGAAGAGAAGAAAAAACAAAATAAACACACCCCTACAATGTTTTTTTTCCCCAGAGGCTGAAACTTAACTAAACACAAGGCCAAAAAAAAAAAAACACAAAGAGAAACAAAAACATCTTATGTTACACTGTTCTCGTTAAAAGATAAAGCTGCACGCTCCCCTCTCCCTGTTTCTGTGGAGAGGAGGTAATGCAGGACTGCACTACCAGATACCACCCAAAGGCCAAAGTGTGGTAAGAAATATACACAGGTACATAAATATAAAAATTAGCCCAATCCAAACATGTTTTTTTTCTTTCTTTTTTTTGCCAATTGAACTCATCCCAGGTTTTCATTTTGCACTCACACACACGCACACGCACACACACCACATGTTGCATGTGTGATGTCTCGTAGAGATGTCATATATTTGTGCTTGTATATGCGCATGTGTTTGTGTATGTATGGAGCTCGATGTGAATGTCTTCTGTTTTTTTTTTTGTTTGTTTTTTTTCTTAAAAACCACGTGCATCTCCACGGCAGAACCACATGCTTATCAAATCTTGAGGGGGAGAGGAGAGGAGAGGTGAGGGAGGAAAGGAGGAAGGCAGGGAGGGAGGGAGGCAGGGAGGGAGGGAGGGAGGGGGCACAAAGGAACCAGGGAGAGGAAACGACGGAACAAACAGAGAAATTTACAATAACGGACGGTAGATAGTAAGATGGATGTGAGGAGGGGGGAGGAGAGAGGTGACCGTGGTGGAGGTGGGAGGTGGTTTAAAGTGAGTGTGAATATCATCTCCATATACTGTACAATACACTAATATGTTGAGGGATGCCGACAGAGAAGCCATGAAATAATTAGCAAAAAAAAAAAAAAAAATCAAAGATGTGAGAGAGAGAAAGAGAGAGAGAGGGTGTTGTTTCTTTTACGTGGGTCTGAAATGTTTAGAAATACTCTGTCACTTTCTATTTTTTGGAGAGGGCCAGTTGCCGCGCTTCTCCCCGCGGTTGCCGCCTCCGTTGCCGGGCCCGTTGGAGCCCCCGCCGGGGGGTCCTCGCGGTCCTCTTCCTCCTCCTCCTCCTCCTCCACCTCCTCCTCCGGCGTTGACCCTGCGGTTCTGCCGCTCCATGCCAGGACGCTGGCTGGAGAAGCTTCTCTTATTGGCCGAGGGCTCTTTGCCCGTCATCTCACGTTCCACCACGCCTCCTCCTCGACCTGGGTGGTGGGGGTGGTGGGAGGAGAATGACTTCCCTCCTCCTCCTCCTCCACCTCCTCCTCCTCCTCCTCCTCCGCCGCCGCCTCCTCCTCCTCCTCCTCCTCCTCCTCCTCCTTCCCTGTCTCTGAACTCTGTGAAGTCACTGCTCTCGGACGCCGTCTCCCACTCCTCGTTGGCCTGGTCTGAGTTCTGGTTGGTGAAGTCTGGGGACTTGGCTCCGTGGCTGTGGTGGTGGGCCCCGGGCCCCGTGCCGCCCTGGTTGTAGTGGTGATGGTGGTGACTGTTGGCGTTGTTGAGGTGCTGCGCGCCGCCGCCCCCACCGCTGCTGTTGTTGTTGGCGGTGGCGTTGGTGTGGTTGGCGTTCTGGGCGTTGCCCGTGGCCGGAGCGGGGACCGGGGCTCCGTTACTGTCCTGGACCGAGTTCAGAGACGGCGACGAAGGTCTCCCCCCGCCGATGACGCCCACTCCTCCTCCTCCTCCTCCTCCGTTGATGCGTGCGGCGTTCTCGCGCTCCTTCAAGCGGCGGAAGCGCGGCGGCTTGTCCTGCTGATGCTGCGAGCGGCCGTGGCGGCGGCGCCTGGGCGGGCGCTCGAAGCCGGCGGGCGGGAAGCCGCGTCCGGCCGGCAGGGGCAGCGCGGCCGGCCCCGCCGGGCTGGACGCCGGGGGGCCCGGGGCCGCCTGCTGCGCCGGCCCGCCGTTCTCAGTGGCCCCGAGGGCGGCGGGAGTGGCAGTGGGCAGAGCGGGCTGGGCGGGGGCGGAGCCCTGGCTCTGAGCCTGACTAGCATCGGCCGGCTTGTCTTTCTTGTCGCCTCCGCTCCCGGCCCGGCCGGCGTCTTTGGGCCCAGAGTTCTGCGCCGGGTTCTGCTGCTTGCGGCCCGACGCCTGGGCCCTGGAGGCTCCTCCGTGAGGAGCGGCGCCGGGTCCCACTCTGTGGGCTCCGGGCGGCCCCCCGACATTACCGCTCCCTCTGTAGATGTTTCCTCCCCCGCTGCCTCCTCCTCCTCGGCCCCTCCTGGACGGGACGCCGCGGGGGGTGAAGACGCGAGCTTGGGAGCTTCTTGGTGCTGATGCTGCGGCGCCGGGGTGGTCGGCGGCTCCGTTCTTGGCGCCGGGTTTCTGGTTGTCGTCCTTGTCCGAGTGTCCGAGGTCGCTGGCGCCGCTCTCGCTGCCCGTCTCGGAGCCCCTCTCTCGCCGTCTCTTGGGGATCTCCTCGTACTCCGAGCCCTCGCTGCGGGTCTCGCTGCGGTTGCGGGCTCTGGCCGGGTTGTGCTGGGAGCGATCTTGGCCGTGCCTCCCACCGCCGCCTCCTCCCTCGCCTTTGGAATCGTGATGGTGTCCGCCGGTGACGGAGGAGCGGTAGTCCCTGCCGCTGCGACCAGCCATCTTGCCCCGGGTGGCCCCGCCGGGCCCCGCCGTGGCCGTGTAGGTGCCGCGGAAACCTCGGCCACGGCCGAAGAACTCGCCGCCTCGTCCGCGGCTGGCTCGGCCACCTTTGGCAGAGACTCCGTGGTGATGGGCGGCGCCTCCTCCTCTCTCGAAGGAGCGATCTCTGTCCCTCCTGGATGACCCTGAAAATCCTATTGGGTTTGCATCGCCATCTTTGGGCCCTCGGCCGGACCCTCCACCTCCGCCTGCTCCTGAGGATCGGTCTTTCCCGTTCCTGGGTTTGGCCTGGGACTGGGATGACTCCTCCTTCAAAGGCGCAGAGGCATTCTGGGAGCTGTTGGAGGCATCCTGCTTTGTGGAAGCGGTTTGGCCGCCATCTTGCTCTTTGCCTGCTTTCTCCCCTCCATCGCCCTCGCCTCCGTCTCTCTTCATCTCCTTCAGCACCGGCTTCTTGATGGGCCCGGCCCTCTTGTTGGGGCCTCCTGCCTGGTTGGAGGGCTTGTGGTCAGACGCAGTGTTGGAGGACTCGTCCCCTCCACGGGGGTTGTTGCCGCCCCCGGCGTTGTTGCCCCTGCGACCATGTGAGGACCCTCCGCCTGCATTGCTGCCAGGACGCGGGCCCCACTGGGTCTCAGTCTTGTGCTCCCGCCCTCCTCTTTGGTTCGACTTGGGATGCGGATGATGCTGCTGTTGAGGATGGTGCTGAGAAGGAGGTGGACTGGCCGTCATGGCGGAATGAGGAGCGTACGCTGAACCTCCCTTCTCCTTCACGTGCCCACTGTTGCCTCTGTCGCCGTGCCCGTGCCCGATGACATCACCCTCTCTCTGGGATGGGTGATGATGCAGGGCGACCTTGACGTTCCCATCTTCCCGAGCGGAAGAGGAGGATGAAGAAGAGCAAGAGGAGGAGAGTGAAGGCTGCTGGACCGGAGGTGAGGAGTCAGCCTTCTTGGGGGCGTCTGACGCTCTGTTCTCCTGCTTGTGTGGGTGGAGGGGGAAGTGCGGCTGCTGTGGGTGGTGGCCGTGATGGTGGTGGTGGTGCGAGTTGCCGTCGGCGGCGGGGAGGTCGGTGCGGCCGTTGCGGTCGTAGTGGGGGTGCGGGGCGCCCCAGATCTGGCCCTGCTGAGACCCTCTCGGGGGTCCGTCCTCCTGGTGGGAGAAGCCGTGCGGCTGGCTGCCCCGCTCCCCCCCCCTCTGCTGCTGCTGCTGGTGGGGGTGCATCCTCCCGCCCTGGTCGGGGAAGTTGCTGTAGTTGCCCCGCCCGCCCATGTAGTGATGAGGGTGGTGGCCGCCCCCCTGGGCCGCCACCTGAGCGCCGACAGGAGGCGGAGTCTGATTGGACGTCCCAGAGTTGGAGGTGGGCTGCTGGATGGGTCCTAAGCCGCCCTCTCGCATGCGGTGTGGAGGAGTGTCGCTCCTGAGAAGAGGGAAAAATTCATGAACATATTTTCAGAAGAAATTGTTTTGGCGAGAGCAAACAGGACGCAGAACAAAGCAAACAAGCTGAATCATTCGCAGCGGAAAGCTAAGTGACGTCAGCAATCGCCCCAACTGCTCTACACACAGGCACAGGCATCTTTGCATGAAATCGTGTCTAATCAGTCTTGGGTTAATCTGTCAATCATGGCTACCGAAACACTGTGTTTTATAAACGTCTTTTGTGGATATTTTTATTAATTTAGCAAACACTGGTGCATGTATGTCATGTGTATGTACTGTATATATTTTTACTCTTTGTTATTGTTGTTTTACTCACTATATTTACGCAATTACTGTTAGAAGTTGGCTGCTGGACAGAAGAATTTCCCTTCAGAGACACATTTAAGTTCTTTTCTTATTAAACAGTGAAACACAACAGGATAAACTGGCCACACGAGCTGCTGATATTCCATGTTTGTTATGCTGTGTTAGATTTCTGACCAATGAGAGAACACCTGGTTCGCTTATCGCATTGTTTACAACTTTGGGAACGTGACTGAGTGAACACAAAGAACCCAAAACAAAAACTGTTTCTCTTCAGCCCCTTGAATCAAAACAAAGGAAACAAGCTACGAGTCTGAATACAACTTCAGGCTTCTTCATCCTTTACCTGGGGCCTTTGGTTCCATCGTCATCCTCCAAACCCTGCTTCTGCCTGTGGGGTGAGGCGAGAGTGCGGCCCTCGCCTCCGCCAGGGAACACCTCCGGCCCCCAGGCCATCTTGGGGTCCATGGGAGGGGTCCCTCGGTGTGGGTGGCCTGGATGCTGCTGCTGCCTGTCGAAGGGGTCTGAACCAGACCCCCCGGAGTCAGACCGCTCACGCCCCATGAGCCCTGTGGTGAGGCCAAGGAGCATATTCATAAAATACTGGTACTCAAACTGACATGCATTCAGCACACAATGCTCAGCGAGAGGTATTCCTGGTTTAACCATCAAATACTGTCACAAAATACAATAACAAGATATCGGATATGAGATAAATATTCTTGTAAGCTTTTTTTGCTCAGATCTTTCAATCAACATCAGTCCTGACCAAAACTGCTGAATTCAGAATTTCTCTGATTTTTCTTAAGGGTTTTAACATTTTCATAAACGGGGAAACACTCAAATATTATCAATAATATTACTTTCAATAAAATGAATGATTGGAGCTTGAAAACTTTTTTTTTTTTACTCGTCACTGTCCTAAATAAGTCAAAGATAAGTTTGAAAACTAACTTTTGGTGCATTACTGTTTTTGGGGCAACATCAAATTTGAACCTTTATCTACAATTAGTGGACACAATTCCCCATTAACGGGTGTGCAATTAAAGTCAAAGTCAGAGTATGTAATCATGCCGTCATGAAGACAGCCCCAACCAAACGTCCCTGTCACGTCCTCTCACCTGATGGGTGCATGTTGGCGGAGTAGTAGTCCATGGGAGGGGGGCGGCCCTGGATCATGCGAGGGTCCATGTAGGGCATCATCATCCAGCGTGGGTCGAAGTTCATGGGCAGAGGTGGGGGGCGGACCATGTTGCCGGGTTGATACAGCGGTCCTGCCTGTTTGGGTCCAGGTCCAGTCTGTGGTGCTGGACCAGGTGAGGGACCCTGTGGAGCCTGAGGCTGGGGGGACAGCTGGCTCTGGGATGCCTGGCTGTGCTGCTGCTGTTGCTGCTGCTGCTGTTGCTGCTGCTGCTGCTGCTGCCACTGCTGCTGCTGCTTCAGGAGCTGCTCCTGCAGACAAGTTAGAAAGAAAACCATGCATCAATCGAGGATGGTATGAACACAAATATCACTTTAATAGTGCAATGCAGGTAGATAGCCATTTGGAATACATTGTAAGGGCCTTCATTTTCCCAGAATTGATTAATCAACTTTCAAGACTCTTTACACCCCGAGAACACCTTCCTCTCTTACCTGCTGCTGCCTCTGAAATCGAGGTGGGAGAGACTTCTGGTACTTGGAGTAACCCTGTCCTGGTGGGCCGCCGGCTTGACGTCCCACTCCTCCTCCCCCGCCGCCTCCGCCTCCTCCTCCTCCTCCTCCTGATCCTCCTCCTCCTCCTCCGATACTCTCGATCTTCACCGTGTCGACTCCTCTTTCGCCCCCACTTCCTGCACGGACATGAGGGCCTCCCACGGCCTCCTCCTTGACTTCTCCTGGAGCTGGGACGTCCAGCGTGGGCTGCTGTGGCTGTGCCGCCGCTGGCTGGGGGGGGCACGGCTGGACATCTGAACCAGAGTGTCACAGAGGTGAATCAGCAGCCACAGTTTAAGCAGCTGCAAGCATCATCGGTGTTTGTTGTATCAGTTACCAAAACGACTCAGGAGGGTGAAACTTGAGAGACTCACCTGCGCTGGAGTCGTAGCTGCTGTTGCTGCTGGCTCGCTGCCGGTCGCCGGCCCCAGGACTGGGACCTGGTGGGACGGCCAGCACCGGGGGCTCCTCGGGGTCCACACAGGGGGACGGGGGCTGGCTGATATTGGGGGAGGAGGCTGAAACAGATGGGCTGGGGCTGCCTGCAGTGGCAGCTGTAGAGTTCCCATCCACACTGGGAGGTTTGCTGCTGCCGCCTGCGCTGCCTTGCTGCTGCTGCTGTTGCTGCTGCTGCTGCTGGAACTTCTCGTCCAGCCTCTTCAGCTTCTCCGCGCAGGCCGCTCGTCTCTCCTCCTCCATCCGCCGCTCCTCTTCCTCGCGCCGGCGCCGCGCCCGCTCCACGGCGGCAGAGATCTCGGTGGAGGACTGCTTCCTGCGCTGGCGCCAGGTCTCGTCCTCGTCCTCTCCCTGGGCGCCGTGGACCAGCAGGCCGGGCTGGGCGGGGGGAGCAGCGCCCCCTGCTGCTGGAGCCTGGTGCTGGTTGGGCCCTGGTTTCCCCGGGAGTAGAGGAGCACCCTGGTTGTGGGGCCGGTCCTGAATGGTTAGAAGACACAATATGCAGTTTAAGTAACTCCACCTAGCTTAAAGGTGAGGACACTGCGGTCATGTTGAAAAGAAAGTTGATTACATGACAAAAGCTAAAGCTGGGGACACACGACAAGACTTCACAGTTGTTTCCTATTCTGGAAAGGTTTAAGTGAGGAGCACACATTTAACAACTGTACCTGATGAGGCATCACATAAGACACATGACTATTAGAGTGACGGTGAAAGGATAAACAAATATGGATGCCAGATGGCCCTCTGCCTGGGAAACTATATATGAAATGTTATATTTATTAATTTATTTATTAGAGGAGCATGAATTCACACACTGAAATTATTTGAGTGATAAATCTAGTGACTTTCTGGAGTTATTGGAGACTTTTCAAGACCATCATTAGTCTTCTTAATAATCTTCATCTTCTCTTTATCTTAATCTTTATTTTCTCAATAAGCAGGTGCTACTGTGGGCTTCTTTCCCATCCTGAAGCCAGTCCTCTCACAGCTGTCAGAGCAGGAAGCATTCACATATGCATAATTCATTCATGTCTGCATATTTGAGGTGTCCCATCTACTCATTTTCATTGTCTGTACTTGGTGTTGGGTCGCTGAGCAGTTCACACACATGCCATTGGGTCCAGACTGGGCTCAAAAAATCCAAACATGTTTGAATGACTGTGACTGAGATCGGGTCTGTTCCCCCCATGCAATACCTACTGTGACTCGTGGTTAAAACTGGGTGAAAAATCTTGTGGCGTGTCCCGGGCTTTAAGTGGCAAAAAGCAGAAAACGTCAAACTAAAAGATGACTGATTGGACCTGCGGGCGGAGGATGGGATAATGATAGGAATGGCTTGTCTATGAGGCCCTGTCCGGGTGTCTACCTGTCGGTAAAAGGAGTAAGGCCCTTGTCCAAGGAGTGGCCCAGGTGGGGGGGAGGGCTGCTCCCGGGGACCACCCAGTCCAGGCCTGCGCCCCTGTATACAGGCAGACACAGTTAGCCATCCTACGCCACTGTAATCTACACTGACAAGACCACACACACACACACACACCCCAACACATGACTGCCCACAATCCAGTGTGCTGTCTAACAGTGGTGTGTGTGTGACCGTCACTTTTCTATTTCGAGCTCGGCCTGTAGGGGCAACGCCTCGTCGCTGCGCTTCAGCGTTGCTACCTGGTAGTTGGATGGTGCTCCCTGGCCCCCCCAGCCGCTGCCCCCCTCCTCGGCCCATCCTGGCTTGCTGGAGGGGGGTTGGGGGCCGTTGTCGGCAGTGGCGGGAGGGGTGTGGCGGGAGTCGCTGCCGCTGTCTGAGGCTCGAGAGCGAGAGGCTGCAGGTGGAGCGTCCTGGGATCTCTGCTGCTCACTGAGGACCAGAAAGACAAAAGAAAGCCATCAGTGTCACTTTGATATTGACCTGAAAAGACAAGAGAAGTGCTCTTCATATCTGAGAATGTAAGAAGAATGTAACTGTGGATTAGAGATGCACAGGAAATATGGTGATGGGGGCGGATTCACAGTATGTGGAGGACATACCCAGAGTCATTGTTGCTTTCGCTTTTCTCTTCTTCCCCCTCCTCTTCTCCTTCATCGTCGCTGAACTTCAACTTGGCGGAGTAATCAATCTCCTCGTGAGCCCCTGTTCAAATAAAAGACAGGAAAGCTTCAGAGCCGTGTTTGCACCGAGCTTTATTATTCATACTATAGTATACATTATTCATCATATTTCACTTTGATAAACCTGATCCTCCACTCGCCCACCCCACCCCTTTCTCTCCGCTTTCTCTCTGCCCTCTCCTCCTCCTCTTCCTCCTCTTCCCCCTGCTTTCCTGAGCTGACTGTAGTGACTGGAACATCCCTGCTTGGGTCAGCAGTAAATAGGATATGCCGAAGCATCCGCAACATTAGACAGCATCAATCTCACCAGGTACCACCGTGTCATCACCCCCTTAATCTTTGGCAGCATCAGCACTAAATCAACGCGGAATACATTAGGAAACTAAATAGGACTGGACATGTCTGGGTAAAACAACGACAACTGAAACTGAAGGTCTCTGCAGTGCAGTGAGCTTCCACGCGTCTGTTCACGCATCAGGTTCCGAGGTGTGATTCAGCAGCATTTACCTGCCCAGCCCTCGTCTCCATCGTGGTCCAGCTCGTCCAGCTCCTTCAGGTCGTCCTGCTTCAGGATGGAGGGCCGCTTCACCACCTCGCCGCCTCCGTCACGTGGGCCGCCCGGACCCTGAGGACCCCCCTGCCTACCGGAGAACCTAAGAAGAGAAGGAGGAGGATCGCTGTGAGCAATGTGGCCTCATAAAGGCTGAAAAAATTACATCATTTGTTTTACAATTTTGGCATCAGGCCCTGGATGAAGCCTGGTCAAACCTGGAGCTATATCTCTGGCATAAAAGCTTATACTGCCACCTATTGATTTTAACAGTCCTGAAAGCAAATCACCAAATGGACTGCGAAGAAATGCTGTATTTTCTGTTTTTACTTTGTGGAAAGAAAGAGTAAAGCCATGTTTTATATAAACTGGTTTCAGTCTGTGTGGACTTAGTCAAAGTGAACCTGGTGGTGGCCAAAGTGGAAAAAAAGACAGCAGGAACAACTGAGTGAACTGCCAGAGACTGAGACAATATTAGCTTTTCAGCTCATTTTAGGAGAGGAACATACCTTGGAGCAGGCCCTTCCCCAGGTGCCGGGAACCTGTAGGGCCCCTGAGGGCCATAGGGGGCCGGGAAGGGCAAGTAGGGAGGGTACATCTTTGAAATGAGAAAGCAAAAGCGTATGTTAAAATACATATCTGTGGCTTATCTGCAGACAGATTGAAAACAAGTTTGGTCTGATGTGGAAACTCACGAAAGGAGGCATGATCCCTCTGTACTGGGGGAACCCAGGTCCCACAGGGGGCTGGGGCAGAGGCAAGGCGGGGCTGCCTGCGGGAGGGTTCCTAGGTGGCCCGTGGGGCTGCGAGTTCAGAGGAGGGACCCCAGCTGCCCCGTCCATCACCAGAGCCCCACCAGCGCCACCCTCCACTGCCCCCTCCCCAGACAGGGTGGGTGCCAGGGCTCGGCCCCCACCGTCCCGCCAGCTTGTAACGTCTGCGGACAGAGCGGTAGCACAGTGTGATTTATGTGCTTTAATGGAATGAGAAACAGATGCGCAAGGCTGTAACTTTCCCAAAGATGACACCAGCTTTCAACTAAGACCTAAATCTGGATCAAAAATCTGTTAAGTTATGTTAACATTGTAAGTTAGGTATGGCAACGCTATTTTGCTATGTTAATTTTCCCCAAGTAAAGATGTGCTCATCTTTCTTACTCATCTCCTTGAACACTTCCATTGACCTAATTATTAATGGAGGCAGGGCCGGGCGACACTCACTCTGGGGGCGGAGGCTTGGTCCGGGCCCATACCACTGATCTGCAGTGCCCTGTTCTCTGCCAGCTTTGTCCTGGTCGCCAGCCGCCTGCAGGGTGGGAAATTCCTCGCGAGAGAATGGCGACGGTTGGTTTAATCCCTTTCCACCTGCGAACAGCGACAAGATGAGGATTAGTTTAGAAAGGGTACAGAACTGCACACTTCTTCCAGAACAGGGTGAGGAGAGGGACTGAGACTCACCATCCCCTTGTGTTCCATGTGTAACACTGGCCTGTGCCCAGGACCTTGCCCCTACGGCCTGGGTTGAAGCTGGGGCCAGAGCCTGCTAAGAAGAAGACAGACACAACAATGTCAATCTTTACATGAACTACGAAGGGTGTCTTCAGACCTGGCCAAATTTAGCAGCTGTTCTGAGATAGGGAGCATTTGCCCCCCCAAGATGGGATCATTCAGCAAATGTAAACACAGCAATGAAGACAGTGTGCATAACAAAACAAACAAGATGAGTGCCGATAAGAGGTGGTCTCAGCTCGCTTTCATTGTGATTTGTTTGCAGTGAGAACATAATCGACTCTGCTCTCACAACTGCTCTACACGGTTAACTAGATCGCATAAAATCGTGCAGCCTCTAATCAATCACACTGATGTGTAATCCGGGGGCGTGACTCGAAAATGTGACAATTGTTTACAACTTTGAGCTCGTGAACACAAACGACCCAAATAAAAGTGCAGCAGTTGTGTCGTTTTAGTCCCTGAATTGGAACAGAGCAGACGAGCCACCGGTCTGACTAGAGTCTCGAGTCAGTGATGTGACAGTAGCGGTGTGTACCTCTGAAGCTGGCGGGGTTCTCGGGCGGGTCGGGGCAGGTGTCGGTGTAGCCACAGGTTGCTGCGATTCCGGCTGCGGTGCTGACAATGCATCGGTACTGAGAGAGGAACAGAAAGACAGTTAGAAACATGTCAGTCAGGCCGATTCTCTCTAGCCAGGTGACATAGCTGTGGGGTTGCTGGAGGGAGCTGGCTCACCTCTTTGGGTCTGCTTGTTCCTGTTTGCTTGCCCATCCTGTGCCGTCTTTGGGAACGAGCGAGACGTTGGGATCGTTGCCTTTGTTCTCCGCCTTCAGACTGGGCAGGTTGGCAGGGGGTGGCATACGCCGCGCGGAGGCAACTTTACCAAGAGACTGCAGGCCATGGCGGGGGGGAACTGATACAGGAGGCGGGGGGAAAGGGAAAGGAGGTCATTAGCACAGATGGATCGGTGAAACCTGACACCAATTACATCTATGACTGGGACGGTGGCTGCAGGATCCAACAAAGCCTCTTATCCATTTCTGCTACACTTGAAGGAGACGTATTACAATGTAAATGCTCACTGGAGAATGAAACAGAAGGCTACACTGAATATAGAATCCCTTATTTGTGTCCTCGAGGTTGTGAGCAGTCCATGACTTCAGCATGTAGAAGGAAGAGGAGGAGGAGGAGGGGTAGGGTGGGGGAAAAGTCTGTACTTCGGAAAACAGGGACAGCTGCTTAGATCTGGTGGGGAGCTTCTGAATAAAACATAGACTGGAGGGGACTCGACACAGAAGTCAAACAGCGTCCACAAGCAAGCCTCTGTCTCAGGTCGGGCTCCGAGGCTCAGCTGACATGCCAAGGCTACGCAGCTACTCCCCCCCCCCCCACATGACTGTAGTTGTATCAGCCCGATACATTCTGAGACAGGTGCGAGAGCCACCCCACCCCCCCGCCGAATAATATCACTATCGGTATCATCAAAACCAGGTCGGTAGGCGGCTGAGAGATGCACTACATCATCCCTACCATCTATAGGAGAAGTAATTAGAGAGACGGCGGAGTAATGCATCAAAGCTGCAGCTCTTAGAGTCGGGAGGTAAAGCAGAGCCGCATGCTTTTAATCACGACGCCAACGGGCAAATCCAGCCGTGAAGAGGTAAATCTGCTGCTCTGGCTTCCATCTAATCGGTTACAGAGAGACTCCTTTATCTGTGGTCACAAAAGTGTAAATCCCGCCTGACCCCCTGGATTTTCTGACATCCACTGCCAATATCTTGAGACCGCAGTCGTCAGTATAAATATATTCTCTGCTGACACTTCTGTTTTTAACTGGTGATACTGTTTTAATTGTCCATTTAAAAATACATATAAATGTTTATTTTTCTGCTGAGCAGCAGTTTGTACATCTTTGTGATTTTGCACTTTAGAAGCTTTCTGCTCGGAGATACACTCGACCTTTCACTGCACGCTGTTCAATGACACTAAAGCGTTTGATTTGATAATATCAATAGCACAGTGTTATCAGCAGGATCAGAATACTTTATTGATCCCCTGGGGGAGAAAATGTGTTTGTTCCAGTCGCTCCCTCAAGAAATAGAGATATAATAAAACAGAGGGGGGGGGGGGTGTTATGATATCACTGTGGACCTGCGACAATAAGCCTTCCGGGAACTAACTATAGTGTGCTTTTATCTACGTTTTATTTTCAGAGTGAAGCAATACAGTGGACTAAACTGAACGTGAACTAATCACCAAGGAACTATTATATCGCGAGACACCGATATGGTTGCATCCCTGGAAAAGAGAGGACGACAAATATGATGGCATAAGATCAGTGGCTTGGGCAGGATACTCACCAACAGGCTTTTGTGTTTCAAGGCTCTTTCCTTTGTATGTATCAAACAGGTTGAGAGACGCATACTTGGTTTTGCCTTCCTTCCCCTTTGCAGTTTGCCCAGAGCGCTCTGACATTGCGCTGTCCGCTCATTGAGTATGGTGAGCCCTGAGACTGGAGACAGGACAGAGGCAGAGGAGGCAGCGGGTGAGACAGAGATGTGACGCCGTGTATACACAGAAGAGTGGGGGGAGAAAAAGGTGTCGATTGGACAAGTAAACAGAACAGAAAGCGCCTCGTAATATGAAAACATCCTGGACGTAAGCACTGCCGCCTGACAGATTAAACATGGGGGATTTTGAAAGTGGCAGCAGTGCTAAGTGGTGGTAAGCGCTCAGAGTAAATTACGCTGGAGGGGCATATTAAAAAAACATGTTATCCAATGACAGCACGTCTTAAACATTATGTAACGCTAAAAGACAGACAACCATGATATATCACAGAAGAACTGTGGACGGGGTTGATTACCGGCCGCGAGCTGGGAATGTGTCACAGCAAAATGGATTGATATCGTACAGGACATTTTTATTTCAGTCAAGGTGTCATTATCCCTGTTTTACACAGTGTTTAGTGCTAGACTGCGCCCTGAGTCGCTTGTTTTCAATGTTTTCACATCAAAAGGAGAAGTTGGACATTGAACATCTCTCCTTTTTGAGATTTTCTTTTTAAGTTTCAAGCCTGAATAGGTGTAAATATTATGAATTCATGTATAAAACTGATGGAAGTGGACATAGTTATAATTATTTGTCTTTTCCATGCATAATGAATATTACACTTTGAAGCGTTTAGACAAAAGTATCAATCCTTGCTCCAACAAGAAACCATTTTCCAGGAGATTTCCAGGAGATGTGCCATTTCCTGCAGCTGCATGTACATTTTGTACATTGAAACCAAATTGCTTTCATGATAATTCCTCTCTCACCACCAGACATCCAATATTCCCATGTTTATGGCTGTAACTTAGCTATGGCATCATCTCCTACATCCTTAGAAATTAGGGCAAATTTACAGACTCTATAAAGGCAGGTGCAAACCTTCTAAACTATCTATGTTTCCTCACAGGGTAGAGAGATTTTTTTTACTAATATTCCAGATTTTTCATGATATGTAGGAACCCTTTCCTGAGATTTCACTGCATATTATGTCTTAATCCCCTGGTGTGATTGATCTAAAAATCACAAAAAAAGCATTTATGTCTACATATAGTAACCTACACGTTGCAGTTTTTAATATCTTGACTCAGAAGATATTTTAAGGTGACTCAGAGCTAGCATTCCCACAGGGGCCCCATCAGACAGAGCTGCACATTATTTAATATTTGTACCACTGAGATGAAAGTGTCTGTTCCAGAGTAATGACCTACTGCTGCTACACCATCCTAACAGCCAGACATCACTTTTGAGACATGCCGAACAACCAATCAGGCAAACTTAAGGCAGAAACTGGAATCCGGTATACAGACAATGGTGTTTCTCTCTTTCTAGTCAATAAGACACATTGTACGGTTTACAGTTTTGTTTACAATTCGTCTCGTTTCACCTTAAGGCATCTTGACTGATACTTTTCTCACTACATCCTCTATGACAGGGAGGGATGGACCTTCCTAGAAAGCAGTACTGGGTGTTATTTCTAAGAACCTCAGAGGCAAAAAAAAAACAACTTCCCGGCTAGCTTCTCTGATTAGATATAAGCAATACTTATGCCAGGTCCCAGCATATTTTAAACACAAAACCAAATGGAGCAAACTTTTTAATCAGGGTTTCATAATTGTATAAATAATGATGTGAGGGGGTTGGCAGTGCCGGACCAACAACTATGCATCAATCCAATTACACACTTTATGTTCTGCTTTTTTGCAGTACATTGTTAACTGTACCTACCTAGGCCTCGTTGGGATAACTAGGCTTCATTTCCTAACTGTACATTACATTAACACACACACACACACACACACACACACACACACACACACACACACACACACACACACACACATAGATATATGTAGCTTGACAAAACAATGTAATGATGACATCATGACGAACAAACAAACATTGTTTACTTATAATGCATTTTGTACAAGAGCATGAAATCACTACGGGAAATGTCATACACAAAACGGAGGGGAAAGAGGGAAAAAAAACAGATAGAGAAGCTGAACCGCGGTTTCTATGGCAACGCATTATAAATGATATTCCTGTATGCCCGCCTCGCCTTGAGACAGGGTTGGCTCCATGGCAACTGCTGGGCCTTTAGCTTGAACTCATTTTACTGCACATCAATAAAACACATTGTGTGTGTGTGTGTGTGTGTGTGTATGTGTGCTGACATCTGTCCATTGTAGATGACTTGCCTGCATACTGCAGCTAAAACTGCTGCACCCCCCCCTCCAGATCCCATTGCTCCATCCCAACATCCCATTAGGCATCAGTTACTGAGAGGTATGTATATATATATGACGCTCCTCAATTATTGTCCATCCATCCATTATCTTAACCACTCTGGACCTTAAAAGGTGTCGCAGGGTGTCTGCCAGAGCCTATCTCAGGTTAAGAAAATAGATTGCTGGATAATTACTGAGGGCAATACGGTTGCTGGTTGTAGTGTTTGAGTCCTGCGTTTAAAATGGTTTATATGACCATTTACTCTGATGGATTCTGTGCAACTTGAGGTGGTATAACTAAGAAAATGACATTTCAGCCAAAAGTAAATGTCAATACACTATTAACAAAAAAGGTCAAGGGTAAACAGGAACCAACAAATATTGGTTTGCTTTGTTTTCCTGTTTCTCAGTGCTGTCGCGTCACGGCAAAAAAGAAGAATCTGGTCCAACTCCCCTGTCCGACAGAGCAGCCTTTCTATGTGAAGTTTGTATGTTCTCTCTAAGTATTGTTCCAGATAATCTGTTCTTGTCCCGCAGACCAAAAACACGCTTTGGAGACAGTAGATTGACCATAGGTGTGTGTGCCCTACAACACCTAGATTATTTTCTACTCACAACTATTATCTTACCCCAGTACACATCGTGCAAAAGATGGTAGCACACCCTCGACGGGTCGTCATTCCATCTCAGGACACACATGCACCATTCTCGCTCACATCCAGGAGTAATTCAGAATCTCCAGTCAACTTATACATGGATGTTTCTAACTGTGGGAGGAAGCGTGAGTGGCTGGAGAAAACCCCACGCAGACACAAGGGAGAACATGCAAACCCCCGGACCTCAGACTAACCAGGGACTCAAACCGTAGATCTTCTAGCTGTGAGATAATTATCATTACAGACCTGTAAAATCAAATCTTGCCTGGTATACTTAATTCTCAATGTAGATTTTAAACAAAATACACATAGAAAGGGCTGGGACTCAAACTAGAAACAATTCATCCGACTGCCCATCAGACTACATGTGATATCAATCAAGTCCATTCACTTGATGTGAAAGAACTGTATCTGTGATTCATGTGTATTAACAAGTAAAAAGCATTTCAGTATACAGCTCTCTCTAGAAAAAAAAGGTCTCAATGAGACAAAAAAATGCATTTGATAATAATCGTAGTAATAATATTAGGCGAATGGATGGTAGCAGATGCCAATGGTCTATCATTTTTAGAGCTTTGCAAACATTTCAAGCAGCAGCTCTTTATTATGCTGGTATGTATATTAATAACCAGTGATCTGAGAGATTATACATTCAGATTACACATGACCACTAACGAATTTAAACAGACAGAAACAGGCAAGGAATGTCAAACCGCAGTCACAACACGAGATAGACTGAGTGATCAAATGGTCTATTTTCCCTGTTCTACTACGTGCAGACGCCGACAACGAGCAGAGGCAGCTTCGCAGTTTGACTACAGAGCAAGCAAGTACAGCACTGGCTCCAACAACCAGATGAGATTAGAAAATTAGGTCGTGGGGATGTCTGGTCAACTAACATGTTGTATAGGGGATTAACGGGGGCCGAGCCATATCTGCAGCGACGTACACACCACAATAGAGGCCTTGTGAGAGCTAAAAGTGGACTCCAACCACGTATATAGCTATGAGATACGACAGCTAAGACATCAGCAATCATCACTAGTATCACAAATATAACATCGAACCACGGAGTCTTGAAATATATGGCATTTATTGTGGTGCTAGCTGGTGCTAACACAGGGCCTCGGTGCACTGGGAGGGGGACTGCGTTGACGTTTCATAATGCATTTCCAGCACCTTTGCGCTACCGTTACAGCTACACTTCGGCGAGTTGTTTCTAAAAATCACACGGCAGGGTGTTTACATCCAGCCGAAGATGCGGGGTTTTATCTGTCGATCGTAGGAGGCGCAGGATAACGCAAAGAAGAAGGGGGCTTTTATTGAGAGAACAAAACAAAATGGCGGTGGAGAGAGGCCAGGCCCCGGCGCATATTAACGTCAACACACACCGGTGCTGTTAGTTCCATGGAAACCCGGTTTATCCGCTGAAGGCAAACACTAAATAAGCTTGGCGGTGTGCTAACTGTAAAGGAAAGCGTGTGAAATGACGTTAACATATCGTATAGTGACCCAGTAGCTTTATTCCAAGGCTGTGCTAGCGTTTATCCGCTATCATTAGCAACCCAGCCTGTCAACAACCGAGCTTTAAAATTAGACGTACACGCAACTGATTTAGCAGCACACAACACTGATTTGAAAACAACACGCGTGTTTGTTTTATCCCCAAATGTCACACGTAATCCTCTAACACGGCAAACCGTGGCTAGCCTCTTGGCTAAGCTAACAGCTACTAGTGCCTCTCGGAAAAAGAAAAATAAGACTTTCCCCAAACTTCCCACTGCTGCAGGAAAACCCCGACTCCGCTCCTGACAAGAATACTCCCCCACGGGAGGATAAAGTTCACAGTCGAGGTGAAATAGTTTTTTAAAACGTGTAGAAACGTCCGGACACTGACCTGGTCTTGTCCCGACTTGTCTCGAGGTTGTAACGCAGAATGAGGTTAGCAATGCTAGCACGTAGCTTTCTAGCAAGTGACCCGAGCTAAAGCAGCGTTATCCTCCTGCATCGTCAAACACATACAAGCTCTCTATCTCTCCCTCTACCTGCAGGCTACGCCGAGATATCGTTGGAAATGCTTACTACTGTGTGGATTTTTTTTTCTTTCAAAAAGGAGGGTTACTTGCGCTCCTTTACATTTTTTTATGCAGCCCTCAAAAAATAAATGAAAAGATAATTATTCGGTCCTTCACCTGAAGAGAAAAGCCGTCAGGAGCTACTTCTGGGGGAGTTTTACGTGATGGAAGCCGTTTGGAGACTTCAACGTTTGGAGCTGATTAAATGTTCCGTTCTAAATAAAACCTACAACGGATGATTCCCATCCTGGTACAACTTGTATGAAGTTTCATACAAGGGGCATTTTGCGCGAAAATATTTGGTGCGGACGAGATAATCACTTCTTCACACAAAACCGCACGAAACCAAGTTTTGCGTGGAAGCTGAGGGCGGCCACATACTTATTTTGATTTTATTTTTAATTCATTTACTTTCATTTCCTCGTGATAATCGATAATTATGTCATTATTTTAGTGTAAGAAAGTCTGTTTTCTCGTGATAGGACATTATTTTTAAAGAAATATATACGAGTGTATTTCCCTTACTACCATCCAAATTACATGCCTCTCACATTCATTTCAAGATTTATATTTTACAGAGCCCTTTAACTCCCATAAGCTGATTTCTTTTATTTTAATCTTATGTAAACAAATTCTCATTAAAATAATTTAACCCAATCAAAAGTGAAACTCTTCTGTATGCATTAAAAAAGAAGAGCTTGGAAAGAGTAAAATTAAAAGTCACCTCAGGCAACTATGTGGATTCATAGCAGCTAGCTAAGAGATCGGTATTCTCATTAATCGTGCAGGAAATGTCAACATAAAAACATATGACCTTAGTTATTTGCAATGCAAAAAGGTTTGCCTTTGCCCACATTAAAATAAAGTGATGTACAACTGCTAGAAGTCATGTATTTATTTGACAGGTATCTTGCAAGAACATAATATAAGCACAAGTGCAAATTTCCGAATAAAATACACTCATCTGAGTAAATTCTAGGTCTGACATACAGCTCATTCATTCACTCAGTCACTCATTCACACACACACATTGTACACACACACATCAAAAGGCTTTAAACATTAAATTTACATTTCTTCCATGATCTGTGGTGTCAAAAGTTTTATCCTTTCAGACCATCACCACATATACAGTGAATCTGTCTTTTGTGAGGTTGATCAAAGTCAGAGGTGCTCAAATCTTCAGTGATAGTTACCTGTGATTTCACCATCATCACCTTACAGGCTCAAACTGTTTTGAGTACCAGTTATACCTCCTGTTTTCCAGTATTTGATAAAATAAAGCCATTTTAAAAGATTTCAACTTCACATTTTTCCCTTTTCTCTCCAAGTATTTGAACCTGGAAGATAAACAAATGATTCAATCAAATAATGTTAATTGACCTGTCCAGTGTATTTCCGGCTGCCACATCTGAAACCACTTTTTGTACTCCACCTCGTCTCTCCCTGCTCATCTGCTTATCGCCCTCTCAGGTGCTCTACTGCCCACCGTACAGGTGGATCCTGGTGACGGAGATGCTCTCTGTAATATCCTTGCGGCCCTTCTCATAGATGACAAATATATACTTCCGGTCCACTGGTAAATCACTGTTGAGTGTCGTCATGCTGGAGTAGCCGCTGGGGCCTGGCCAGATCTGCAGTATATTCTTCTCCCAGGAGTTCCCATTGTTCATCGACCAACGCAAGGTCAGGTTGACTCCTGCGGGGGGAGACAGTGCGAGACATCCGTGCTCTCATTCTGTACGTGATGTAATCCAGTTACAAATATACGAGAATAAATTCACTTAACCAATAATGATGATAACATACTGTATTTACATTCTAATAATTATGGCAATACTTAGGTTACTTCCCCCCCCCCCAATTTGGCTCTGAGAGCAAGTCTGGAAGGAGGAGGGGATGGTAGTTGTTAAGGTTAGCTGCGCTTACTGCTTTGCTCGTTGGCTGGGTTGGTGAAGAAGATCACCCCGTCTTTGTGCAGAGCTCCAGCCGCCACCACAGGATCCACCAGCGTGTAGTCGAATCTGAGCGTCTCCACGGGCAAGGTCTCCCCGCCGTCAAAGCTGCGCACCACCATGCGACAGCGACAGTGGTAGTTGTTCTGGTTCCGCACGTTGATGACGATGCTGCCGTCCATCAGCTCGATTGGCTGTGGAGGGACAAAGGAGAAGGAAAAGGGCTGAGTCTGATAGGATGTAACAAGAAATTAGATAAAACACACAGCAGATATTCTGGTTAACGGCTCCAGTGTCACTGCAGCAAAGACCGGGTGCAGTGCTGTTTTGGGCCACGAGGGGGCAGATGAACTCCACCATAATGCATGATACGAGGAGACGATTGTCCTTTCCCACACCCAGATGACTACACGTCAGATGAGGATTTTACTGAAGCGAGAATTCTGCCTAACTGACACATTTGAGTGTGATAATCACTTCTTTTTAAGCTGAGGTGTCAGCAAAGGAGCAAAGGTTTATCTGTTGCTCCTCACGTAAATACTGACTGTGCACTGAGTCCAATCTTAATTTTAGACGCTCCTTTACATTTACTGCCTCATTTCTACGTCCCTTTGAACACAATGCAAATTTGCACCTGTATGTAATCTGTCATTATCTTTTTATTCTAATTTGAGTCTTGCTATACAAAGGTATGGTCCAGGTATACAAATAACAGAGGGTTTCGCTGTGACATAACTGCATGGTTATGAAGCGTCATCTCCAGGGAAAGCAGCCCACTCTGTTTCCCTTCTGTGACATCATCCTGCAGCGCTGAGTGTACCTGGCACTCGTCTGGGTTGAAGTCCTGTGATTTCTTGGGCTGGTTGAATGGGATGCTTTTCAGCGCAGCGCCGTTGGTCCAGTCACGTCCGTGGTTGTCGCTCAGGATGCAGAAAACTCCGTCGCCCTCCAGCGTGCCGTGACCGCACACCACCAGCCTATCCTTGTGAGGTTGGAAGCGCTTCTGCAGTGTAGAGACACAACTCTGGAAGACTTTGGAAGATGGACCACATCTGACGCTAAAAACACTGCACCACTAATTTGAATAATCCATTCTGGGTCCCCTTTAAGTGCGCTCTTACCTGGACACCAAAGCCCGGCCCGGGGGCGAAGTTTGTGACTCCGATCTGGACGGAGAGGTTTCTGGGCGGGCTCCATCGGAGGCCGTCGTCTATGCTCTCCACCATCATGGTGCTGGCCGTGGAGCAGCGATACAGGTGGAAGCAGAGGGAGTAGATCAAAATCACTTTGCCCTCCACCTCGTCCACCACCACTGAGCCCAAGTTCAGGCCGTCTGGCGAGGAGTCGTCGTCGACAATAAAGGTGGACGGGGACCAAGTGATTCCTGCAGGAAGAATTTCATCATAGTTCCAATAGCAATGTTGCCTCCATTTGTGCATAGTGCATGTGAACATACTATTCATATTTTCTAACATGTTCATTGATGCTCCAGTGGTCAAACTTCCTAACTATGTGACAGTTCTCTAATCTTATCTCTTGCTATTTCAATATAAACCGCTCTCTAAAATTTAAATAAAGCTACATAAGTTATGCATGTACTGAGGAGAGGTCTTATATTTTTGTGTAACTTTTCCCTCCAGCATGTAAAATGTGCACGTAAAGTCAGATTTGTGCAATTTTCTGACTGCCTCACCTTTGTCCGTGGACCGCCGCATTGCGATAAATTTGGTTCCTATGTCGCCCTTGACCAACTTCCTGGCCTCGGAGAACGCCAGCAGGCTGCCTTTGGGGGTGTAGGTGATGAGCGGGATCCTGTAGGTGTTCACCCACTCTCCAGTTCCACTGACCCACAGCAGCTGCTCATGGTACAGCAGGGGATCGATCTGGACAGAGGAGACACACACACACAGTATGAAAGTATGAAAGCTCCTGATAATAAATCATTGTTTATAAAGGGGAAGTAATTATAACTTCTATTAAAACTTTCAAGCAAAAGCCTGAGTGAAGCATGTGACTCACAGGTCATATTTTCACTTCATTTATCATATGTCTATTCATTCACTCCCCAAAAAAGCAGGGATGCAAAGGCTTATTGTCTCCGTCGTGTTGAAGATTATATATATTTCAGTCCTCCTAAATTGTAGGGAATTTCCCATAACTTCATGTGACACACGCTGGCACACACCAAACATAACACATAACGGATTTGAAAGTGGTTCTACTTTGTGCTGTTTTTAGACCAATATATCTAGTTTCTATCTGCTTTGGTCACTTTCGTGTTGTAATTCTTTGCTAGTCACTTCGTATGATTCAACCCTTATCTCATCTCTCTCTTTCATCAGCACTCTTACGACACAACAAGATGAATCTACGTCAGCAGCTCATCCATGTCTTGCACATAGGCGATCTTACGCACTCACGGTGTACGCTTTCTTTTGCAAAAAATCTGCTCGTTTCTCAACTACTTCTCTGTACCTTCTTTGGGTCGATGGTCCAGACACAGGAAAACAACCCAGCGTAGAGAGACAGCGTCAAACACAGAGTCGAGATCCGACTTCCAGCCTCCATGTTGGACACGGGTCCTCGAAGCTGTCTCCGAAACCAGGTTTCACTTCAAACCAGAGCGAAAATAATCCATAAACGGCACAAACAAAGGAGAAGCTCAACACGGAAACGCAGTAGTTAGCTTACTTCAGCTAGAGAGTCACATGATATATACAACTGGTCACGTGACTATTCTCGCTCACCAAAATAAAAATATGACTAGGAAACTCTTTTTTATGTGTTTTTTGTGGTTTAGTTGTGCTTGTATTTATGTTGTTTTGGATTGTACTGTTGCATTGGATTCTGCTACTTTTATTTCTTTTATTTTACCACTCTGTATTGTTTTATGTTGGTAAATGACTTTAGCTTACATATTTGCTCTCTTGTGCACCTATTCTTACTGTCATATTGCCAATTAATTATACGTTTTTCAGGATTTTAAATGTAGTATCTTTTTCATATCTATTTAATATGCATAGTAGAACATTGTTGCACATACATGGCTTCTAAGGTGGAAGAAAACTCTCCACCATGTACACTCCTTACTGCAGATATTAATGACCACTGACCCTGATAAATGCAGACTATGTTTTATCTATCTGTTATTGTCATTCAACAAATTTTTGTCGCATCTTTATCAGTTATGAATTTAGATACAGTCACTTCTCTTATCCACAAGGGGGCAAAGTTTTCCTTATAGAACAGAGAGTACCTTTTAAATGCAATGCATATTTATGAAGTGTATGCTGCTGTTCTCAGGATTGTCACTGGGTTTGAACATAGCAGTTTGGTGGAACAATTAAAACATTATTAAAACGGTGCATTTGTTTCAGCAGATGTACCTTTCTCATGCTTTAGATGCACAAACACTGAATGATACATACTTTATAAAGCTAACAAGAAAATGACTTCATATCACTCGTTGAAGACTATGCAGACACTGTATTTGCAAATTTTATACTAAATGACTAAATGTCACCTCACCCACTATTTTGTATCAAGTTCGATGTTATACTACATACACTGTATATAACATCATCTACTCTACGTATCTGCTGTCCGTCACAGGATACTCTGAACCATACACAGTATAGAGTAAATCAAAAACGTATTTGATTGGGATGAAGCTGCTTCCAGTAAATATGTAACAGGACAGCAATTAAAACACCCCTCACAGGCCTGTCTCTGCAAATGGCAATGAGGGTAATCGTCAAACATTTTATTGCGTCCCACACTTAAAAGACTCAACCTGTTATACAAAATCACATCATGAGCAGGAACAGGGGGACAGTGGCTCAGAGGCAGCCTGGTCATCCACTTATCAAAGGGTCAGTGGTTCGACCTCAAATCCCTGCAGCCCCCATGTCAAAGTATCCTTGGGCAAGATACCGAACCCCAAACTGCCCCTGATGCTGTGTCATCAGTGTGTGAATGCGTTTGACTGATTAAAGCTGCAGATGGACCGTGTAGAGTAGCCTCTGCCATCAGTGTATGAATGGGAGTGAAAATGTGAGTGTAAAGAGCTATGAGGGGTCGTAGAGACTAGAAAAGCTCTGTTTCTGTGAGGAACATTTACAGTTACAGCTGCATCAAAACTCTCACTTGGGAGTAAGATTTGAGCATATTTTCTTAATGGAAAAAAAAAAAGAAACCACCTTGTTCACAGTCCACAAACCACATTCCTGTAGTCATGAGGCCAAGCTGATCTGAGTCACACGCTAAGGACGAGAGAGAGACACAGAGAGAGAGACAGAGAGAGAGAGAGAGAGAGAGAGAGAGAGGGAGGGAGGGAGACAGCAGAGTGTGAAAGTAACAGTTGTCACAGAGTGTATGCACGCTTAGACATATCATGCTCCTCTAAACGGATCCGCTCTACGTGTTCTCTGGAAACACCTAAGAAGACATGATGGATTTTCATCTAAAATACAGGTATGATGTGCGAGATCATGTGAAATGTGTACTTTCTGCATCGTCTATTTTGGCTTTGGTCTCAAGGCTTTACTGCATGAGCATGTTGGTATGTAGCCCCAAGGGAAGAGAAACGTTTAAGTGCAGGGACACACGTCTGAAAACAAACAAACAGATCTTTTTTTTAAAAAGTTATTTCTGCAGGAGTTGCTCCAGCAATAGAGATAACCTGGAGAAGAACTATCCAGTCGTTTCAACATATTAGGTTCAGGAGTTTGCAGCACAACCAACATGGACATGACAACAGACCAGATACAGTTTTGAAGATAACAAACTGCGAGCTGAGTTTAACTGACAAGCTCGATACATCTATGTTGTTTGCTCTATATACTGTGGCAGAGCAGTCGCCCTCTGTTTACCTCTGCTCGAACGATATTTTTCGACCTCCTCTCAAGCAGGTGCACAGCAAGAAGGAAACAATAGATTGACAGAAACAGTTTGACTTTATTTACAGTCGAGGAAGTGAAAATTTGTAGACAGGGCCTGTATGTGTGTGTGTGAAAGATGTTTGAGCGAGTGTTTAGATTAACACGATGGCTACAGTGAAATTTCACACCTCAGAACTAAAATGCGTCTCTGTCAGAAGCAGGCAGGCAAACAACAGTTTGAGAGATACACCCAGGGAGAGACATGTTGCCTTCGAGGGTGTGTTTCTCTAATTTCATGTATTTCATTTGTTGTGAAGGGCTCTGTTGACCGCTGTCCCCAGTCTACATTACACTGTCTTGATGAAGCATGACAGTGGACGTTTTACACCCAGATAGGATTTATATCTAGACTCAGACAGTTGAATAAGAATAAGAACATGGACATATAATGGACATATAAATGGACATATAATTTCTGTAAAACACTTATAAGAAATGACGGATTTAGCTGCTTACCTACAGTTCATAATTCTTGTCAAGAAACAAGAAAAAATGAGTGAGTATTATTCATGATAATAAAGCTAAAAGAAGGAGAGTTCTGCATCATATATTCTTTGTATGCATGAAACTGACTATTTTTGTACTTTTATTCCATTATCACTGAAACCAGAAGTGATTTGGAGAATTTTTTGCCTTTCTTCCGTCACGTAAACTAAACAGCGAGCATGTTTATCTGAGATAAAGGCTGAGGTTGGTCTAAGGGCCGTCCTATAGGGAGATAACACTGGCCTGGTAGTTATGTTCTGCTTCTTCAAGCATGACATGTTGTTTTTCTGCCAGAATACTGTAGCAGTCCCCAACCTTTCATCGCTGATCTCTAATGTTAAATGAGCTCAAAATACTCTTCAGCAGCACATTGAACGAATTATCGACTTGAGTACCAAATTAAATATTTCAACATTTTATTTATTTTGTTTTGGTAAAATTTACATTAACAACAATTATCATTAACATCTGCTAAGGTTTGGCAGATAGCTGATTTTGAATAGCTCTCTGTGACTATTTAAGTGTACTTGCACTTAAAATGCAGCTTTGTATTGTGTCTCATAACATTTCCTTCTTATACACTTATGCGGGTCTGGGAAGCAGGAGCAGCAGTTTCAATAGGGGAACTTAGACCAACTCCTCTGGGAGGATCCCAAGGTATTCCCAAGATAGCTGAGAGATCCTGTGTAATCTCCCTAATGTCTCCTGGGTCTGCCTCTGGTTCTCCTCCAAGAAGGACATGCCTAAAACACCTGAAACATCAAGGAGACATCCAGACTAAATGGACAAGCCACCTCTGCTGGCTCCTCCAGACTCCTGAGAAGAAACATCAGCTCTACTTTGAGCCTCTCTTAGATCTCTTAGCTCCTCACCCCACCTCTAAAGGCTGAGCCCATTCCTGCTAATTCATCCTTCACTTATTGTTAAGTGAGGGATGACCCTAACCCCAACCCTGTTGAGCCTTTAGCTTGATCTATTGTTTGACCTTTATCCATGCTTTTAACTAAAAGCTTTAGCTAATTTTTAGCTAATGTTTAACTAACTATCCACTTCACCACTTCAGCTGTTTCATTCCTACTTTAAGCTGACAGTTTTAGAAGACTAGTGCTGACTTTGCTAACTACTTTAAATCCTAAAGGTTTACCACCATTTTAGCTAACTACTTGTGGCCATTATTGGCTTTTAGTTAACAATATCCAGCTAGATTTTTCCAAAGTACCCATTTTGAATCAAAATGCATATATACCTTTGTTTTACATTACTTTACTTCATGCTTTCCAAGAACAGCAGTGTTCCTGAAAAACCATGCATCATTAATCATTGTAATGTTACGCAATATCACAAGTGACAGATGATGACGGCTAACAACTTTGAGGAATTTAGCAGTAATAGGGACTTTCTGAAACCAGTTCACATAGATTTTACTCCATCTCTTCTTTAGGACGTGGTCACCACTGAGATGATGGAGGACAGGAATGGACTGTGTCACGTGATGGAGGAGAATGAGGAGGATGTTCAAGCGAGACAAAACAAACCTCAGCCACAGTCCAACAGCAACAGACGTCACTGGTCAAATGGTAATAACTAGTCTATATTCTGTGATTTATGTATCAAAAACACTTCTTTTGTTCATGTTTCTGAGCTCATTATTTTGCCTGAACCATTATGATTAAAAACAATCTTTTCAAAGGAGGTGTTTATTCACAAAACGCAGTTGAAATTGCCCCTAGGTGTGAATCTGAGAGCGGAGATGTGTGACCTGTGATAGACTGGCAATCTGTCCAGGTTGTACTCAAAAGGCACAGATACTGTACAAGTACAGAGGTCTCTGTGTATTGTATTATGTATGTGCACCTGTGACAGAATACTCTTTACAGGAAAGATTACCAACCCCACAGCTGTGCTTTGGGAGCAAGGTTATTTCAGGATAAACCTGTTTCTGCAGTATAAAGGACCAGTGATCTTATTTTAGATTTCCTCATGACCTACTCCGCTGTGTTACAGATCATGTGTTGCAACAGCGATAGAGCAGCATCACCAACCACAATGCCACGCTCACATGCTTCGGATGCCAGCGAACAAGTTCTGTTTCAGATGTCTTTGAGCTTTTCATCATTGACTGTGTCTGTGTAACTTATTCCTCACTATTTGGCAGTATCTAGCAGTTTTATATCACCTTTGATCCACAAGTTTATTCAAGTTATACAAGAAAGGTTGCACTCGGTCTTCCAACGCCTTGGGGCAATTGCTTTATAATTTCAATCTTTTCTCTGACATGCCTGTTGTGTATGGAGAATTTATGATTTATTCTTATTTTCTCTTGTATTGTTTTGTGTGTTTTGTGTTTATCCGCTGCTCAACTTTTGAGTTTACATCACAGCATCACAACTTTTTGATGCAAAGTTGCTTTTACTTCTCATTTTATGCCCAAGTCTTGTTCTTATTTCCCCAAATTCTTCAAACTTGAGACTTGTGTTGAAAGCGCAGTCTGGGTCTGGCTTGTCTGGCAGATCAAACAGAGCGATGATCTGTCAACTGACTTCGCTTGACTTTCTGATTATACTAATGAAGACTGATAATGTTTGATGATGCACATTCACCTGTTTGGAGGGGGGGGGCTGTATTTAATCTGGCATCAAAACAAATTCTCCTTCACAGGAGAGTGTCTCAGACGAGTGCAGGTTCTTGTCAGTGTCTATAATAATGATGAGGCTTCTGTTGTGAATCACTCTCTCTGCGTGACAGGTCAGTGTGTCCTGTCAGTACCAAGCTGTTCAGCACTAAACCCCAGCTTCGATTTGTCTCTGTGTCGAGCCAAACTGGAGAATAATGGCTTTCAGGTCTGTAGCTCGGCCAAACTATCTTTAGATGGATATGTGTTCATTTCAGGTTGTTTTATGAGATTTTTTTCCATCCTGTTAGATTGCAGTCAGTGATATGGAGGCTCCACTGCAGATCGCTTTGGACGTTCCCTCAGTCAGGAGATACATGGTCTTCAACTCGGCTCTCTTCCATTTCATACTGGCACCGGTAAAATCTCTGTTTTAACTTTCTTGCCATTGTAGTTCTGCCATCTCAAATCCTTTTCTACTTTTTCACTTCCTCTTTTGATTTGATTCAGACTACCGCTGCTTTACCAAAGTTCCAGTTTGGGAACGTAAAAGAGAGAGAGATGGGTCGAAATCACAGGAGGGGCCTCAGATATGCATAGCTTTATCCCAGGCTCCCAAGATCCCATCCTGCGACTACTTCTGTTTTGCGAAACACGCTATGGCTTCAGAGACAAGCTGTTGGATAATTTCAGCCAAGATAGTCCTAATGATAGTAAAGCAATACGGCTTTATATTTAGTAAACATCCTGATCGGATCTGTTTCCTGTCTGATAGTTGAGATCTAAGTGACTTACAACCTCTCCGTCCTCTCCACCAGTTGCTGTATGTGGTGGTGTGGTGCGCCGTGTTCTCCACCCTCCACCTTTACATCACGGTCAGTGACTACTGGGTCCTGTGTCTGTCCGTCAGCCTGGTCTCCATCTTCCTCACTACTGCCATCATCTTCATCCTCCACCACAGCAACAAGGAGGTAAAGGCCCCGGTTACATCACGTCAATGGATTCAGTCTTGATGTAATTGAACTCTAGCTTCAAACTTTTAACTTTTTTTTGTCAGATCAACATGAACTTAGACGTTCGGCTGATCCAGGTGAACGAGAGGATGGTGAAGCACAAGCTGCTGGTGGGCGTGGCCGACTGGGTGCAGAACTGCGCGGGAAACATGCAGGTTGTACCAAAGAAATGGACCAAGACTGTGAGAAGATTTAACACATGACTGTTCACGTCCGCCTTTGATGCTGCTTCTTCTGGCAAAGATGACAGTCACAGATAACGGAGCGGACACAGAGAGTAATGAAACAGGAAGAATGAGAGGAAACAAACATGTGGTTACTAAGACAGATAGCACATCGGCATGAAGTGCAGCACAACAGTGACAAAGCAAAAACAAACAAGTAGCTGCATGTTGGTCTAAAAACAGCATGAAGCATCACCACATTCAAATCTTCTCTTAAGGCTGCATACCTGTTTCAAAGTGTTTAAATGTAAGATGACATCCCTATAATATATGGATTTTTACAGCCATGTTATTGTAGGTTTCAGACTACAAAGTACACTGGAGAGTTTAAGGAATAACCAACATGATTTCTGGGATATTCTTATGTTATCTCATACAGACAACGCTCCTCATTGTCCCACATTCCCCAAGGTCGACAACATCCAACCTCTGACGACGGTCTATTTGTCTGTTCATGCAAAATCAGGCTCCCATCACCACATTATCAGAATATCTCCAGTCAGACAGGAGCAGACATGTGTCCTCAAGGAGAGAGAGTGTCTCACCACTGAAACCTGTAGCAGCTTTACAATGACCAAAGGCCTGGTCTGACCCTAGTTTACATCATTATGTGGCACATTAAGTCAAGTATGATGCAAAAACTGTGCAGAAACAGTAATAGAATATACAGTAAGAGTATATTCTAAAGTAAAAGCACGTGTTAAATATGCTAATGACTAATTAAGAATTGCAAATCAGCCCCACATGGGATGAAAATGCAAGTTATGGATAAGTACAAATTGCTAATTGTGGAGAACATCTTTTATGTATTTAAATAAATGTCTTTTTGTGATAAACAATTGCCCTGATCTTGCATATGGAGCTGCTGACACATCTGTCTCTGTCTGTGTTTGTGCCTACAGCTGTACTTTGTGTATTGGGACATGTCCCGCTGCCTGAGGGCACTGACTGAAACTTTAGAGGAGCACAGCTTTGTGGCGGGTGACATTCAGGTGAGAGAGTCCAGTACATCTGTCGCTCTGCTTGTTTCCCCTGCTGCTTCATCGATTTATCCCGTGCATCCATGTCAGTCCTCCCTCAAAATCGATGGAAACATAATTCTAGAGGCTGTTGGGAGGACGTCCAAGCTTAACCTGCGACGGATAGCGTCGCATTTTCTCACTTTCGTTCTACATTTTTCAGCGGTGTGTCAAATTCAATGAGTGGAACAGTGTTTTGAAGCAGAGGAGTCGATTGGATGCTGTTGCAAGCATTAGGAAAGCTTTCCTTTCAAATGAAGGAAACTAAGGGAACAATAAGTAAGAATGCATTGGGATTCAACAGATCTTATCTCCATCGATGCCTCTTTTTGTCAACAGAACAAAATGAAGAAGAAGATGTCGCACCTCGTCCTCGTGTCTGAGGTAACGGTTTCCGACCCCGAGGTGGGTGGGTCCGAGGCGGAGCAGGACTCGGATGAGCACAGGCCTCTGCTGAGGACTGAGGCCCCAGGCTGCAGTACCTCAACCAGCCAGCGGGAGGACGCCAGAGTTACCACCAGCCACAGCCTCGTCCCTGACCCCTCCCTACCTGCTCAGGTACAGAGGCACGACGCCACGCAGCCAAAACCAGTGTTGATGTATTCTAAAACAATGTAAATATATATATATCACTATCTCAGTTTAGAGTAAGTGTTGATCTGTTTTGCAGGCGAAAGCCTACCAGCTCCTGATGACTTACAGCGCAGTTTACGTGAAGCTGCTGGTGTCTGAGAGGCTGTCGGGGCCGTCACAACAGCGGTCACACCCCCGAAGGAATCACTGCACCACCGCCCCGCTCTGTCTCTGCCAGTACATCAAGAAGAAGATGCTTCGATAACAGAGCTGCCAGACCAGGGAGCAGGACTACACCCTTGACCTTACCTTTTTTTTCTACAAAGACTTCTTTGTGTTTTCTTAAAGGAGACCTAGAATGATTGAATCCTTGTTAACGTAGAAGCTATGAAACACATTTTTTTTTATTGGAAATGGTTTTTCATTCCAGGTCCCTGTTAAAGAGGCAGATCGACCTGTACTGTAGGCGTAGACCTACTCACATGTTGCGGGACATTTTTCTAGAAATGAAATGTGTTTTTTTAAGCTGTTCCTCCAGCCTGCAGACCATTGCACGTCTGCTGCTGTTTTTATGCCAGATCTGTGTTTGTCACCACCTGGATCCAACGTGTGCACACTGCCAAACACTCGTCACGCTGAGAACACACCGAGGTCTAGTCCAGCTGCTGTAAAACAACATTTGTGCTCTCGTACGCATGACAATCAACGGCTTTGGTTACAGCTGTTTAAATTATTTGCACCTCTAATAAATATTGATTCTTGTGATTAATTTTGGAATGTGTTCTGCTTCAGAAGGCGACTGTGGAAAGGATGAAGAGAGTATTTTTGAGAACTACCCTTTTTTTACACTTTGTAGTCCTACATTACTTTAGCTTAGCTTGAGCTTTAGCTACTGTTACGTAAATGTTAGTCTTGCGACATGCAATAAACGTAAAAGACTGACAAGCAATTTGACAATTCCAATTAGTATCTACAATCTATAGAGGCTTACATATAACGTATCATAGGAAATACAAAGATTAGATACTGGTTAGAGGGTTAACAGTTTTTGTCACACAACTTTGTTTTTCCACAAACCACAGCTGCAGTATCACTAGGAAATGCGAGCTTGTTTTTCTGTTCTCCGACCTCTGCTTTTACGGTGCAGGTGGTCCAGTTGTCTATTTGTCTGTGCATTTATGTTTGCTGGGTGGGGGGGTCTCGGGTGGCCGGCATTTATAAGACATTACCAGCCATTACCCATCAGTCCTGATGCTGCGGCTGAGATGACAGCCCAGCAAGGGAGCTGCAGGATGACACAAACACACACAGCACGGTGGCCAGCGAGGACGAGTCGGGGGAAGCTGTGGCTGTGCGATGGCGGAGAGAGGCGTGCAGTGTGAGGCCAAGTTAAACGATCTCAGAGATGCTGGGTCTCCTCGGGAGGCTAAATGGCCATCTGTGATCCTAGCACACACAGGCTTGCTCCGCTCCCACCTTCAGTCTCTTCCCATAAAAACTCATTTTTTCCCAGTCGCTTGTTACACTTTTGTAAACCCATTTCAAATGGGTTTACAAAAGCGATACTGAATTTGTTATACCAAACTTTGGCTGCTTTGGTTAATTTCTCCATATTCACATACTGTGGTATTCACTAACCTTAACCCTCAGGCAAGTGTAAATAACAGGATGACGAGTAGAGGAACATTTTGTGGAGCTGATTCTCTGAAAAGTCTCTGAAAAACACTGGGAATAGACTCTGGACGGGTCTCCAGTCCATCACAGGACACACAGATGCATAATTCGCCCTCAAACTCACATCTAGGGGCTTTTCAGAGTCTCCTGATATGCATGTTTTTGGACTTTGGGAAGACACTGAAGTACCTAGAGAAAACAGACAGGCAGGGAGAATATGCAGATTCCACACAGCAAGGCCCTCAGTCTGTCTTGGATTCAACTCCAGGACTTGGAGAATTAAGTTTCCTTATTACTGTTAGATGTGTGAGGAAGGACAGAAAAATCACTGCAGAAATCATTGCATTGGTGCAGTAGCCATTACCAAGCTATAACTCAGATAAAGTTATAATAAAGACTTCATTTTTGGATTCATATTAAATTAATTGATGTACCTGATGCATTAATACAGCTAAGGTAGTTGAGACATCACAGATATTTAGTGTCATAGTGTGAGTATGGGATGTTTAAAATATGACCATTAGAGGAAAGGTCAGAGGATCACATCAGCTATTATAACTAATAAGTATTTCTATCGCTTTTTTTGAGAAATTAGTGAAGCAATTGTTGAGACATTTCACTCAAACCCATAAATGTCAAAAGAGGGCAAGAAAACCCAGCAGCTAGACATTAGGGTTTGTCCTCTGGAGACCATGAAAAGGCATCTTTTTATTTGTCGTAGGTTGGAAACTTGGCAGTATAATGCAGTCAAATATGCATCTGTGAAACAACAACCGGCAGGATCTCATGTGATCAAACACAAGATAGTGGGAGTGGAGAGATGGCGTGGTTCATGTTCTGACAGAGAGAGGAAAAAGAGACAGAGAGGGAGAAAACCAGGGCAACTATAAATAGCTTCTCAGTGATGAGGGGAGAGAGGAAAGGCCACAGAGAGACGGAGAGGATGGAGAGAGATGGAGAGGTGAAAAGAAAAACAGACCTGAAGAACGAGACGACGCCTCCGACAAACATTGCGTTCACGAACCGAAATTGTTCTTTTTATTCGTTACTCAAACAACCAAAGTCAGAAAACAAAACAAAAAAAAGAAACAAACAAAAAACCAAACAACCAATGCATGTGCAACACAGCCAGGAACATAATTATAGTAGTAAAACCCCAAAGAGAACCACATGTACACAAGTCTTTTTTTTTGTTGTTTTTTTGGCTCTTTGAAACAAGCGATCCATCGCATCATTTTTACAAGCTCGAAAAAACAAAACAAAACAAAACAAAGTTTAAAAAATAAAGTGAGGATCGATCTCCCAGCTACGCCGTAAACAACTACGCTTCATGTTGCTGAGAAGCCCTATCAGAAAGCACACACAGGGAGATGCTGCCTAACAACTCTGCATGAACTAGATATGCTAAGAGTGACTCTATTCAGCAGACGCACACTCACTGCCAGAGCCTTCTGTACAATAATAATCGTAATAATAATCATAATAATAATACTCAACAGCACTGTGCTTCATTTACTCTTTTAACACTGAAATATCACTGTGTCGATCGTATAAGGTCAAGGCCTGCACTTTTCAAATGGCTCTTTTATAAAAACCAACTCGGATAAACGGTTTTGACATTTTACTGGAAATTACCGTAGATATTTCACGTCAAAATGCACCTTGACAAAAAAAAAAAAACAAATGACACAGGATCTGAAACTCGTCATTCGGTAAAATAACGTGATTGGCTGCTCCAGGCGTGATCGATAAACGTACGTCTCATTGAACATTTTTACCTCTTGCTTTGGCTTTTTGGAGTCTGGTAGATTTTGACAAACACAGGCCCTGTGCACTGAATATATTCAATGTTATGTATTTGTGATAATCAAATGCAATAAATAATATGAATAATAATAATAACAATATGAACTAAAGCGCTGCATTTATACTGTCTCTATATTTGTGTTCATCATCAAGAAACACAGTTTTCAATAGTTTTTAATCTCTCTGTATATTTCTTTTTAAAAATATCATCATCACAGGGACCGACACAGGAAAGAAGGGGGAGCAGAAGGGATCTATTAATAGGTCCAATAACTCATGTGAACAGGAATAAGACGAAAAGAGAGAGAGAGAGAGGAAGAGAGAGAGAGAGAGAGAGAGAAGGGGAGGGGGACCAGAGGGAAAGATTTCATCGAGCAGAAAGTGCTACAATACAGTATAGGCATTAATAATATTTTCCCTCTCTCTCTCTCTCCTCTCTCCTCTCGGAAACATTCATTTTCTGTTCTTCCCCGTAGCATCACTCCGCAGTCCTCCCTGTAATGTTACAGCTCCGGCCGAAACCGCAGCGCGTCCCGCTGCTCGGGCCTACGCTACATCATGGGAGCGGCGTGGAGCCGCTTCGACCCCCCCGGCTCGCAGGAGCTCACAGCTGCACGTCCTGCCGCAGTGTCTTAAGACAAATGGAAAACGAACTGAGGATGACATGCAGGGTTATGTTGCCTCATAGTCTAACGTTGCACCGGAGTTTCCATTTACAATGTCTGATTGATTAAATAGCTAAGAGATGTGCAACACAAAAAACGAAAACAAAAAAAAGAAAACAATGCTTTGCTGACCTAAGATTCATTGACTTATCTAAAAAATGCTTCTTCCTCGTTTTGAAAAATACCGCGCCACCTACTTCCAGACATTATAAGGAAAGTCTCCAACAGCTGGGAGACGCGCTATTTTTGCACATATAGAATAGCCCGTTAGATTAAATCTCTATTCGTCATGCACTATAAGAACTATGGATGTAAGCAGCTGCGTCACCTCGCCTCGCCGTCACTAAAAAGTGCAAAATCATCGTCGCAGGATATAAAATTTTAAGCCAAATTTCAAAGTGTCTAACCGCATTAAACTAGTGATACACTATGAATCATAGCAGACACGGTGCAATGCAATGGGTAGATATCGAATAACTTAATAAATAGTGCGGCGCAAATAAATAAACAAACACTCCTCATAAGTTACGTATCGTCTCAGCCCGCTAAAATGCCCATATAAACAAATAAACAACCCGGTCTCGTATAAATACTCTTGTGTTTGGTTACAGTAGTCGCTCACTACCAGTCCAGTCTCCATTTGGTGTGATAAATGCGTATTGATCACTCCGCTCTCACACTTTCAATCGGTCTATTGTCCGAGTGTATCAGCGATAATACTACTCTGTAAATCAACACTGGTTTCGACATGGCACTGTATGTATATATATATAACTTTTTTGTTTATCAAAGAAGAAAACACGTGTACACTTGTACTTATTACTACGATGTGCATTTTAACTACCCTAGAAATACCTCCGCGTGGACACATTTAGTAGATTTTGTCGTCGAAATACGTTAAAACCGAAACACGCGCGTCGTCCGCATAAATTAACCAGCATCGAGGATGAATCGTTAATGCGAGGAGCTTAGGTTTCCTTCCTCTCGCAGTTGATGTCTGAGGGTAAATTCGGAAGCGGTCGCTGCTCTGACGGCGCTACTGGACCTGGTTTGACAGCTGTCCATGTTTGGCATTTGAACATCGAGGGGATTGGCTTGTTTTGGTCATCTCTGAATGTGTGTGTGTGTGTGTGGGGGTCAGAGCTGTGTGTGTGTGTGTGTGTGTGTGTGTGTGTGTGTGTGTGTGTGTGTGTAGCTGTACAGAAGAGGGCCAGCAACGCAGTCGCAGTTTATGTGTGCATGTTGGGTGCTCCTATTTTCCTCCAAAAGGACTGAGAGTAGTTATCTAGCTATAATATACACCACGGGCTAGGTCTTGTTTCCCATACGTCTGCCTGTCTGCCTGTCTGCCTGTCTGTTCTGGTCTGGTCTGGTCTGGTCTGGTCTAGCGTGGACGCTACGGCTCCCAGTCGTCGTCGTGGTGTTGGGAGGCGATGATAACCACCACGGTGAGGATGGTGCACAGCACGATGGAGGCGATGCCCACGGCCAGGCTGATGAAGGAGAAGTTGCGCGCCTCGCGGGAGGCGATCTCCGCCGTCACCATGTCGCCTCTGGCTATCGCCGTGCGCACCTACAGGGATGCGGCAGCATGGGAGGGAGAGAGAGAGAGGGAGAGAGAGAGAGAGAGAGAGAGAGAGAGGAAAAATTAGAATAAATGTTATATAACATGAAGATGCACGAGTGGGAGAGAAAGAGAGAGAGGGAGAGAGTCCAAAACGGCATGAATGGATCGATTTTACTGCAGCCTGGATGTGCAGGAGGTCGCTCCACACACACACACGCACACACGCACACACATACACTAACGCAGCATAACAACATACACAGCTCAGACCGGTGGGTCCATGCCTTGTCAGCTCGACTCAACTCAAAGCCAGCTGAGCGAGCCCAGAGGAAAAAATCCATTCTGTCCCGCTGCACCGACAATGGAGCGCTTACGTAATGCGGCCTGTCGTGTGTGTGTGTGTGTGTGTGTGTGTGTGTGTGTGTGTGTGTGTGTGCGTGTCGGTCAGCGCAGTCTGCCTTCGAACAGAGGCAAACAGCAGGCATCTATGAGAGTCCGAGAGGCACCAGAGCCCGAGCCTTTACATTATCAACGTCACGCTCGATTTAGCGTTTAATGTCGGAGCGGCGTCGGTGGAGGTGAAAGAGCAGACTGCGCCCCTTTTGACACGCCGGGCTGCATAATGTAAACAACCTGGCTTCAAATGTGGGCTAGAGTGGCGGTTTCCTCCTGGATCTATGTGTAATACATCTGTCTGGAGTCACGGGCCGGCTTGCAGCGGCTCTGACGGGCTCTACTTCTGGTGACTGGCGGTAATTTCAGCAAGCTGACAGGACACGTCTTATATCTAGGCTTACCACGGAGTAGCAGACATAATGCATTTTTAAGTTTCACTGACGTTTCAAAACAGATCAGGTGGAGACTCTTTTAACCCCTTTTCAATCAAAACGGCCCCTAGTGCCAGTTCATAGCCAGTTCAACTGAAAACCAGTTGAGAACCGGTTGCTTTTCCACTGCTTGAGAGTCATTGCATCACTGTATATGTCAACTAAGTCTCTTCTGGTTTGTCCCTGAGGACCAAATGCAGGATATTAAAATGTGGACTTTTTCTAGATGTCACTTCTACATGGCCCTATATTCTTTCTAAAAGAATGGTTCTAGACGCCTAAATGCTAGTTTACGCTTGACATAGTCTCAAGTGCGTAAAGTTCACAACTCTGGGATTTTAAAACTTGGTGGAAGCTGCTTGAGAGCTGCTGTCAAATCCAAAATGGCCACCATATTGTCGACAGTGTTTTCTGTGCCTCTTCTTCAAATACTTGCAGTACTTGCTGTAGTGTTTTTCTTCTCTTCTGCCCCCTGTCTGTGTGGTGAATATCGCAACAAGAATGCACCTGGCTCAGTTCACAGAGCCAAGGTCTGACTAGGGCTTAAGTTGCCTATAGGTGCGAGGGTGTAAGAGTAAAAGGTGTGTGTGGAACATTTATGATTTGCTCTAAACCCCTGTAGCTTCTGGGCTGAATTATCCTTTGGCACTGAACTCCAAACTGCCCTGATGCTGTGTCATCCCCCTGGTTAAAGACTCTGGGTGAACCAACCTCTGCCTCCAGTGTATGAATGGGAATGAATGGATGAACGTGACTGTGTGTCTGTAAAGTGCTTTAGGTGGTCATAAGATAATCACTAGGACCAGTCCATTTACCCTGTATACCACCCAAAAACTAAACCCAGGGGATTCACCCTGATGAGATGTTTCACTCTATCGTCCCTCAACCTGGTGCAGATGTCACGGCTCGACACCATCGCTCCATTTCAGACTTCAAAGCTTCGAGGATTCACCCCGAGTGACTCTAATAGATGTAATAAAACTATATCACTGCTCCGCACACCTCTTATCACAGCGTCATTCTTACAGGAAAGCACATTTCTGAAGATAAGAAGGCACTGAAAATGACTTCGGGATATAATTACGCCGCAAAGACCTCAGCGAACCACGGGCGCGCCATTACGTTAACACAATCGGAAAGATGAAAGGCGGTGGCGGCGACCTGCACGGCTTTGATGATGGCGATGATGCCTGTGGGCCAGAAGCAGCAGACGGTGGTGAGGACGGCGATGGGCAGGTAGTCGTGCGGCGGCCGGCGGTCCATCAGAGTGATGCTGGGGGGCATCTGCATGGGGTGGATCTGCCCCGGTGGGATCCCCGGGTGCCCTCCCCCTGGAGGCATGTAGGGCTGACCCTGAGCAGAGGAGAGAGAGAGAGAGAGACACATACAGAGAGAGAGAGAGGGGAGAAGACAGCGTGAGTGCCTGTGCTGTCGACCGGAGCAGCTTACAAAGCGCTTTCCGCTCTGGAGACTCGGCAACAAGGTGACAGAGGCAGAGAGCGGGACAGCGTTACATCTGCACACATTACCGAGCCGAGCGCGTCTCGGATGCATCAGCGCCGCTACGGGGAATCTCTTACAACGGGATGATTCACTGGTGAGCGTAGCTGGCCCGCAACAGGAGCCCGCTGTAGTACAAACGCTGCTCGTGGTATCATCTTCCTGTCGATATTTTGAGGAGGTGACGCAGAATGGCTTGCTCTCTGGAAGCTATGAGAGATTTGTTTCACGAGAAATGCCTCAGATTGTATTTTACAAGCCGTGTGAGGCAGGAATATTACATTCTTAGGCTCATATCTGTTTCATGTTTGTCTGGCTTTATGTAGGCTTTACACTGAATGCCGCTTTCGTGAATTATCACATGACTTCACATTCTTTCTTCTCTTACGGCTGTGGAGTGCATGCACATCCAGCCTTGTAAGTTTGAGTCAGAATCGGAGGAAGAACCAGGAGTGTGTACACTGGCTTTTCTCCAGAAACTTTACCAAAGTGATGATTTTATTTGCTTATTTGCTTAAGTGTCACACCCATATTTTACACCTCCATTCATTCAAGCTTCCATTTCAATACCTGAAATTTATGAGGATCTGATGATGTTTTTTGACCTGCTGTGTCACAGCTGGTTGAGAATTTGGTTGATCATAACTCAACAAAGCCAAGTGTTTTTTTTCATTATAGATCCTCTGTATTTAAAGACCAAACAAGTTATTGTGCCCATATAGCGCTTTTGTTTTAAATATCTCACAAGACACTTTATGAGCAAACTAAGGAGAGGGGCTGAGTGTTACCACTCCACACCACCGGGACACACACTCACTCACTCACAGTTTTGTATAAACACAATCCTGACAACGTGTAAGGTCTACGTCTACATCGAGAGGAGCGGTGTCAGAGGATAGACCGAATGTTCTCGGAGCTCGGTTTTTCATCTTTACGGAAACGACAGCAGACATGTGTTCCGCGTTCAGTCGAGAAAACGCGAAAGGGGGAAAAAACGGTCGACAAAGAGGATCTGAAACCCGCCTGAGCTGAACCTCCCGAGGAAACACGGCTTTGCAGTTAAAAGCGCGGACTTGAAAAAAATTCGACTGAAAAACCCAACGGAGGAGTTTGTCACACACACACACACACACGCACACACACGCACACACAAAACCCTCCGTGACAGCCTGACAGCGTTCTAGCCGTTCATCCCGGGGACACAGCGAGCGCGAGCCAACACGTTGGCGAGTTTATTTCTCTCCTGTTTTGTCCGTCGAACTGTGTCCAAACAAATCTGCAGTGTGCTGGATGATGTTAGCCAACGTCGGGCTGCCAAGATAAATGATGATTCATGTCAAACGCTGACAGGACATTTTGAGTCGCCCGGGGGCGTTGACAAAGAAATTTACAGCCAAACGTTCCTCGGAATGACTTGTCAGACAGCGGCTGAATGGAGATGGCGTCTTTGTTCGCTCTTATCGGTTCTGACAGTGTAACTTTGCATGACTTTGGCGGTCGGACTTCTTCGAGTTTTCTAGTCTGACCTATTTCTATATCGCACCGCAGGTAGGCAGAGCAGGTGGAGGAGCTCGCGTCTCTCTTCACAATTGCTGTATGACTCATAATCGTATTTGGGAGGTGGGAAAATCTAGGGCGATGACAGGAAATGAGCAGAGCGGGAGGTGAGGGGGGGGTTAACGACCCGCATTAAAGGTCTCTCCTGCCGGATATGAAACAGGCGCTGTGTGATTAGGGGTCAGCGCCTCAACCTGGAATTTGATTTCTTTTGATGTTGCAATCTGGACAGATCTAAAATATAGAGGGAATACAATGGGCTTGATTTTACAGGTCGGTGGCTGAGCGCTAGCAGTTAGCGCTAGATGTGTAACGGTCCATGTATTTGGATTTTCCTGTACAGAGGCGAGGTACCATTAACCCTGTGTGTTTCCATTAACCCTTTCTAAATACTGTAATGGAAACACATGAGAAAAAAAACTCTCAAATATTGCAAAAAAAAGAATTTTTTGCTGTTTTTCAGATGTGTCTGTATAGAGGTTTATCGCAAAAGTGTAAGTGCATTTACACGTCACTGGATATGACATAAAGGGGTCACATGATCAGTTCCTTTGAAACAATGGATATTAGCATGTTTTGGAAATCCATTTCACTCAAGGCGGGCTGAAATTTTACAAAAAATATGAACTTTTGACTTATTTTTTCATGCACAAATCATTCTTCAATACAAGTGCTTACTAACTGAGAATTGGTAAATACAGCCATCATTTTGGGAAAGACTGGTGGAAACAGTTTGTGATAACCGGGGCTTGAAACAGAGGCTTTGCCACTAATGAATGGACAGGTATCTTCATATTTATTGGTTTAAAAATTGGCAGTCGACTTTACATCGATATCTCTCTAACTTGCCATGACCAATGGAAAGTAGCGACAAACATTAGTCACGCCCCGTCTAACCACCGCACCGCCCTCTAAAACACAAGCTTTATGCTTTACATTTTGCTACTGTACCAAACATGAACTTGAAGCTGAGGTACGTCGTGAACCGTGAACCTATCGGCGTAGCGTTACACCTCTAGTTTTGCTGCATGTTCTCCAAATGTCTGCCTGGGTTTTCTCCAGCGTCTCTGGTTTCCTCCTCATGCATTTAGGTCAATTGGAGGCTCTAAATTAGTGATGAGTGAATGGTGTGTGTGACTGGCGTCCACGGTCTACTCCCTGCCTTCGATCCCTGCAGCTACAAAGAGGGTAAGGTAATGAATGGGGGAATGAAGGTCTGTTCTCGTTTCTCGTTCCAAAGCATGGACTCTCATTGTCTGGTAATTTACTTTGGTACATCATGAAAATGTTCTTTTAGAAAAAATAATTTGCACTGGCAGACGCAAGTGCACCCTGTCTGTAGTCTTTCTTTTATTCATAGCGAATCACTTCTTCGCCGGAGTCGTGCTGTTTAATTGTTAAGACGCGCAGATTCCTATAAATAGAGCACTACCGGAATAATCCTCCATCTATCAAAACCGTAAATGTGAATCAGGGGAGCCAGTCCCTGTGACGTGAAGTGGAAAGAACTGAGTGCTGAACTGAGCTGAGGGTGGCGTAACTCTGCGGCAGCCTGATGTCAGACCTGTGAAATCTTCAAAAAAAAGAAAAGGAAAAAGAAACGCTCGCCGCTCGTCTCTGACTCACCGACGCCATGGGGTAGACGGGGACGTAAGCCGTGCAGGGCTGCAGCTGGAGCGGGTAGCCCGGGTGGAGGTATCCCACGGGCGGGTGAGGCAGGGTCCCCCCGGGGCCTTGGGTCTGGACGGTGTAGCCCTGCGGGGCCCCCTGCGGTCCCAGAGGGCCGCAGTGGAACTGGGTTTCCTGCAGGTAGCCCTCTGAGCCGGGGGGAGGGGGCGGAGGGGGGTAGTTGGGCTGGGTGCCCGGCACGGGCTGCATGCCGGGGTGCTGGGGCGCGTTGGGGTCCGGAGGGCCGGGGAGATACGGAGGCGGCTGCATGGTCTGACGGCCAGAATCATCCAGACCTGAGACGAGAGGGAAAGGAGGAGGGTGAGGTTTGTGTTCAGTGCCAAATCATACAACTTAGCTAGACAGACAAACAAAGGATAGAGTTATGGTGGTCCCCTCAAGGAAATTCCAAGTTATATGATATACAGTTGTACCACGAGTTAGGAAAACCAACATCAAATTCCACAGGACCCATGTATCAGTGAAAAAAGGGGAGCTGATCTACGTAAAAAGGAAGCAGCAGCTGGACTGGATGAGTTATTGAAGTGGAAAATGAATAAAGAAGTGATTTATTGTTCAGTTTTACACACATACTCATATGTTTATAAAGGTAGAACCAGTAGGTGTGTCATACAGTTAGCTATACAGCTCAGAGGAATTTGTTTTGGTGTTAGCTACAAATTGGACAAAATAAAATGCCAAAATGAGGACGATTCAACGGGTATTTGCACAAAATGTACATGTCCATGGATGTATGCTGTATTGACTGTCTTTACTGTTGTAGTACTGTTAATATTTATTGACGTAATTGCACCATATTTATTATGCTGCTGCTCATCTTGCTAGCTTGCTACACACACACATATATATATATATATATATATATATCAGGCTAGCATATATACAGGTGAGAAGTGAGAAGTCTGTGATTATGGAGAAGAAGGAGGAGGAGAAGGAGACGAGGGCGGAGGGAAGAAAGGTGAGAGGGAGAAAAAGAGCAGGTAGGAGAGGAATCACAAATAGAAAAAGCAGAGGCAGAACGATATATAAAAAAAAAAGAGGCAGATGCAAGACTGAGGGCTTGTTATCTAACTGGAGCACTGTTGCAGCACACTGCATCCGTGTGTTGAATGTCTTATCTCGCCGCTGAGGAGGGGGCTGAATCAATTACAGAGCGCAGAGAAAAAGACAGACGGGCTTTGCAGCCTTTGTGCTAATGATGGCGGGTGATTGACATCCTGACCTGCAGAGAGGAAAAGGCCTTTTTCTCCTGCCGTTCTTTCAAAAACGTTGTTTATTAGCAGTTAGAAAATGTGACATTTCTGAGCAGGAGAAGAAGAAGAAGAAGCTCATCTGACGCTCTGTCTGCCTGAAGCATCTTCCTGATTTTGCACATCTGAACATTTCAGGCTCACACCTCGGACCCCCCTTTTCATGTTTGAAAAGGACTGATGAGACGTTGTGTTTTCACAGCAGGAGGTGGGAGTCTGGGGGGGGGCGTATCTGAGGCAGCTGTAATCCACTCTGACAGGGACACAGGGATGAGAGATGGAGATAGATGGAGATGAAGACGGAGGAGTGAGGGCGGGATGGGACCGAGGAGCCGGAGCTGGAGCAGGAGCGAGAGGGCGCGTGAGTGATGAGGGATGACGACTTGTGCTCGGGGAGCAGCTTTACATAACTAGAGCCCCGGACTCTGTCACAAGCAGGGAGTGGACGAGGGAAGAAAGGAGAGACATGGAGAGAGAGAGAGGGGAGGAACACCTTTAAAAGGTCAGAGCGGCTCGGCAGAGGGGAAGAGAGAAAAAAAAGAAAACGCCTGTTTGTGCCTCATCGTTTAAAGTCTGCCCAGGACAAACGCTGTCGACACAAGCAGGGAGGAAGAGGAGGATGAGAGTCGGAGGATTTCACACAAATTCACCAGGAAACGCTGAGCTGTGCGTCTGTGGTTTTCCTTACATAACTGCCGGAGTGAAATCGACGGATCGGATATCTATGAGGAACGGAAAAACATATCTAAACATTTTTAAAGACAAAGGAAAGGAGTAGATTCATTACTGAAATGCACCGAGCAGCGCGTTTCATCTTAAGACACTCCAGACTCCAGCATTAGTTTGCTCCAGATTTCTAAGATGTAAATGCAAATGCATGTACACTTAATCACATCCTAACTCACTCGAGATGAATAACAGCTCAGGAAGGCTGCCAATAGATAATTGCCTTAATCCAAATAATCAACAGGGGAGAATTCACGCTCGCATAAACGAGTTATCCTTGCAGCCAGAAGTCAGTATTAATCTAATTCTACAGCCTGCATGTCACTGCCTATTAATTACAAAGCTGTTTCGTTGAAATTGCTGCCGATATCGCACTCTCAATTTGTTTACGGCCAATTAAAAGTCAGCATCCATTACGTAATCCAGTCAGATTTAGTGTACTAACATTTTCCATTCACGGCCTAAGTTATATAATATCAGGACTGAACTGGAATGAAGATCTGTTCTTTTAATCCATCGTATGCGGTGGTTAACTTCTACTCTGCTGCACATCTTGTGCTTTTTGTTACACTTCATTGCATTTTTATGACTACCAGGTATCATACCTAGTACTATACCAGGTATTACCAGGTATCTATCTATAAGATTGCAGGTGTTCCACACCCTTCCGGTTCACTTCAAATCCCTCATCTCTGAGTTTTTGAATGTTTGGGGGATTAAATGTTCTGTTTAAGAGAGAATCCACCTCTCTCTTAAAACAAGGACACTGTTTCAAACCCTCTTGGATTTGATACAAAATGCATTGTCACATTGCTGCGAGCAGAAGTTTCTCCAACATTTCTAAAAGGTGATATTCATCAATCACTCAAACTTTATCTATATGGTATTTTTTATGCAAAAGAAGCATCACATAGCGCTTCGCACGACAAGAAGAACGAATATATAGCAGCCTCTCGTCCCACACGGATGATTTATAGATGATTCCTACCAGGAGAGAGTCGCAACAAGCATACGATGATCTTACATAATATGATGCAGCACTGTAGAGTGAAGAGGCTCGGATGAGCTCAACTTAAAGTGATCAAATGCTACGCACCAAAATACCACATAGAACGGCAAAATGGAATGCCGTTCAATGCAACCATTCCTTGTGTCAATGTTGATTAAAGATTAGATAGATAGATAGATAGATAGATAGATAGATAGATAGATAGATAGATAGATAGATAGATAGATAGATAGATAGATAGATAGATAGATAGATAGATAGATAGATAGATAGATAGATAGATAGATAGATAGATAGATAGATATTTTAGGGAGGTTCCCTCAGGGATATTCAGGTTCCAGAGTACAGCGCCATAACTTACAGACAGACAGCAACAAAATATCCATAAGAGAGATCAAATGGCCAAATACAGTCTTTCACTTTTATTAAATGCTATAAATAATCTTTTGTGTTTAACTGACTAGTAATGCCTGACGTCAGCTGGTTATATTGAACCTTGATGGTATCCATTACACTGCAGGCTGTAAATATTCTTTATATTAGATTTCAGCCTCTTAATCCAGTGAGCACCCCCCTGCTTTATTGTTCCCATCATGTCTCCTCCGGTAAACAAAGCTCTGCATCCTCATCGATAACACTGTGTGGCTGCTGCTGTTCTCTGTCATCATCATCATCATCATCAACATCATCATCATCATCATCTGCATCATCTCTGGGGGAAGAGCAGCTTATGTGTCCAAAAAATCTATACCAACATGCTCCAAATTAAGTCAACTGAACCTGATTTATGCCCCCATCAACTTCATCCTTTCTCTCTCTTTCTTAATCTCTTTCTTTCTTTGTGTTTTGTACTGTGAAGCCGCAGCTCAGACACAGGAGCTTTATCACCCTTAAGGGAGCCAAAACAGATATTAGAGGGTGCAGGACACCCACACTGATGTCTGTCAGATGTACGTAGGCCTGTGCGTAATGAATGATACACAGAGAAAGAGAGAGGGGGGGTGAGAGGAGATGTATGGAATAAAGTGGTAGGAAATGGTTATGAATCCTCCCTTTGGGATCAAAGATATAATTAAATGAAGTCTAACACACTTTAATGCGAGGCCCTGTGGGCTTTTTTTAATGTCCTCCTCCATCCCCCCCTCTGGGCTGCACCCACACAGCGGTGCAGCATCCTAAAGATGCGGCGCAGCATCGTAAAGATGCGGCGCAGCATCCTATAGATCCGCTGCCGAAAAGGAGCGACGGGGAGGCATAAAACACACAAAACACATGCATTATTTAGACACATGAGTGCGATTTCCTTTTTATTTCTCTAGGGTTGGGAGGGGGGTGAGTGGCTGATAATTAGGCGTCTGCTCACCGTGTTTTTCCGACGACATGCTGCTGAATCCGCTCTTCTCCTACTGTGTTGTCAACTCCTTCTGCTGCTGCTGTTGAGGGAAAAATGACGCTCCCTTCCCTTCTTCCTCTCCGCGCACAATGGTGCAGACTTGTTCCTCTTTTTGCCTTTCTTTTACTCCAAATGTGTGCAACCCATCCCTCAAGATATCTTCATCCTCCACAGCGCATATACCACAGTTCGGGCTCGCTATTGTAAAGATGATGAGGAATGAATAAAAAAAAAGATCAGCAGGGGATGAGGATAATACTAGAGATAAGTTCAGGTGGTGGCGGTGGTGGTGGATAAGAAGATGCCTCCACCTCCTCCTCCTCCTCTTCCTCCTCGGTGTGTGTGTGTATGTGTGTGTGTGTGTATGTGTGTGTGTGGCTGCGGCTCTAATAAGGCTTCTCTCCACGAGCGCGTCACTCTACATTGAATTAATCAGACACAAAGCTGCGGTTCTCTTAAAGGGACAGTACAGGAACATCCTCTGGGTGACGTTTCATCACCTCAGCTTTTCTGTCTCTACCCATCCCTCTCTCCTCTCCTCTCCTCTCTCTCTCATATGTGTGTTCGCCCCCTTGGGTGTTTTTTTTCCCCCCTCATGAGATTCGCAGTAATTCACAATAATTTATGAAGTACAGTGCGGAGCAGAAGACTGCAGAGGCCATATGTTCTCCAAACACATGGACAAGCACAGGATGTCTAGTTCCTCTGCACCTTTGCAGACAATTTGCAGAACTGCCTGGAGATTAAAACACAATAATAGAAACCTATCGACACTCATCAGAGCTTTTAATGTTTAACTGTCTAATTCTGTTGTTTTCCTGAGTTGTCTTTATTCCTTTTTATATTTTACGTCTCTACTCAAGCAACCCATAAAAGAATGTTACAAATGAAATGTAGAAATGTATTTTATTCTAACAATAAATACTCCTCCACACTTTTCAGATGACTGAGGGATGATTGGTGGAAGTCCTAGTACAATAGGAGGGTTTGAGTTCAGATAATTGAGGAGAAAGGATTATGAGAAGGTTAAGGAGAAGGTGAAAGTTAGGAGAGATGGGTCTACAAGAGCTTCTGGAAGATAGACGAGGACCACTGCTCTAACCCTAAGCCTATGAAGAGGAAGGAAAGAGGATAGCAGAGTTTCTGGCTTTACAGATTTTATTTCTGTACAATAAATTACAATGATCTGGTCTTGCAGTTTGGTCAGTAGAATAAAATCGTTCCCTTCTTCCTGCTCTCATGTAAACGTTGACATGGTTTTGTTTTGTTTTTCTATTAGGCACAATATAGCACAATCCAGCACCCGTTTCACTTCTTCTTTGTCCTCCTCCTCCTCCTCTTCCTCAGTGGGTGTAGAGGGAGGCGGTGAAGACGATGTCCCTGCGGATCGCCAGCGAGGCCTTCTCCATCTTGCTGCCCAGGACGGAGTCGCCCACGATGCGTGCGGCCTGACGCACCTCCTTCAGCACCTCGTCCAGACGCTGGATGCAGCGCACCACCGTGCCCTCCTGCACGTCCGTCAGCTGGGCGATCTCCGAGAACGGCTGGCGGGGGGAGAGAGGAAGAGGAGGAGGAGAAGGAAGAGGACGACAGAGGGTGAGGACGGAGGAGGCAGCGCAAATGTGAGAGGTCTCAGGTCCTGGTAAATACACTGAAAGATTCAATTAATGTTGAAATGAATGCTAAAATTAATGCTAAAAGAGTGAGACAGACAAGGTGGAACACAGGAGTGAGATATGAGGAGGGGGTGAGATGGCCTGAGGTGAGACAAGGATAAATGGAAGAGCAGGGGTGAGGCAGGGGAAGGCTGGCATGGTGGGACAAGATAGCAGGGGGGAGATAAGAGGGACAGATGGGACAGCAGGGGTGAGATAGGGGAGGAGCAGAACAGCAGGAGCTGAAACACAGGAGAGATAAGATGGCAAGTGTGAGATAATGATGATGGGAGAGCAGGGGTGAGACAGGAGTGAAGGCAGGGGTGAGACGTGTGACAGGGGTGTGATGATGGTCCTCACCATGCCCCGGGCCCAGCAGTAGACCACCTCCGTCAGACCGAACTTGAACTGGCCCACGAACTCCTCGGCCGTCTGCGGGATCCCACACTCCCTCTGCAGGTCCCCGATCCTCTGAGCCACCGACAGCACCTGCTTGATGCCCTGGAGACAAGCACAGAGTCTGAGTTTTACACGCGGCCCTTGAACGCATCACCACCCAACCGTCCCACCACATCACAGCGAGGCGGGCGACCTTGTCGTTCGCGTAGCGGAAAACCTGTTCAGAGGTGGTTCTTAGTTTCTCACAGCGGCGGTCATCACTAATTCAGACGCTCGTAAAGCGCTTTCATGTCTCAGAGGCCGCGGAGGCGGGGACGGAGACGGGGACGGGGACGGGGACGGTCGGACGAGTGAATCAGAGTGTCAGGTGAGGAGCGCATGTTGTTCCTCCAGCGTGGCGACACTGTTACGCATCGGGTTGGTACGAGGTCAGACGCTCCGAGAGTGTGTGACTGAGTGTCTGTGTGTGTGTGTGTGTGTGTGTGTGTGTGTGTGTGAGTCAGCAGAGGAAGACAAAGAGCCCGCACTACAGTATGTCAGCACACACTTCTGCTTTCATCTCTGATTCCACCGAGTAAATGTCGGTCTGGGATTAAAACGACCACCGACCAATCAGAAGCTCTTATCCCAGGCAGATCGCCACCCAAGAGGACAAACGTGGACTTTAAGAACATTTTCGGGGCGTTGGAGAGTTGCTAAATATATGTGTGAACACAAAACAAACTGGACGAAGTCATTAAATTATTGCCTGGACTCAACATGCAATACAACATGCTGCTTGACCACAAAACAACACATTTTCTGCTCTGAATCAACCATCAGCTGCGTAGCCATACTTTGACTATACTAGAAACTTAACTTCAACTTTAAAACTGAGACCAACTCGTGGCCTGTTCATGTTGTTTTCAAGATATTGATAAATTGTATAGTTTTCCATCAACCCCCAATCAATGACCCTACTGTTTGGGTAGGATCGCTTGAAAATTCTATTGGATATTTCTCTTTCCACAGTGCTCACAGTCACAGCTTAGATGCTGGGTACATGATATTTTCCAGTTTTGTAGAGAAATTCGCTCTCTTTCACACAATCCACTCCGAAAAGCTGAGCAGCTTAAGGAATTCAACCAGCGAGCCTCCTACTGACACCTGGGTGCGTCCGTCTCTCCATAAGCCGCAATGCATTTTCCATTAGTTTTTACTGACTAACTAACTAACAAACTAACTATCTAACTAACTAACAGACTAACTGACTAACTGACTAACTAACTAACTGACTAACTAACTAACTAACAAACTAACTAACTAACTGACTAACTAACTAACTGACTGAGGTTCAGGTCGTGACAGGCGGCCGCTCACCTCCTGCAGCGTGCTGGTGATGTGCGGCTCCACCTGCGTGTTCTGCGTGAACACCAGGCAGGACAGCAGGGCGGCGCTCTCCTCGGGCGCCAGCGGGCTCAGGACGTTCTCGAAGAGCAGCTCGGTCAGCAGCAGCTCGTGGCTGCTGATCTGACAGGCCACGCGGCCCTTCAGCTGCACCGCGCCGCCGCCGTCCACGTACTGGAGGGACTGGAGCACCTGGAGGGGGGGGGGGGGTGGGGGGGGGGGGGGGGGGGGGAGGAGGAGGGGGTCAGGGGGTGTTTATTCAGGATCTATGGGGGTGAATGGCGCTGTGACTGTTTCAACGTTCAGTGGTAAAAGAAAAGAAATGTGAATCACATCCCTCCAGAGCAGCCTTATTGCTTCCACCAAAATAATGTAACAGCTTCTTATCTTCAGAGTCAGAGCTGCAGGCTCTTCCTGTTGCAATTCTTGATTTTCACATTTGGTCCAGACTGAAATATTAATTCTACAAATTATAAACAGTGTAAAAGTGTTAAGATAAATCTGGAAGACTGCAGTGATCGCAGGACTCCTTCTCGAGCATTGTTCCATGTTATTTACTCAATGCATCCATTGCAAAGACTTATTGTGCAGTTCTTTGGTTTCTAAACCCCTCCCCTTCATACTTATCTGTGCTTTGTGCTACACTATGACACTAATCATGGTAACCAGTCTATGAGCTGAATATAAACATGAAAACATATGAACATACATCTAATAGTTGTCTTTAACTAGTGCTGAAATGATCAGTCAATAATGGGCTGGGTGAATCAAGGGTTCAAGAGAAAACCCATACGTTGAATGATTTACATAGAAATTTTACATTCTGATTTCATCTTTGGCTTTTGTCCTCTAGTGGCGTGAGAACCCAGACATGTTTCCAGCTTGACTCATATCAGGGAATCAGAGAGTCAACCACAGACCGTATGAGACCTAGAGCTCTCTGAACCTGCAACAGGGGACTTCTTACAGGCACACGTCTCCACCTAAACATAACGGCCGTCAAACATGACCTAAAACTAAAACCACCTGAGGTTGGAAGTTTCCATTTCAACACGTGGGACTTTCTGAAAAAACATCAAAAAACCACCAGGGAATGGCAAACACGGATCCCGACCTTGATCCTCTGGTGGTACTCGGGAAGCAGAGACAGAGACTGGTCCGACACCAGGAACAACAGCTTGTCCAGCTCCTCCTGCAAACCCATCCGCTCCTTAACACGAACAAACTGGGACGGACACACACACGCGCACACACACACACACACACACACACACTCTGTGGTTAGTTGTGCATACAGCAACAGCACGGCAGCACTCTTTAAGCTCTTCTATCGTAACAATCGTGGAGTTATTTGCATCTTATCCCTCCTCAGTGGCGCTGCCGGGCAGGCAGGAAGCGCCAGACAAGAGCCCAAATCTCACGGCACAGTTTTGGAGGCCATTATTATAGTAGCAGAGGAGAAATGAGAGCGGAGGAAGGAAAGGAAGGATTTCAAAGTAAGTGTCTTATGTAAGGGTGTGATGTTAATTAGCTGCATAAATATGCAACTTCTGTGCAGCCGAGACAGATACTTGCATCATGATCCATTTGGGTGACCTCAAAAAGTAATAAACACACACACACACACTCATCGGCGCACACACACACCTGCTCGGCGAAGGTGGGCGAGTTGATGCAGCTGAACTCTCTCAGGCTCTCCTGCAGCACGCGCAGCCTCATGGAGCCCTCCACCACCTCCACGCTCTTCAGCTGCAGGTCGTTGACGGGGTCCAGGCACGCCACGCCGCCCGGGTTGGCCTCGGCCAATCGCAGCAGCTCCTGGGTCGCCGTGGAGATGGCCTGGCCGGGCAGCTCGTGCCTGGGGAGGCGAGAGGAGGAGGAGGAGGTGAAGAAGACGACGAGGAAGATGGAGGCAAGGGAGGTGATGTGAAAACGGTCTGATGCATGGACATAGGACAAGTTGGAGAGGAGGAAAAAAAGCCTCCTATACTACATTAAATACTGCTACTACTGCTACTGATACTAATAACAATGACAAGAAGAAGGAGAAGAGGGTATTAACTGTAAGTATAATACTATACATAGCTACAAAGATATCATAATAACACATTTGTAGCAGTTTAAAAAGAACTATAAAGGCTACATTTGGTTTTTCACTGATTATTATGGGATCAAAGAACAAACTGCACAGATTGTATTTACAGATGAAAATTCAGATAGGATGCTCCTACAAAATAAAAGCATTGTTGGTACGTCCAAGCATCGTCCCAAAATAAGAGCATCATCTCAACACCGTACAAACAAAGAAGAGAGGAAAAAAATCATTCATTTAACTACCTCGATAGTATTAGTATTTTGATTATGACTACTACGACTACTAATTCTAATGATGCAGTATTTGTAGCTATGAAAAAAATAAAATAAAAAAATAAAACAAATTAGACTGCAAAGGTTACATTCATTTCTCCCCTTCTCATTGTGGTACCACAGAACACATACTGCATTTACAGGTAGCGAGTGGGCCGCTCCTACAAAATAAAAGCATCGGCCCGACCGGTCTGCACGCACCTGAAGCGTGGCTGCTGCCTCTTGTTGTAGTTGTCTATGATCCTGTCCGGCATCACTTTGAGGGTCTTCACCGTGATGGCCGAGATGTCTCGGAGCTTCAGCTTCTGGACCGTGTGGCTGCAGGGACCTGGTCAGGAGACACACACAGGAAGTGGGGGGGGGGGGGCGTCAGGTGGAGCGCTCTCAGTGGTCTCTGCCTCAGTCTGAACGTTGGTACCTTCAGGTATGAAGAGCGCCGTGTTGTAGAGGTGAGGGAGAGCCTCGCAGCCGTCGCTCCTGCCCTCTACTTCCTCGTTGCCCTTCTCGCAGATGATGAGAGCCGTGAAGGTGCGATTCAGCGCGTCACTGGACACCTGCCGTGAAGAGAGGACGTGGCCAGGAGCCAGAGTCTGCGTTTAGCCAGCGCCTGCGGAGTTTCCTGTCAGACTCTCTGGTTTCCCTCCCTCCCTCACATTTCAGGGAGGCACCGAAAGTCTAAACCATGAGAGAACATCTGTCTGGGAAAACCCGGTATAACCTCCAAGATCTAAAGATATCTTTCATTGGAATCGCTGTCATCTTGTCTTTGCAGCCTCGTCTAGTCAGTAATAAAATCTCGTTATGTATCCTGCATCCTCCTAACAACAGCCAGTTGGCCTCCACCAGAAACATGTGTGTGACCTTCAGGACATCAGGTCCAGGCAGAGGGCTGGAGGGATGGTGGGGGGTGGACCCGTCACACATCCAGCTCACCCCCTGTTTATATAACGCCCAGCAGGGTGCAGGTTCAGATCCATCAAAACCAAAACAACTAGACACTTCTCAATCTCCCTCCTGAATATAGCTTCAAAGATCCCTACCCTACCTCCCTACCTCCCACCATTCCCAAAACACTTAATTTCACCATTTCACACACCCCTGAATTATTACGGGGGGGGGGGGGGGGTTATTCACCCTCTTCCTGCCCTGTGAGAGAATGCTCAATTTTCCAGGATTTCCAGGACATTTGACCCTTTTTTCTCATTTTCCATGTGGCTTCCATGACTGGAAAATTGGTCAATTGCTTCCCAGGTTTTCCAGGTGGAAACCGTGTGGGAGCCCCCTGATACATTGTTGTATATATTGTCTATGTTGTATGTATCCAGTCTTTCTTTGTTTTCTTCTTACTTCTACTTCTACACGAATGACATGTTGGCCACAGGGGAGGCTGGTACCTGCAGGATGACGCCGAGGGCGTTGAGGTGCTGCTTGTTGTTCACCACCACGACGCGTCCCACGGACAGAGCCTTCAGCCCGTTGACCGACTCCAGCATGGCTTTCTGAGAGCAGAGGCAGCAGGTGTGAGGAGAACGGGCCTGGGTTTGGAGGGTCAGGGACAGACGGCGGGCTGACGTCTCCTACCTGCAGGATCTCTGTGGTGGTGCGCAGCTCCGTCATGGTGTGGTAGTAAGGCAGCAGGTCGGACAGCTGGCCGTCCATGTCCAGGGGAGGCAGGGAGGACAGCGTCTGCTTCAGCTCGCCGATCCGCTTCTCGCTGCCCTGGAACGCAGAGCAGGGCGGGAGGCTTCTCAGACAGCACAGAAACCACGATGATCTGAGCTTCAGGTCTTCCACAGACCAGCCCTCACCTGAGTGTCCCGGTGGTTCTCAGAGAAGCTCCTCCGCATCATGTCTGTCACACGCAGGGCCTCCACCCTCAGCAGGTTGAGGATCATGGTGTAGGTGAGTCTGAACTGGGACTGCAGCACGGTCGGTTTACCCTGAGGTAGAAGAGGAAACACGAACGAGTCAGGATCAGAGTGCCTATCATTACAGACAGTACAACGAGACTAGAAATGTTCCCAATACCAGTGCAAGAAAGCAGGATATAGAAGTATATGCCGTATAGAGTATGAACAGAACAGTACAGTGTTTGAGGATGGCTAATTTCTCCTTTCATGGAACTTTTATGTGTTTTATTTGCACAAACTTCTCATTCATTTCAAAGCTGGATAGTGAACTAGAGGAGGTTTTGATTTCCATGTAATCAACCGGAATTATTCAAAGTTGTACAGGTATGAAATCTATCGTTGTCTACAAAAAGCCTAAAAAACAAAGCACAAATCCAACTTCTGGCTCTCAGAGTCAAAAGTAAACAGCAGTGAATGGTGCACTTGTTTGGAGCACTATTTTTAGCTGAGGATGGGAACACATGTCATCTGCTGCCACATTTCTGCTTATTCACAGTTTGAAACAACGAGCGAGGTCTCAGACAGCAGAGCAGCCTGCAGGCTGTTTGTCTATTGTTCTCGTGGTCAAATTTATTCTCCCCTTCATATATCGAGATGAAGGCATAAAGTTTGGCAGTGTTGCGACGAGGTTCCGCCTCCCACCGGGGGATATTGGTAGAGAGAGAACATCATGATCCACACGATCCTCTCCAAACTGGCACGGCGAGTTAAAATAACACACTCCGCTGTGTAATTAAACGCTAAATGCACAAGCCGCCATCACGCTGCTGGAGCGCAGCCGGGACAGAGCAGAGCCTGAGGGCTTCTAGGTAGAGGCAGCGCTGACCAGGGGGCGCTCTCACCAGCATCATGGCGTGCAGGTCGCCCATGTCGTGCACCCCGGTCTTGCACAGAATGATGACGGTGCCCGTGGCGTCCAGGCCTCTCCTGCCGGCCCGGCCCGCCATCTGGATGTACTCACCTGAGAGGAACAACCACAGAAGCCAGGAGTCAAGGAGCTCTTTGATAGTCAGTGTGTGAGGCGGAACTACATTAGTACAAGTCGTACTTAAGATGGAAGTAGGTCGTAGAGGAGAAAAGGTGAGCAGGTCAGGATGATGTAGACTATACGTTAAACATTTAATAAACTGAAAAGTTTAATACACGTTTTGAGAACAACTTAATTCTCATAATATCATGATCTTATTCTTGTAATATTATGAATTATTCTTGTAAATTACAACTTTATTCTCGAAATTTGTGATTTTTTTTCTTTATGTGGCCCCAATACTCGTTGTAAAGGCACAACGTGATACAAATATAATGTAAGAAAAGTAAAGTTAAATACAAACCAAATATACTAGATAGTAGTGCAAATTAATACTTTTAAAGTGACCCGTATAAATATAAATATAATATATAGGACTTATTCCAGTATGAGCAACTGTCCAGCCTCTGCGTCTGAGATTGAGAGGTGTGTGTGTGTGTGAGGGGACGGGGTGATGAGGGGAGGGGGTGATGGGGTGATGAGGGGAGGGGGTGATGAGGGGATGGGGTGATGAGGGGAGGGGGTGATGGGGGGATGGGGTGATGAGGGGATGGGGTGATGGGGTGATGAGGGGAGGGGGTGATGAGGGGATGGGGTGATGAGGGGAGGGGGTGATGAGGGGAGGGGGTGATGAGGGGATGGGGTGATGAGAGGATGGGGTGATGGGGTGATGAGGGGAGGGGGTGATGAGGGGAGGGGGTGATGAGGGGATGGGGTGATGAGGGGATGGGGTGATGGGGTGATGAGGGGAGGGGGTGATGAGGGGAGGGGGTGATGAGGGGATGGGGTGATGAGGGGAGGGGGTGATGAGGGGATGGGGTGATGAGGGGAGGGGGTGATGAGGGGATGGGGTGATGGAGAGAGATGTGAGGTGCTCTCTCCTCAGTGATGCTTCCAGATGACAGACCCTGACATCACCTACCTGGCAGCAGGTTCCTGAAGCCCGTGCCGTCGTGCTTCCTGATGCTGTCGAACACCACGGTCCTGGCGGGCATGTTCACGCCCATGGCGAACGTCTCGGTGGCAAACAGCACCTGGGAGGGGTGGAGTAGGAGCAGGAGGAGGGGGAGGAGGAGGGGGAGGAGCAGGTGGGAGCTTTAGAACCAGCAGGCGGCAGGTGAAAAACACACCGTCTCCTACGGGCTCACCTTGACCAGGCCGCGTGAGAACAGCATCTCGGTGACCTCCTTCAGGATGGGCAGGATGCCGCTGTGATGGACCGCTATGCCCCTCTTCAGCAGGTCCCTCATGAGCACGATCTGGACAGAGGGCTGCGAGTTAGCCTCACATGTCGGCCCAAGTTTAGAGTGGGAATATACTCACAATTGTACGATAATGCAGGAGAAGATAAACTAAAGATGGACTCCATGTTGGTCTGCAGTTTTTTTTTACACTTTTAATGGGCGTAATTAGTAAGTAATTATTCTGTCCACCAGGGGGCAGCTCGAGAGAGAGATGGAGATATGGAACATGCAGCCAAATCACTGCATGCCTCTGCTCCCCCACTACTTTTCTTTGTGCTAGGTGGCGGGCGTCCACTGGGCGTCTAATGACCTGAGGCAGCTGGCGGTCCCCTCCCCGCAGGCGGCTCAGGCTCTTCTGGAAGAAGGAGTGGATCTCGGCCTTCTCCACCGACGAGGTCAGGTCCATGGAGTCCAGCGAGCGGGCGTTCTCGTCGCAGCGCGTCCTGGAGAAGGTGAAGGCGACCACGGGCGTCTGATGCCGCTGGGACAGGAAGTGCAGGAGGGTGAGCCACACCGCCCGGTCCTGGAGGACAGAGAAGCAGAGGGTAGATGGATGGATGGATGGATAGAGAGATAGAGAGGTAGGGGAAAGCAAGGGGAAATTAGCTTGTTATAGTAGTATCCATAGGTATGAAAAGACCCTAAAAAATAAAAATAGAAATGCAAGCACACATCCTATGACATGAACTACTGACTTAAAAAAGAATATAGCTAACAACCCAAAAAACAGAATGAGACAAGGAGATGGTAGAGGGTTATGTTACTGCAATAATAGTATATAGTAATATTTACATAAAATGTATAAAAAGTATAAAAAAGTGCCTAAAATATATAGTAATAGTAATGGTATGTGATAATAATAAGAATAACGATAGTGATAACCCTAACCTAGGAATGATTATAACTACTCCATATATATAAATGTACACACACACACACACACACACACACACACACACACACACACACACACACACACACACACACACACACACACACACACACACACACACACACACACACACACACACACACTACATATTGTACCATGAGTATGAATACAAGATGTGTGTAGGGATACTAATGCTGTATAAAACATGATATATAATATCAACACAAATCAAGAAGGATCAGAAGTGGCCGGAAGATTTAGTGCAGCTGTGTGGCTGGCTCTGACAGAGGTAGAGGAGGTGCATCAGTCTTATCGCACTAGGCAGGAACCACTTCCTGTGTCGTTCCTTAGAGCAGCGGGGTTGGATGAGGAGAATCGGAACGTGAGGCACCCATGCGTGAGGAAACTCGATCGGGGATGGGAGGGGTGTGTGCGTGTGTGTGTGTGTGTGTGTGGAGGGGGGGGGGGGATTCACCTGACTGGCTGTGCTGTTGTGGGGAGTGTTTTTGGTTCCGAACGACTGCGCGTGTTTGCTGGTGCGTTCCTTCTTGGCATCTACAGCTGCGTAGTACCTGAAAAACAAACGTCCTTTATGAGAGAGCTCTCTCTGCGACTCGCACAACCACCAGCTGCAGCCCAGGGGCAGAACAAAGCAAAAAAAGGAAGAAGAAGAAGAAGAGGCGGTGTGTACCCTTTGGTGAGGAAGTTGCCGACAGGATCCAAAAGCAGGAACATCTCTTTCTGAGTCTTTGTGCTGTTTCCAGTGTAGAGGTAATGCTCCAAAGGCACGGGTCTCTTCATGGTGCTGATCACATAGATGTTCCTCTTTTTGATGCGACTGGGAGTTTAAAAAAACATCTAGTTTAATAAAGTTAAAAAAACATTCCTCGTGTGCTCTGATAACAAACAGATGTGGAGCGCTGACCCGATCCACTCGCTGAACTCGATGGCGTTTGGCACCGTGGCACTGAGGAGGATGATGCTGACGTGGTCCGGGAGCATGATCAGCACCTCCTCCCACACCACTCCTCTCTGGAGGAGATTACAACACATAGTGAGTAAAAGAGGAGCAGAAGACAAGCAAAATCCGACTGATAAGAGACAGGGAAACCGGCCCCTTGACCTCGGCATCGTTGATGTAGTGAACCTCGTCAAAGATCACCCACTCCAGGTCTCTGATCACCTCGGAGCCGTTGTACAACATGGATCTGAGAGAGCACAAAAGCAAGATGTCTAGAATTACTAGAATTATTACTTCCCTGATATAGTGCTAGGAGGAATTTGCTTTTGGTGATTTGGTAGCCCAAAGTGTGCTGCTAACTTGTAAAGGTAAGACGACAACATAAACAAATGCACAAACACGTGTAACTGGGCACCTGAGGATCTCTGTGGTCATGATGAGACAGGAGGACTCGGGACTGATCTGGACGTCGCCCGTCAGGAGTCCGACGTCTCCGAAGGTGTTCTTGAAGTCTCTGAACTTCTGGTTGGACAGGGCTTTGATGGGCGAGGTGTAGATGGTCCTGGTCAGAACATGAAATGTTGATACGGTTGAAGAGATTGAAGAGTCTGGCTTCAGAAGAAGGCCGTTTCACAGACAGATCTGCAGTGCAGGTTTCACTTTAACGAGCATGAGGGTCTTAATGCCTTCATCAGAGTTTGTGGAACATTAGATTTGAGTGTGCGGGTCTCATCAAATATCACTTATTAACTCTGATTTCATGTTTATGGAAATGCTGAATTGATAACTTGCTCCACTACGAGCAGACAAAGCTCCTGAAACAGATGGCCAGAAAGAAAGAAGCGCTTCACCCTGTGCTGTTTTCACAGGTATCCGCAGGACAAGGGGCGAGGCGAATTGATTTGTTCCTCCAATTACGCACCTTGTCATGTGCTTCTGGGAGAGCGCGATGGCGTACTCGGCCACCACTGTTTTGCCGGCCGACGTGTGCGCGGCCACGAACACGGACTCGTGAGCCTCCAGCCGCAGCACAGCCTGCTTCTGGAAGACGTCCAGCTCAAAGGGCCACTAGAGCAGAGGGGGCAGGAGAAACAGACCGTCATCGCCGGGCCGCCTCGGGCACCTCACGAGAGCGTCCGTCAGCCAGGGAGGCTCACAGGCTGACAGGCAAAGTAGCGGGGCGCCCACCTTGAAAGCCGGGTTGGGCACACGTTTGTGGAAGTCGTGGCAGGGCGAGGATATATCGACGGGGACGGCCCATTTCTTGCTGTCCGCCGGGTCCTCTTTGGGTTTGGTCTTCTCATCCTTTCCTCTCTGCAGGGCAGCCGAGGGCGAGTCAGCGTCCTGCAGACAGAGGAGGAGAGCCGGGTCTGAGTGCGGTTCACGTCTGGCCAGCCGCAGGGCTGCAGTTTGGGTTGGATCTCTTCCAGCGGTTAGGAAGCGGTGGGAGATGCTGCGTTACAACCTGACTGATACCATCAGTTATATCAAGCTCGTGTTTGTGTTCCCGCCTCCATCTGGGATTACTTTACAGCAGTAATGAAAGAACTTCCAGTTTGTCTAGCGTGGCGCCTCTGTGAGGACAGAGATACAGATCTTCACCTCATTCCCCTCATGTGGATTCATTCTGTTCTTTTCTGCACCGCAAAATGGCCACAAGCTCCTGCTGAACCCACGTTTGTTTTCACAAACTGTACAATTCAGGTGAAAAAGGGAGGACACCGAACCTTAATGCCCAGGTCCTCAAGGCTGTTTGTTCTGGGCAGTTTGGGAGCTTCTTCACTTGGTTTGCCTTCCTCCTTCTCCTCCGCCTCAGGCTGCATATCAGTGATGTCGCTCAGCGTGGACAGGAGGGACATGAGGTTGACCTCAGGCTTGGCTATCTTGGCATCTTCAGGATAAAAACAAAAAGATTATTCACAAATCTTTACTTGAACCTGTGTTGGTTTTCTACAGTAAACTGTGATGCCAAACCTTTGTCAGAGAAGTCCATCCCAACTTTGAATCCAGGCGGGATTTTCAGTAAATCTGTGAGGGATCAATGACAAATGCAGTCATAAAGACTCTCACATTTATTTTCCAAGATAAATATCTAAAAAAAACTAAAATAAATTACCCTTCTCAAAGTCTATGTCCTCCTCCAGCTCAGATTTCTTCTTGATTTGGTCTAAACTAAGCTCCTCCATTCCACCTGTTGAACCAAGGAAAAGCAGTTCAGGCCGTAAGCACCTTAACTAAAGGAAGACTACATAACTTATGTATAACTTATTGTATGAATGAACGGCTCAGACCAGGGAGGAAGGGGTAGTTGGTGTTGCTTCCTCGTAGGCTCTCTGAAGGAGGACCAGGTTGGCGGTGAAGTGACAGCGAGTTCTTCGCTGACAGGCCTGTGTTCTCCTGTAACACCTGGGGGTGCATCACAAGCAGAATTCAACCAAAACCTTCACTCGAGGGAGTCAGGCTCCAGGTGACCTGCTGGTTGAAAAAGTACCTCTGTGAAGTCTAGCAGCATCCCTGTGGTTGGATCTCTGACAACAGACAGACCAGAGTGAAGAGGAGCGGGTGTGGAGTTGAGGAGGGAGTTGACATTCACTTCTCTTTGAGTCACCCTGAGCACAACCACAAAACAGTTTCAACATGTTCCTTATTAAAACCATCATGGAAACAACAGAATGACTGATTTATCAGTAATTATGGCATTTAATGAAAACTTTACCAACTCATGACTATTCTGTCACCTGTAGCTCTCACATTATTTCAATGTTGTATCTGTCAATCAGTTCATCACTTGACTTGTTCATCACATATCTTGTTTCATGCCCAAAAAAGTTTATTTTCTGAGTTTCATGATTGAAGAAACTCAGAAAATAAACTAATAATGATAACAATACCAATAATAACTCTACCATATTCATATTCCTGGGTTTGCCACTATTCTTAAAATGACTGCTTTGACACGGTGCAAATATCAATTACACATTTTAAATTACAGTCTTTGCACAGTTCATACCAGGAACTGTTATGATGTAATAGTAAGTATCAAAATAGTGACTTGACTTTCAATGTGCACAAAAATACATACTTGAGAAACTTCTGGAAGGCAAAGTCTGTGTCGTGGAGAGGAAGCCAGGACGGGTCTTGTAAAAACTGCTTCTCCACCTCTGTCTGAAGGCTCAGGCTGGCAGGAGGAAGCCCGTGTGGGAGCTGTGGACGTACACATGAAACAGAGAGGAGTGAGCCGGCACTCAGGGTGCAGTATTTGAGGAGGAGGGGATGCTGACAGTCATCCTGCACCACACTGACCGTGCTCTGTGGAGGCAAAGGCTGGCCGGGCAGGGCGTGCGTGATGAGCTCAAACCTGCCAGAGCAGCCCATCTCCAGCAGGGACAGAGGCAGGTCCATGGGGCCCACCGGGGGAACATCTGCAGGCACAACACACACGGTCAAAACATAAACAGACCAAGGAGCTAAGATGTTGCAACCTCTTGAAAAACAATGATGTCAAGTCTCACAGCTACAACACTCAACTACAGCTACCTCGCACTTACGGTGTCTGTCGATCCATCCATCTATCTATCTACAGTATAATTTCAACATACATTCACAATGACCTAAAGAAACACAAACTGCTAGACCTTTAAGGCAGGCTGCAGCCAGGGGAAACGCAAACAATGCAAATCCATCCCTGACTTATACGTGTCCGGAAAGTATATAAAAGTCCATAAAGCTAAAAGATAAACAGTAAATATATGAGGCATGAATCTGCTGAGTGGAGCTGTGATTGACAGCAGCCTGGCTAGCTGACCAGTTAGCCACATCACCACCACCCAGGCTACAAAAGGCGAGGCATATTAATACGACAAAAAAGACGTTTTAATTGCTCAAATAAGAGCTAATCGGGCAGTTTAATAGGGCTACTTACTTATTCTGTCCATGTCCCCACTCGAAAGTGAAGCTAAAACTTAGCTCCCAACCACTAACTAGTAGTGACTGCAGTCGCCCCGGACGTGACAAAACAGGAAGTGAAGATCAACAAAAGCAATTCTGGAAAATAAAAAAATACAATTACACTGTTGGTTTCTTTATATCCAAGAATCATATCAAATGTATGCTTCAATTTATGTTTCTTGTATTCAACTGGTTTTATGCTAAAAAAACACAACAAAAACTCTTTACAAAAACCTAACTCTGACGTCATATTTAGGTGTCGGGAGCTATTGTGGACATAGCTGCACAACGCCAGCACTGGTGAGTAAATAAATGGCTTAGATTGTTGACTATATCTGTAATACAGCGCCGTATAAGATTATTTATAGCTTGGTTTGATTTGCAGCTTGGTATCAGACGTGGTTTGAGTTAGCTATAGATGTATGGATTACGTACAGACTGTTGTTTTGGTGCCTAGCCTGGGTTTGTTAGCGCGCCCAGGCTATCATATGTATACCTGAAAGTAATAACTCACATCTGCTCATACCTTTGTTTATCTATATATGCATGTTTTTCTTTAACGGGTATTACTGTTGGTGTCTGTCTAGTAGCCGTTGTCATGGTGGTGTTTCCAAGCTCTCTGACGGAGGAAGAGGAGGCTCTGCAGAAGAAATATGCTAAACTCAAGAAAAAGGTAAGTAGAAGTGGCTGTAAGCTGTCTCATACACCATATCCAACATAAAATGTAAATAAAACTGTAGGTTTAGCATCTTGTAATAATGGATTGATTCCCCGTTTTGTTGTCTTTTTGAATGACGCTGGTTTTTCCAGACTCATCTCAGACATGTGAGCCTGAGATGATAAAAGTAAAGGAATATAGATATAAATGCTGACTCTTGATCTTTGTTCAGAAAAAGGCTCTGCTTGCCCTGAAGAAACAGAGTTCAACCAACCAGACAAATCAGAGTGGCTTGAAAAGAAGTAAGTGCATTTGATAGTGTCTAAAGCTACCATGTCACTTCTGGTGACATTTGTTATTTCTGTGCTTTATTAAGTTGTTGTCATTACTTAAATGATCTTGTTCCCTGGCACTATTAAAGTGTGGTCATAGTTGAGACATCTTGCTCTGGCTGTTATTAACTTGAGATCACTTTTGAAGCAGTTTTGTTGTGACCACTGATTCAAAAGTGTCACTGGTTGTGCTTCATAGAGTACCATACAAAAATGCATGTATCTCTTAAATATTTTGTAATTAATCAAATAACTGAGTGTATTAACTTGACTCATTCCAGCTTTGTCGGACCAGCCTGTCATTGACACAGCAACGGCAACAGAGCAAGCAAAGATGTTGATCAAGTCCGGGGCGATCAGTGCCATCAAGTCAGAGAACAAGAACTCGGGCTTCAAACGCTCTCGAATGCTAGAAATCAAACTCAAGGTGAGCTCTATTTTGTCGGGTTCATGCTCTGTTGTTTTCCTGTTTTTCCCTACAAGCTCACCTGGTTCATTATTGTTCTTTATCTTCCACAGGACCCAGAGAAAGGCCCAGTTCCCGCTTTCTTACCTTTCCAGAGGAGTGTCTCTACAGATGAAGAACAACCTGAGGTATGGTGGATGAAGAACATGGCTGAAAACATGATGTTTGTGGTCATGCAGTGCTTATTGTGATAATACCCCATTTGTGTTTCTCTTTAGTCTGGAAAACGAGCTCACCGGAAGTCTCTATATGAGAGGTAAATATCAGAACTCAGGATGAACAATTAATACTTGGATTACTTTGGATGTCTGTGCGTGCCATAATTACTCTTTCTTGTGGCTCCACAGCTTCGTCAGCTCAAGTGACCGATACCGGGATGAGGACGACGGAGGCGGCATGTCCTCCAGCCGCGAGATGGACCGGGACAGAGACAGAGGGGACAGGGACAGGGAGCGTGACCGTGACAGAGAGCGAGAGATGGACAGAGAGCGAGACAGAGAGAGAGACAGGGAGAGAGACCGGGAACGGGATCGGGATAGGGACAGAGACAGAGAGAGAGGCAGGGAGAGGGACAGGGAACGGGACAGAGAGAGAGACAGAGACCGCAGCAGGGACAGGGAGCGAGACCGCGAGCGGGACAGAGAACGGGAACGGGACAGAGACGGACCGTTCAGGCGTAAGCACCAGCTGCAGCATCCAACCATAACACTGATGGTTTATATTTTCGTTTTTCTAGTTGTCACTCGGTGTCTTTTGAAGAAGACTTCAATGCGTTTCTCATGTTGCCTCTCAGGATCAGATTCATACCCAGAGCGGAGAGGGGTGCGAAAGGGAAACACGGTGTATGTGTATGGTTCTGGGCTGGTGGAGGACAGCCTGCGCTCCGCCTTCTCCCAGCATGGAAACATCATCGACCTCTCCATGGACAACCCACGCAAGTACGTAGACGCTGAAGGGAACCTAGACTAGTTAAATAGGGTTTTATCCTTGTTCTCCGTGGTTTCTCTATGGAAATTTCTCATGAATTTCTCAGCTGGTATTTTTCGAGCCCAGTCACAATCCTATTTAATATCTGGATATACATACTATGGTCTGTTTCAACACAGATCTGGTGCCCCTTCAGGCTTATTTGGCAACCATGCACGGACTCTTATTTGCCACTCACATGATCAATCCCACGACTTTGTATACCTTTCTGATCTGCATTTCAAAACTCAGATTTAATGTATGAATGAGGATGTGGTGATGTTTTTGGACTCGCTTCACTCTAGGTCTCCTTTTAAGAACTATTTCTACACACATGCTGTAAAGCCTGTTCTGTTTTTAGCGTATCCTGTGATGTAACTCTTATCTCCTGTTTGTTGTCCTAGCTGTGCATTTATCACGTTTGAGAAGATGGAGTCTGCAGACCAGGCTGTTGCTGAGGTTGGTATCAGTTCAACTGTTAAACTCGCACCAATGCACAGGATTTCCTGTTGCAAAACCATGGAAAAAAAACATCAAACCAACCCGAGATTCAGCAGAGAAAATATGCATGTGACCTGTATAGAAGTTACCTTCATATGTAGAAATGAATGAGGCAGAATGTGTTATTTGTCATCCTGTGTAGTGGAACGTGAATATTGGTGTTATTATTATTATAAATTAGTGGTTATTTCTGCATTTATAATGCGTCTAATCATGAGTCTAGTGACGAGGATGCCTTGATTACATAAGCGGTGTGATGCGGTGCGGACTTGACTGACAGCGCTTGTCTCTCGCAGCTCAACGGAAGCACAGTGGGAGACGTTCACATCAAAGTCAGCATCGCCAGGAAGCAGCCCATGCTGGACGCTGCCACCGGCAAATCTGTGTGGGCTTCGCTGGGTAAACGCGGCTCCCTCCTTATTAGCTGTAGACATTCAGACTGTGTGTGTGTGTGTGTGTGTGTGTGTGTGTGTGTGTGTGTGTGTGTGTGTGTGTGTGTGTGTGTGTGTGTGTGTGTGTGTGTGTGTGTGTGTGTGTGTGTGTGTGTGTGTGTGTGTGTGTGTGTGTGTGTGTGTGTGTGTGTGTATTACACCTCACACATGTCTCTCCTCCTTCACAGCTGTGCAGAACAGCACGAAAGGCTCCTACAGGGACAAGAGGAACCAGGTCGTGTACAGTGAAGATTTCTTATGATTTTTTGTTGTTTTTTTTTTTTAAAGAAGAAAATGTTCAAACTTTGGCTCGTAGCTTTTCGTGTTCTTGCCTCTCATTTGCCACCAGCTGAAGTCTGCGTTTCTGGAGAAATACTGAATGAATCTTTTGCATTTTGAACGGACCCCTCGTTGTTCACATAGTCGGCGTGTGGCAGCTTTTCTCATGAGATACTGTTTTTGTGGAGCCCAATAAACGGTATCTGTACCTCATTATGTCCCTGAGTGACATCTCTGTTGAACAATACTCTCCTTTAACTGGTCTAGAAAAAAAACCTCATTCACCGTTTTATACTGTGTGCTTGGAGGCTGTGGTTCCACTTCCTCCCCTGTTCACAATCCAGGATAGAATAAACCTTTGCTAGTCCCACAATGGGGACATTTCAGTGAATTCTATAGGGAGGGCTATATTACAAGCTACACATTACAAGATAACTTCATATTATGATGAGCACATTTCTCTATATTAACAAAAACAGAGTGTCCCCTGCAACTTTAAGTTCTTTGAAATGGAGACTGAATACTTTTCTCATTGGGTGACAGAATGGCTCTTGTGTCCCGGACCCACTCGTACAGACACAATTCACATTCACCCATTCAGACTCCATTGGCAGAGGCTTCCCTACAGGCTCAACCAGGGGCTTTAGCCCCTCACACACTGGTGACCAGCACCAGGGACAGTCTGGGGGGTTCAGTATCTCACCCAAGGACGCTACAACATGTAGGCTGGCCCTGAGCTTTTATTAAACAGCTAATGTGAATGAAATATATATTTAAAAAACTGTCTTCACGCCTTTGATGTCCATTCAATGTTTCCTTTGTTCCTTCACCTCAAAAATACTTCATATCCATCTGTGAAGGAAACGTTCAATATATTATAACATTATTTCTGTTTGGAGCTGCAGTTGTATTTATTCATTCATTAACTTTTAATAGAGCAGCACCAGGTTGTCCTCTCTCGTCCACACCACTTTTAACGACACACTGTGGGCTACTATGAGCCCACTATATACGCTGTATTACTGCTCTGCGTCCACCTGGACAGCACTAAAATATATGGAGTTCATTTTATAGTGAGCAGAGGATGGTTCTGCACACAGCCACAGACTTTCAGACATATTCTGAACACTGTCTGCTGGTCTGGACGCTCTCCTGAGCCACTGGGGGATGTGGAAAACCTGCATCAAAGAGCATCAAAGGGCTCTTTGTTTCAAGGCAAACAATGTCAGACAGACACATCCTGCTCCTACTGTCCACCAGACGTCTTCAGGAGCCGACTCGCACTCACGGCACAGCAGGCAGACTCCTGGACGCCACATGTTTAAAGACATTCAGGATTATTTTATTTACACATCTCTCATCTCAACAGTAACCAGTCATCGTACGACACAAACGGTTTAAGTTATAAGTCAAACTAATGAGGCTATTCAAAGACGTGAAGCTCCGTTGTCCGCGGGGACACTGTGACGTGTCACCAGGAGAAGCACAGGTGCAGATTAGGACTCGGTAATGATGGCTGGATTCCACTGCTTCAGTTTCAGGGTCCTGGCCGCACCGAAGCAGCTTACAGGATATCTGCAGCGGTGCGGAGCCACTGTTGATAATAAAACATGTGCTTTGTGCAGCTGTGACACGCCAAAATGTCTGTCCTGGACAAAGAGCCTTTTCTACTTAAGAATAACAGTCTGTCATGGTCCCTGTCGTTCTGACCCATAATCCTTCACTTAGTGCACATATTTCTGCGTGAAAGGGCTACATATTTTAAAGGGGACATATTATTCCTCTTTACTGCAAGGTAACACAGCTCCTTCGGGTCTGGATGAAATGTTAGTAACACGCTTGGGTAAATGAAACAAAACAAAATAAAGGGTCGAGCACAGAAGGTTTCTTTATACACTAGGTGAATAGCCCTGTTGGGAATGGCCGGTGTGGGCGCCTGTCCCTTTAAATCCTATGCAGCCAGGGGAGTGTCTGTTTGATTGACAGGCGACCCTCACAGGGTTAGCTAGCTTTTTGGTTGCACACAGGACAGACTCCAGCACAGGTGGATATGGTAGCATGGGAGGAGATGCTGTATGTGATAGAGGAGGTTTACAGAACGTTAGCCTGGATGTGGAGGCCGACACGTAACGGGAGGGCAGGCACTTCAGAGACGCACCGAAAACTCAGTCATTGACACGATTCAGGCAATAATCACCCAGATATGCTTCTTTGTTTGGCCAGAAAAAGATGCTGTGATCGAACACCACAACCAGCACTGTGGCTAGCAGCGTCACCAATTCAGAGACTGTCAGCATGTTTAGCTAGAATGCAGACCTCACTGCTGTCTCTTCAAAACACAAGAGAAAAACAAAGCTACTAGTGATCCCATGACTGATGACTTTTTTCTGGCATTATTGCCGGCTCTCGCACACCCTTTAATCCTCTTCACAAGCAGCGAACAAAAGCACTCCGTGGTATTTTGGCCGATTGATCTCTCTTATGGTTGGAAATGCAGTGGAACCTCCAGATATGAAATTAATTCGTTCGGAGGGGCTTTCGTATTTGTACCTCCCCCGAAAACAGACGTATAAAGTGTCAATATACGACTGTTTCAATATAACATTAAAATATACAACTTTTTATAAGTGTAAAAAGGATCGGTCTGAAATTTCTTTAAAGCCCAATTCATATTCTGAATTTTGTGTATAATAAGTCGAGGTTCCAATGAATTAATTCATTTAAAACGAGAAAAAAAGGAGAAGAGAGAACCTTTCAGTGCATCCCTTGCAAATATGTGCATTAGGGCCCCTTATGAAGTCACTTTTACATAATATGTCCCCTTTAACAGCCTGAGCTGGATGCGGCCTCCCCCTTCATCTCGTATCCACGCGTGGACCAGGAGGCCCGAGACGACGCTCCGGCCCAGACGTTTCCAGACGGTTTTATTCTTTGGCCTAGGACACCTGGTCGGTGAACAGACAGTCCTGCTCCTCCTCGCCCTGCACGGCGCCCACCGCCGCCTCCCTCGCCCGCTCCTCCTGCTCGTGCAGCGAGTTCTGCCCGGTGGTCTTGCCGTGCTGCTCCTTCAGGTGGCGCCGCAGCGCCGGCTTGTGGGCGAAGCGCGCGTGGCAGTAGGCGCAGCGGTGCGGCCGCTCGCCGCTGTGCAGGTTCATGTGGTCGATGAGCGTGGACTTCTGCGTGAAGGTCTTGTAGCAGAGCGGGCACTGGTGCGACTTGCCGGCGCCGCGGTGCACCGCCATGTGGCGCGTGAGGTTGGCGGCCTGGTGGAAGTGCTTGCCGCAGCAGGGGCAGGCGTAGAGCAGGTGGGTGGAGCGGGCGTGCAGGGCCAGCGAGTGGGCCGAGGGGAAGGTGACGCCGCAGTGCTCGCAGATGACCGGCCCCGCCACGCTGGACGTGGAGCCCACCACCGCCACCGACTCGTCGCCGCCCTCGCTCTTCCCCACGCCGCCCAGCCCCGAGCCGCCCTCGCCGGCGTCGGGCCCGCCGCCGGGCTCCTCCAGGCCCAGCTGGTTCAGGCTGCTGCTGGCCAGGGGCGACAGCCTGTCGGCCGGGTTGTCGGCGGCGCCGTAGTCCAGCCGCGGCAGCTCCACGGGCACGTAGCCGCCCGTCTTGAGCCCCTCCTGGCCGTAGTCCCCGCCCAGGCCGCCGCCCAGCCCCACCGCCGCCAGGTACCACAGGTCCTGGTGGTGGCCGATGCTCGGGGTGCGCCTGTCCTGCGACGAGCCCCACCTCCTCCTCTTGAAGCCCCGCCCCCGGCCCCTCGCCCTGCCCGGGCCCGTCTTGGGGTCGTGCAGTCTGCGTGTGAAGGAGCTGAGCCGGTCGGGCAGGCCCGCCGTGCCCAGCGCGTCCTCCCTGGGGTTCAGGTCGTTCTCGCTGCTCTCCCCCGCCATCACGGCGCCTTCCATCTCGGGGTAACCGGGGTCCTGGAGGCCGGCGCCGTCCTCGCGGTCCCTGTTGGCCGGCTCCTCGTCAGAGATGTACACCCTGAAGACGTCGTAGTCCGGCCGCGGCTCTTCCTCCCCTTCTGACGCGTTAATCTGCAACTGAAGGAGAGACGACCCTCTCAATGAATCCATCTGCTGTTTGATTGAGAAAATAATGCAAAGACTGTGAAGGCTGTTCATGACTGTTTCACAGAGGCCAGGACCAGGTCTTTAAATGCCTTTCTTTGTTTCTCAACACGACATTCAACAAAGGAACCAGAAAACAGTCATATTTAAGGGGCTTAGATTTTGACTCATTCTCAACTAACTGAGAGGTTATTGAAACAGTTGTTCTATTCGTCGATCAAAGATTAGCTGCAGGTCTATAGTGATGAGTTTCTTTAGGTGGATTATTTGCATTTGGACTTGAAAGTGTTGCGTAATAAGCTAGGATGCAACATGCATGTCTAACATTTTCGTCTGTGTAAAAATGTACCATAAATAAAGATTTCTCCCACATCACCAGATTACTTATGACTCAGGACCCGCATGAACAGAGAAACTTGTTCACTCTCTCCCGTGGCTGTGAGAAAACAGTGACACATCATTCTCTTCCTCGGGGCTCTGGTCGGGGAGTCCTTCGCCTTCTTTTCCCTCCTCACAGTCACAATTTACTGAACCGATTGCGACGGATTTGCTCCTGCCACCTCGAGGAAGCCAAACACATGTCTGTTCTTGCACAGTACCGTACGTGCAGGCCCGAAGGAAGGACTGGAGGACTCCTCCACCTCTCTCTTGCTGGTGTTGACACACACACACACACACCTTAATGCAGTGGTCGTCCAGCATGGGACTGTCGCCCCCGTGCTGGCTGCTGCCCTGGGCGGCCCCGTCGCCGTGGCTCTCCTCCAGCGAGCGCAGCTCGGGGCTGTGCAGGGTCACGGGGGACCCGGTGCCCAGCGGGGGAGACGCAGGCACCACAGACTGCACGCTGCCGCTCACGATCACCAGGGACGACTGGCTCTCCTCTGAAGGCATCTGCAGGGCAGGCAGAGCAGGGGGGGCACATGGTCAAGAATCTATCGATTTCAATCAATCTATTTGCCATCTGTGCAAAAATCAGACAATCTGGGATCATGGGAATTCTTGTATAGTCAAAATAGGAAACAGGACAGGGTAAACGTGTATTACTGAGCACAATAAAACTGAAAAATGGTGAAAAATACAGAAAACTGTAGGCACGCAGTGCAAGACAAAGACAAATACACCTGGGCTGTAAACTAGGTGGTGGCCGTTTACAAGCTGCTGTTGCTATACCACCAACACTGTGCTGCTACCAATAATTGAGGAACAGGGTTTACTGCACCTGAGGGAGGAAGTGAGACAGTAAAAAGGCTATTGCGCGTGTGGCTTTATTTTGCCGACCCAATGAGTCTCACAAATAAGAAGGCTGCTGCAGAAGCAGGTTTTCCCTCTCCGGCTGTAAGTTTGTGGTAGAGGAATATTCTCTGAGAGAGGAGGAGTCTTTCAGAGCAGCACTGCGCTTACTCAGGTCTCACCCTACGCTGTGCCTTATGAGAGAGGAGGATGGAGACCAGGACAACAAATCGATATGAAGGCCATTCAGGCCGCAGTACTTTCCCATAATAACATGATAGTTATAATATAATGATCTCTGAGAGTTTGATTTGTGTCTGAGGAGTGAGTGAGCTGGCTGGAGGGCTGCTCTAAGCCTAGGGCGACTGACCTTTGATGGACCCGGGTTCTTCAGCTGCACGTACTTCTTCAGCGCTCCTCGGCAGCGCTCCACGATGTGCTCCATCTGCAGGTAGCTGGCGGTGGTCAGGTAGTTGACGATCTCCTCGGGGTTGAACTGCAGGATGCCGGTGTAGCAGGACTGAAGCAGGTCGCACACCACCGTGGCGCTGTACAGCATCGACACCTGGGGGAAGACGCTCAAATGAGTTCCTGGACCTAGTAGGTGACAGTTCCAGTAGGTTCCTGGATCTGTTCAATAGCTCTAGCAAGCTCATGGACATCATAGACAATGGTTCCAGCAAGCTCATGGACCTTCTACACACAATAGTTCAAATAAGTTCTGGGACCTTGTTCACAAACGTTCCAGTAAGTTCCTGTACCTCCTCAAGAATGGTGCCAGGAAGTTCTTATGCCTGGTACACAATACTTCCCTCAGATACCAGTCCTTGTTCACACTAGTCCCTGGACGTCATTCACAATAGTTCCACTAAGTTCCTGAAACTTGTACACAATGGTTCCTGTAAGTTCCTGAACCAAATGTTCCACTAGGTTCCTGGAGATGCTCCAGGAATATCCCCAAATGGGTTTCCAGGACCTAACATTAACCTTAATTTCCTTTGGGATCAATAAAGTATCTCTATATAAAGTATCTCTATCTATTTTCCAAAAAAAGACGTTATACACAAAGAGGTTGAAGGAGCTCTCACCACCACAGTTAGTGATTGTTTAGGTGCATCGGCACCGTCCTACCTGTAGTCTGGGGGACGGGTTGAGGAGGAACTGGTCCCGTAAGAAGGGCGAGCAGGCAGCCAGCACCACCTTGTGTCCCTTGAACGTCTGGTTGTTGCTCGCCACGATGGTGACGTCACAGAAGTGCTGGCGGCACCTCAGCAGGTTCATGTGCTTCAGGGTCTTGTCCCCGTGACCCGGTAGCTGGAAACACAGCATCTCCATCTCGCCTGAGGAGACAGTGGGACAGAGAGAGTGGGACAGGGTCAGAGTTAGCATTTACGATGAACTGAGAGAGCCGAGGAGATACAATAGGTCCAACGGTTTTCCACCATCAAGCCCCGGACTCACAATCAACCACAAATGTCTGGAACTGGATCTTTTCCCATGCTGCAACTGATGATCCCGCGCCAAACTAGTGGTTGACAAATTGCGGCAATACCGGCCATGCCATGACCTTCTGCAACCTGAGACATCCCAGCTCCTGTCCAGTTTCACAACTGCACAAACAACTCTGAGTGCAGACTGTCAAGCCAAATGCTTGAGGGACGGAGAATGTGTAAAAACCAGTTTTTTGGGGGGAAGGGATTTGAGAGGATTAAGGACAACACTGACTGCAAGAAGGTCCTGCTTGTGCATTTCCTGCTTCTCCCTCCAAACCACTCACCTAGTTTATGAGAGCGCTGCGAGAGGAACATGGCCCCCCTATAAAAAAGAACCTAGATCCTGTCTCAGGTTGCATTCGTTGTGGGAACCATCTTGCAGTTGGGAAGGAGGTTCAGGTGAACAACTGAAAAGCATCCGCCCATCCACGAGAGATAACTCAACTGAAGCATTTATTGCCTTATTGTGATTAAATGCCGAGAGGTTTCTCTGTTTGTCCCACACCTCTGTTTACATGAGATGAGTTCAGGGCCTGAATAAAGAGACAATCTTCAAGAGCCACAAAGATGAGCATGGTGACTCTCTTTCACCCACATCCTGGTGCTCTGGCTTCCTCCATCGGTCCAGAAACATGCATGCTGAGGTTGGCTGGAGACTAAGCTGCCCCTCGGTGTGAGTGCGAGAGTAAACGGTGCGTACGCCCTGTGATGGATTGAGGCACAAAGTGGGTATGACTAGGAGTATATGGGCTCATATCAGGCATATAAATCACATATATATTCATATCAATGGCTTGTTGTTATTAAGTCACAGTTCAGCCGGAAACTGCCGGGAACGAGACAAATTGAAATCAATCACTGGCGATGGTTGCAGTTAGTTTCACCCGTTGCGCAAGTTTGAGCCAATGACAGAGACATACCACAGGTCCTTCCTTCCTTCCTGTTGCTTTCACACAGAGCCTCCACGCCGAGGTCTCAAACCGTTGGCCAGATATGCAAATGGAGGGGAACTGACACCGCAACTGCTGCTACTTCACACAAGTGCACCTATGCGCACTCAATACTCCCACACTAAGATCACCAGCAATTTTACACTGTCTTCATTAATTATTTGATTTCCCTGACTGAGTGACTTCCTGTGACCTCTCAGATAGATGTGTGCTTTTGGGAAGCACACGTCTAACCTTGATTTCCTTGAGGGATCAAAAAAAGTTTATATCCATCTATCTGCATAAGGCTTCTTAAAAAACAATTAATCTTCCCACTGTTTTCTGAAAGCCTTTGGATGGACAGCGTCCATCCCTCCTATGTGAAGGCCAATATACACTTTGCAACAGACAAACTTGTCCTCTCTCCCAGAGCTGGGAGGAAACAGAATGGGGTCATTTTGTTCTGGCAGCCCTGGTTTGGTCTGGGAGTTCTTGCAGCTTGTTCACAACATCATTTGGCCAGAACTATTTTCTTGTGCGGTGTCCGAGAACTGCGTGTGATTGGTCAGAAATTGGATTTCCCGGGAGTTCAGCACTTGAGTTTCACATGAAGTAATGAAATGTTCAGCTCAGGGCGAACTTTGTTCTTGCAACCTCGAGAGCACAGACACATTTCTCTGGCCTGGAGGAGTATGTTTTGGGTCTTATTCAGAATATCGTCTCAGTCTTTTTAAAATTGGATCTTTTCCCCTGGAAACCCTGATTATAGATAGGTAGATGACAGTCGGACAGAATACAGATATAGATATACGACAGATTAATAGATATGTTATCTATGATCATAAATTAATAACTTTGACAGACCGTATCCATTGATACAGGCAGATGATAGATAGATGAATTAAGTACAATTTATGTTATAGAGATAAGACATTTTATTTATCATCATCTGGATGATAAAGTATCCATCATCTCTTTCTAACCTTTACTTACAACACATCCTTCCTCCTGTCTGTCGAGTACCCCATTCTATCAATCAATAAAGATATCTATCTTCCTACAAAAGAAAGGGCAGATGCAGTGCAGTTAGATACAGTGAATTGTGCCCTCTCCTTTAAACATAAAGTGACTGTGGTTTCTTACATCTCTCGGAAAGCAGAGTTCAGTTTCTCTAGCCACACCAGGCCTGAATGCCGATACACTTTTCTCAATCAAGAAATAACTAAGATGGGACTCGCCTGACAAAGTGAAGTTGACCAGTAGATCCTCAAAAGCTAGATCGCATGCTGCCATCCAAAGATATCTGGGAGCAAATGGAAAACAAAGTCTCTGAGATCTGTGAAAGCAACATGAATACTTTGGAGTGGCCCAGTCAAAATCCTGACCTGAATCCAACTGAGATGAGAGTTAGCCTTGTCTAATGTCTCAATTTGAGCAATCATCTGTAACACTAAAGTGTGACAAACGTGCAAATAAGTAAAGTAGTAAAGAAGGGGACAAACACTTTTTCACACCACTATAGACACATAGATCAATAGATAGGACAAATGGATAAATAGACGATATAAATTTTGCAGTCATGCAGATTGATATCTTAATATACAGATAAACAGACACTTTCTTTTTCTTTCCACCTACCTTCCTTCCAACCTCGTCCTCCCTACTCGCACTTAAAATGTGTAAATTGACACTACTTTCTGAAATATCTCGTCTCGATAGCGTCCATTCATCTACAGTAGCCTTAACACAGTTGGTTTCACGCTAATGTCGGTGGGCCAAAGGGACATTTAATTACCAACTGTTGTCTAAGAACTACTTGTTGACATTTAAACCACTCTATAAACAATATACGTGTCATCATCTAATCTGCATGACAACGCCGATCACCTCCCATTGCACAAGTACGAAACAGCCAAACACGGCATGAATGAACGCCGCCACGGTCTAACGAGGCTCTCTGTGTGACTTATATTTTCATTTTTGGCCCGACGTTGGGTGACTGACTGGTCTGGACGTGGGGCTAACGCTAGCTAACCCTGTTAGCCTCCTGGTGACGAGACAAAAGCTTTCCAGCGACGGTCAAACTTTGATGTCACTCACCGTTCCTTGCTTCTCCTCTTCCTCAGCTTCCAAAGCGTCCTCTCCCCACAGTCTCCTGGATCAGAAACCTCGATATGTATGAATGTGTGTGTATCCAAGACCGCCGCTACCGACGGCGATAGATACCCAGCAGTATTTACTTCCTCATCCCTAGGATCTGTGCCCGATTTCCTCGATTTCTATTTACTTTCTGCTCTCTTTCGGGAGCGTGGGGGATTCTCGACACCCCGAAACTGACCCTGAATCGGTTTTCGATTGAGACTTCGCCACACGGTTGGCAGTTAATCCGGAGTACGCACGCTGACTTCTGATCAGCGTATTCCGAATATATCTATATGTAAGTATATGGTGGAGGGGGCGGGGCGTGCCCGATGACGTAGGACGTACACGTACGTTTGTAATGGTCATCGGGAAACATGTCGGCGTCTGAGACAACGACAAAGGTAGCACTGCAACAGAAGACATGCATGAAACGCGTGATTTTACAAACATTTTATGATATACAAACGCTTTCGTCTGTGTAGCAAAACCATGTCACAAAAGCTGGTAGTTGCCACAGTGCAAAAAACTCCTTATTTGCCGGTTATAAGAGGTCTATGCTATACTGTTAGCCACGTTAGCCTCTGTGTTAATTGACGAAATAGTTCCAGTATTTGCAGCTTTTTGATCATTTTTCGATTTTTCCCATTCCTTGAAGGCATTGTTTATGTATCCGCCAGTGGCGATTTGATCCTGTTGTGATGCTCGTACTGTTCCTGACACTGTTTGTTGTCCCGAAGACCCCTTTTCATAGTGATTCAGTCATTTTTTTGGCACTGCTGTAGCAACAAGAGGAAGCTTTGTAATGCTGTTATCGGGGTGAATCTGCGCTGTGCATGCTAGAAGGGTGAAACTGGGGTGCATGCATCTGGTTTTGTTTGTGTGTGAAACGCTTGAATGGGGCGATTGATTGATGGCGGCTCTTGACGTAACACCAGAGGGCATCAGTCATTGGTGGAGAGTTATTTTGGAGCAGAGGACCTGGAAATTATCTGGGAAAATGCATAAAGCACAGACGATCGCGCTTGTTTGTGTGATCTACTTTTATTTACACAATATTACTTAGAGGCATCTGCCTGGTAACCATGTTAAACCAGTGGGCAGTTATTTAACATGAAGAGGAATGCTCATTTCCTTCACCTACTTGACATTGTCATTTTTTCTCCTCGACTGCTGTTAATAAATATTTACATTTAATTGCCTTAAATCTAGAACATCAGTGGTTTTTGGGAAGGACAAATGAATATTTCATGATATTTGCTGGAAGTTTTATTACATTTTGTTTTGCCAGGAGCCTCCTGAAGAAAATGATGTGGGAGCACCAGAGGATTCATTAGATGGACCAAGTCAGCAAAAGGAAGGTATGTTTCCTAAGAAGGTGCAAGGCGTGAATTTATATGTAATAAATGTTTGGTACTTTCTATCAATACTTCATGTAAACATTTACAGAGAACTCCAAACTTCCAAATAATGGAGCCTCCACATCGGCTGCCATTGCCAAGAAGACAGAGCCTCTGATGTTGTCCTCTCAGCAGCCTGGGAAGGGCGCTTCAAGAGCCGCAGAGGAGGGAGAGAAACGCTCTCCTGCTGCTTCTCCAAGCAAAGGTAGGACTTCAGGAAAGTCTGCTCCCATTGAAGATGCTGCTCCTTGTTCAGGGTGTCGTGCCCGATCATTCTCAGACTATCTGATACTTTGCCCGGGACAATTGGAAGCATTTAGTTTGTGTTCATCTTTCCAAAATAAATCATACAAATCTGAATGTCGCTTTGCTTTATTGAGGGGATGAACCTGTTATAATTAGAGTTTTGTTGCGATCTGTGGTCCTTCATCCCTCTCTATTTCATGTACTGAAGTCAATATTGATTATCGACATTTTTGTTGAGAATCCCTCAAACACTTGGTAGTAATCACACACACCCTCCTCCCACAGGACATGTAGCAAAGTCCCTCCCATCCATGTCCTTCTCCTCGCTGTCCTCCTCTCCGTCTACATCTTCAACGTTGTCCCCCGGCCGAGCAAAGATGAGTGTCTCTGGACCCGGTAGCAGTAAATCCGTCCCGACACCTGCCCCTGCCCCCCCCTCCTCCTCCTCCTCGTCCTCCACCTCCTCTTTCTCTTCCTCCACTGCCACAACATCTTCATCTCCTTCTGTCTCGCCTGCCCCACCCAAGATCCACCGGGCCCGCAAGACAATGAACAGACCTCCACTAGGGCAGGTGAGCCTATATGTTACTGTTGGCATTTGGCATGAGTGCAAATGAACGTTGAATGGTCTTGAATGTGTATTATAAAATGTCAGAGATGATATCAGGTATCAAATGTCAGAGAGTCACTGATTATATATACACATGATATCAATGTGGCAGGAGAGCCACGTGGCCCCACCCGCTAGAATCAGATTAAGTTCTTTGTTGTGACTTAAGACTGACTCTTTGTTTGGCAGGTGAGCAATGTTGATGTACCTGTGATACCATCAGGATCCCCTGCCTGCATTTCTTCTGACTCTGAATCTGGTTGGTGGCAGCTCAACATCCACTTTTAACTCATGTTTAAAATGGTAATAATAAAATCGCTTGGGTCGGAGTGTGTTGACTCACTGTTTACATTGCGTTGCTGCATTTCCAATAGTTGCAAAGAGAAGGAAACTGGGTCATATATCTGACAGCACAGCTGCCAAGCCTGAGAAAGACAGCGCTCAAACAAAGGTAAGATCAGGTCATGAATGCACCCCTCACGTAACCGATCTCTGCTTGCTAATACTATCATTTGCCAATGTCTTTTTTTTCCCAGGACGAAACGCTATTCCATAAAACAGTGGAGCCTTTTACCAAGACTCCCTCAGAGAAAAACAGCAACAGCACGGGGAGGTCGGACGATTCGGAAAGAAATCGCATTTCCAGTCCGTCCGTGCAAGATTCAGAAAAGGTGCAAAGCTTCAGTCTGCCTGTAGTCTGTGATACCATCGCAGTACCATGTTATCTCCAAATATAACTGCACCAATCAGAGGAGTTGGTATAACAGCAGCTGTTGTCACACAACTGATCATAATAGGAAATGACCCCCCCCCCTCCTCCCCCACTCTGCACCCACACTCGGCTTCAGTGGCTGTCAAGAGTCAGTCTCACACCTGAGATTCAGATGACTGTAATTATTATCGGTGTATAAATAGTTGATGAGTTTATGAGCTCTGAGGGACGGGTGTTTGTTCAGTTGAGCTGCACAGACCAGGGGAAAGCAAAAAGAGCTGCTGAAGGTGTAGCAGCATCATATATGAGGAGCACTGTATGAAAGGATATCAAAAGGCTTCAGTCACACTAGGCGGGGGAAACAAAGCCCTCAAACGACATCAGGCGAGAGATGCGTTACTTTATAGATTTTTCAAGATGTACGATGAGGAAGTGCTGGAACAAACGTGGGCTTTGTGCTGGAGCTGTCAGATAAGAAGGTGTCTGTGAGGCGCAGAGCGGCAGGCCTAGAGTCTGCCGGCACAGAGAGGCACAGAGAGACGCCTCCAAGCCAAGCTGCCTGGGGTGATGAGAGCAGCCGCAGCAGAGACAGAAGGCGCACGCCGCACAGACCCTGGCACCGACACGTGGCTGTCAGTAAAGCTCCACCCGGTTTGAACGGAGGTGGGGAGCGCTGGAGCCTTGGCAGGTGTGTCGTTTTTAGTGATGGCTGGTTTGTCTTGTCCCCCGTGCAGAGTTTAGACTCGGAGACGCAGAGAGCCTCCCAGAGCAGGAGCCAGAGCGTGGAGTCGTCGTGGCTTCAGTCGGCTCACGACAAAGAGAGGAACGCGGCTAGCGTGGCCGAGACAGCAGCAGGTAAGTCACAGAGTCTGCGAGGGTCTCCTAGACCTCAACATGAACACATGAGTGCTGAATACATCTCGAGGTAGGGTTAGGGTTAGACAAACAATACATGTAAACAATGCATCTATAGATCATTAGCACTGAGAGCTGCTGGAAGCACCTCAGTGATTTGAAGGTGAATACTGTCTCCTTTGAACATTTAGGTGTTTTTCATTGTCTATTTTCAATGCCGTCGCCTCAACGTATTTGCAGCTCCAACGAAATCTCAAACATGTCCTGTTGTGGTCGACTGGCGTTTGTCCTCAGCAGGAAGGCCCTCCGAGTACACCGAGGTTCCCCTGGGCGCCCTGGACATCGCTGCTGCCGACAGCCTGACGCTCTCCCCTCATCACGGTGAGTCTGTGGCCATGTGACACCATGTCTGAAGGGACTCGTCACGTCCTCTTTCCTCCTCAGCCGCCACGAGAAACTTAGACGGTAGCTGTGTCTGAATCCAGCCCCTACACAGGCCATTCTTAGTAGTCTCCTAATGTTTAGTGAATGAGATGTAGGGCACTCGATGTATCCCACAATGCACCCGGATCAGAAGTGTACATCCAATGGTCAGTAGCTGGAGCCCTGTATCCTGTCATGCTCTGCAGCTGGACAGCAGGAAGGGAGCATGGATAGGAATGAATGGGCCGCCATGTTTAGTCCGGCATCCAGGTCGTATAACACATCCATGATGGATAGGAATGAATGGGCCGCCATGTTTAGTCCGACATCCACTTCCTATAATACATCCATAAAAGAGAGAGCGAGACAATGGCAGATAGCAGCTGCAGTACAAATAAAAGTAAATTACCCCTCGATGAATGTTGTGAAATGTGAATGGGTATAGTATTGAAATGAGGCCAGTTAGGTAGGTAGTACATGCCATTTTCCACCAGTTTGGTACATGTGATGCAACATGTACTACTTCTTCTAACTGGTGGATTGAAGCGAAGGGTCTCAGCCCGTCGCTAATAGACTGACTGGTCCGGCTCTCGTGGCTCTCTCCGTGCAGAGGGCAGCGATGCCGGGGACACGGAGCGGCTGGAGGAGCTTCCTCTGTGCAGCTGCAGGATGGAGGCTCCGCGGGTGGACAGCACCAGCCACCGGGTCAGCAGGCAGTGCATGGCCACCGAGAGCGTCAACGGAGAGGTCCGTATGCGCCCCCCGGGCCCCTGTTTTCATAACGACTCCTGGGAAGCCGCGGCGCTGAACCCTGGCCCTGCTCTGTCCCGCAGCTGAGAGCGTGCACCAGCCGGACCATCAAGGGCGAGACCATGCGGCCGTCCAGCCGGGTGCCCCTCATGGTGCTGTGCGACGTCCACCGCTCTCACATGGTCAAACACCACTGCTGTCCCGGCTGCGGGTACTTCTGCATAGCGGTGAGGCTCTGGATTGTTTGTTTTTGATAACCCACTTTTTTCTCCTTATCCTCAATCCCATTGTCCCACTTTCCTGTGATTTTTCTGCTCAAACCTCACGTTTACTCTTTTTTTCCACCTCCTCAAAGGGGGTAGAGAATTTGTTTTGTTGAATATGAAGCTGTAAGAAATGATCATTTTTGTCCAGGAATTTGCATTTATGAAACTGACATGGCTTGTTTGACAAAATGTTGTCGAATTAAGTCAATAAATCAACTAGTCATTGCAAATCTAGTTGAGCTCATTCCCAGCCAAAGTTGTATGACATCTGAAAACAGGCAGGCAAGACAGCTTGAAGGTTGGTTGCCAGATAAAACAAGTCCTTTATTTATCCCTAAATGGAAATTATTCTTATTGTTAATAAATATGAAACAACATGAAAGGGCACCAGGTCTGTGCCTGAAGGGACTGTAATATTCCCACACCTAAATAAGGGGTTGAAAAAGACCCTGTAAAGTGATATTGAAGCATTTATGTTGACACTCTCGATTCAAACATCAGATGTTCCATAGCTTCTATGAGGATAGACGCTCCATTCAACCATTCTAGGTCACCTTTGGTATTCCCTTCCTCCGTGCTCCACTTCACATTGTGCTGTCGGCCCCTCTTTCTCTTCCATATCTCACCTTCTCATCTCCTCCTCCTCCTCCTCCTCCTCCTCCTCCTCCTCCTCCTCCTCCCCCCCTCCTCCAGGGCACGTTCCTGGAGTGCTGCCCGGACCAGCGCATCGCCCACCGCTTCCACCTGGGCTGCGTGACGGTGCTGGGCGGCGGTCGCAGCCGAGGGAACGACGCGGGGATGCTGTTCTGCCCCCACTGCGGCGAGGACGCCTCGGAGGCCCAGGAGGTCACCATCCCCTCCTCCTTCAGCTCGGCCACGGCCTCCGCCACCACCGTGGTCACCATGTCGGCCTCCTCCACCACCACCCCCTCGCTGCCCCCGGCCACGCCCACCGCGCCCTCCCTCGCCGCCTCCACGGGGGGGATGAAGGACGGCAAGATGCCCGAGAGGCCCGTCAGGTGAGGCGGGACGAGGAGGAGGCACTCACCAACTCAGTTAGACTGGGAGGTTTTCCACAGACACGGTTCCACTGCTGGTTCTGCTCCAGTGCTCGGTTTGGAACGGTTACGTCTTCAAAGCGTATATGGGTATAACATACTTATATTCATTAATTAAAAGTATTCATGTCTCTAGTGTTATTTAGAATAAGCAATTCCTATTCATTTATACATATTTCAGGATGCTTTTACTTGTCTTCACACTACAAACACGTTTTGATTGACAGTGTTTAAAATTGATGAAGTTTTGCACCGATTCTCGAAGAGAGTTTCTCCAAGTTGGAGTTCTGACTCTAGGTGGCGTTCTTCTCACTTTTTCCAGTCTGAGGGCAGAAAATGCCCCGTTCCCGGTTGTCTGGACTGCAGCAGACCAGAAACGATACAAGGCCGCCATGTTTTTATTCACCGCTATGCGTGACAGTGTGTTGACTGTGGGGAACCAGACACAGGGAGGAGGGGCGGAGGAGAAACCCTCTCTGATGCCACCCAGCACAACCAGCTGAGCTGTGTCTCGTTGACCTGCAGCGCGCGGATGCGGAGTCACGGCCTGGTGGCGGCGGCCGTGGAGCAGCAGCCGCCGCAGCCCGTGGCCCCCCCGGCGGAGGAGGGCGTGGACAGCGTGGGCCCCTCGCTCTGCATGCCCAACGGCAAACCCATCTGCCCCAGCGCACTGCCCCCGGGGCCCAGCAGGGCGGCGCTGCAGAAGGCCATCCTCATGCAGGACACCGAGAGGTCGCCGTCCACTTCTTCTCTGCTTTTTTCTTCTGCCTCTGAATAAGACAGAACAGTGCAGCGCTTTTGTTTTGCTCTCCAAAGAAAAAAAAGTTTCCCAGAAATATTCAGGTCATGCGTGCTGTTTGTTTGCCAGGAAGAAGAAGCTGAGGTTCCACCCCCGCCAGCTCTACCCCGCCGCCAAGCAGGGAGAGGTGCAGAGAGTCCTGCTCATGCTGAGTGAGTGGCAGCAGAGCCTTCAGCCAGGCCCCAGTGGAGCCTGGAGGAGCAGCCATCACTCATGGCGCCAGCTGTGCTTTCTACCATCCAGTTCAGATCACATGAAAACTGAACAGATAGGTCACACGAGGCGGTTTTTGCTCCTCATCTTGGCTCCTGACTTGCCTTTTCCATACGTGTCTCTGCAGTGGAGGGCATCGACCCCACGTACCAGCCCGACTCCCAGAACAGGCGCTCTGCCCTGCACGCAGCCGCCCAGAGAGGCCTGCTGGAAGTCTGTTACATGCTCATACAGGTGAGAGGCCTCCTGGCTCCCTGGATCAGTCACATACCACAGCAGAACATTCTGGCCTTCAGTGGTCCTGGCTGGTTCTTCCAGCTGATTTATTTGTACATGGAGTACACATTGAGTCTCTCCACGTTTCTGTTGCCTGAGCAGAAACGCTGAACCAACATGTTTGGGAGTAAAAAAACGGTGTGAACTGATTTAAAGTGAGCATCATGGTTCAAAAGCAGTGCACCCATCCATTCACCTCTTCCCTCCATGTGAAGCAGGGAATGCAGCAGATAGATGGAGTAGGTAAAAAGAGAGTGAGAAGCGCACTTGTATTCGTGTGGTGACTGAAATGCTGAACGTTGCTGGAACAAATTTGTGTTTTCGGCGAATCTGATGTGTGTTCCCAGCTGCTCCCACAGCATCCACGTCGGCTGTTGATTTATAAACTGTCAACAAAGAACGTGCAGCTGCAGCTCGTGAAACCTTTAACCCGCCTCGCTGCCGGCTCTGTCGAGTAATGTAGCATCTAATAGTGTCCAACTGTGTGTGTGTGTGTGTGTGTGTGTGTGTGTGTGTGTGTGTGTGTGTGTGTCAGGCTGGCGCTCAGCTGGATGCCAAGGACAAGGAGCTGAGGACGCCTCTGCTGGAGGCCATCATCAACAACCACACCGAGGTGGCCCGCTACCTCGTCCAGAACGGCGCCTGCGTCTACCACACGGTGAGCGTCCGCTCCCAGCTCCTCCCGGTCCGGCCCGGCCCCGGCTCCTCCCGGCCCGGCCCGGCCCGGCCCGGCCCCGGCTCCTCCCCGGCCCCGGCTCCTCCCGGTCCGGCCCGGCCCCGGCTCCTCCCGGCCCGGCCCGGCCCCGGCTCCTCCCGGTCCGGCCCGGTCCCGGCCTGCTCCCAGCTCCTCCCAGTCCAGCCCGGGCCCGGCTCCTCCCGGTCCGGCCCGGGTCCGGTCCGGCCCGGCCGCGGTCTCACTGACGTCTTCCTGTCCCGCTCTCTGCAGGAGGACGATGGCTACACCGGGCTCCACCACGCAGCCAAGCTGGGGAACCTGGAGATCGTGAACATGCTGCTGGAAACGGGACAGGTGGACGTGAACGCACAGGTGGGGGGAGGAGCCAGAGGAAGGCTTTCTTGGTAGGCTAATAGAGTTCATTCCTGAGACTCTGTTTTGTGTTTGTGCTGTTGTTTGGCTGCAGGACAGCGGTGGCTGGACGCCAGTCATCTGGGCTGCAGAGCACAAGCACGTGGAGGTGATTAAAGTGCTGCTGAACAGAGGAGCTGATGTCACCATCAATGATAAGGTACGGTGTGACACACAGGCGCAGACATTTGGACGTGTTGCTGCTCTATTTGGTTACAGGTGACCCCACGCTAGCTTTCTCTCAAGGTTTGCGTAATAGTTGTGATGTTTTTCATCATTTTTGTGAGCTACTCATGGAATCTTCTACAGGGAGAGGAGTTTGTTGAGGAGAGGAGTTTCTTTCATTGAAAATATAGCAAATCTGGAGGATGCTCTCAGCCTCTCAGTTCCAGCTGAGATGAAGAGGTGTGTTCATGGTTGCTGCAGTGGAGGTGTAGGTGGACAACAGCAACTCTGCCCAAGGAAAGTGATGGGGCAGGAGACGAAGACTCAGACAGGAGACATTTTCCATCCAACCAAAGACAACCTCCATGTGAAGTTCTCCATGAAGTCGTTGCTAGGCTCTTTTCATCATGTCACCAGACATCAGGCATATTTTTGTCTGATAGACTCACTGGGATGTGGTGTGTGGTGTGTGGAACTGAACTGATTTGAATAAATTGTGGGAGAGATGAACGAATTTATAACACTATGATCCACCAGAACATGGAGGTTGTGGACGCTCCTCCCTCTTCGATGCAGGGTGGACAGTCTTCTTTACCTACACCTCCTACAGCTACTTCCTCTTTGCCTACAGTGAGCCAGGCACCGTCGGCTCTGCAGCACAGACCTGATGGGAGCAGATGGAGTGGAGTGGCCTGGGATTGTGACTCTAACCAGTGGCCTCTGTCCCTGCAGGAGCTGAACGTGTGCCTGCACTGGGCGGCCTACGCCGGCTCGGTGGACATCGCCGAGCTGGTTCTGAACTCCGGCTGCTCCCTGGCCTCGGTCAACGTGCACGGAGACACGCCGCTCCACATCGCCGCCAGGGAGGGCTACCTGGAGTGTGTCACGTGAGCGGGCCGCCGGCCGCAGCCTCCTTCAGCCCTGCGTCGCACACAGCGCTGATCAGACTGTTTCCTGATCGCTTCCTGCAGGCTCTTCCTGTCCAGAGGCGCAGACATCGACGTCATGAACAGGGAAGGAGACACTCCTCTGACCCTGGCTCGGCCCGACACCCCGGTGTGGGTGGCTCTGCAGATCAACAGGAAGCTGCGCAGGGGGATAACCAACCGGCTGCTGCGCACTGAACGCATCATCTGCAGGTGGGTTGCTTCTTCAGGTGTGCATCTTCATTCTGGTACGATGCCTTAGTCTACGGTGCAGTTCAGAGAGGCGACCTTTTTTCATCCATCCGTTTTTTTGTTGGATCCATAATTCCCCATTAAATGGCTTTGTTGGGGTTCCAGTGACATCGCGCAGGGCTACGAGAACGTCCCGATTCCCTGTGTGAACGCGGTGGACGACGAAGGCTGCCCCTCGGACTACAAATACGTCTCAGAAAATTGTGAAACCTCGGCCATGAACATAGATCGCAACATCACACACTTACAGGTGAAGGGCTCAGCCGGCCTCTCGGACGCCTACGTCTTCTGAGGCGGAGACAGACGTCTAACCTCTCCATCTCCCTCTGCCCCCCAGCACTGCAGCTGCACAGACGACTGCTCGTCCAGTAACTGCCTCTGCGGACAGCTCAGCATCCGCTGCTGGTATGACAAGGTAAATGCAACAGGTGTGCAACTCTGGACAGGACTTATCTCCTTCGATTAAGGGAGCTCACGCCAACTTGGTCTCTTTTGCTTTTCCAGGACCAGAGGCTGCTCCAGGAGTTCAACAAGATCGAGCCTCCGCTCATATTCGAATGCAACATGGCGTGCTCCTGTTACCGAACGTGCAAGAACAGGGTGGTCCAAGCAGGCATCAAGTGAGCTCTCTGTCTGATTATTAGAGGAGGAGCTGTTTCTAAGAGAGCCAAAGAGCATCACTCCTTCTGTTTCTCTGGCAGAGTTCGCCTGCAGCTCTACCGGACAGAGAAGATGGGTTGGGGGGTCCGAGCCCTGCAGGACATCCCTCAGGGGAGCTTCATCTGCGAGTAAGAGGAGGCCGGATCTGCACACAGCGAGGTCAGCGAGGTCTGAGGTCACTCAGAGGTTATAAACCACGCTTGTGTCCATGCAGGTACGTCGGGGAGCTGATCTCTGATGCCGAGGCGGACGTCCGAGAAGACGACTCCTACCTGTTTGACCTGGACAACAAGGTGAAGCATTGGAGATAGATGGATGGATAGATAGATGGATAGATAGATGGATAGATAGATGGATAGATGGATAGATAGATGGATAGATAGATGGATAGATAGATGGATAGATAGATGGATAGATAGATGGATAGATAGATAGATAGATAGATAGACAGCACAAGGACGGCACAAGGACACTGAAAAACGATGAGACAAAGATAAAGTGAAAAGATAAAGATAAGTGTTTAGGTAGGTAAGGTGCAGCAGCAAGATCATGGTAATAGTTGTCATGGTAACAGGGTTATGTTACTGTAATAACAGTATCTAAATATAACCTTATGTGATAATAATAGTAGAAAAATACAGTATGTAGAAGTAGAAGTAACAAAATGAGATTAACCAAAGAACGTGAAATCATTTCACGTCTTAAAACAATGAGATTGTCTGAATAAATCCTGGTGACTGATGTAAACATGCGTAGCATGGTATGTGCTTCTCCAACACCGTGTGTCTGTCCCCACTTTCGCTCTCTAAAAATGAAGGATGGGGAGGTGTACTGTATCGACGCCCGTTACTACGGCAACATCAGCCGCTTCATCAACCACCTGTGCGACCCCAACCTCATCCCGGTGCGCGTGTTCATGCTGCACCAGGACCTGAGGTTCCCCCGCATCGCCTTCTTCAGCTCCAGAGACATCCTCAGCGGCCAAGAGCTGGGGTGAGACGTTCAGCATCTCCGCTGACACCTTCCTGCTCTTCTTCCATCAAAATGACAAAAAAAAACGCTTTTAACTGGGATGTGCAGAACAATGATCCCAGGTTAAAGACACCAGTGCACGCTCGTTCATGTATACATTTCTGATATCAAAGTGACAGTTTGTGAAAGCAATTCTGAAACACGATTATTATCATGAACCAGTCAGCATCAAGCCTATGTGTGGGTGCCAGATAAGCATGACACAGACTTCAAACAAGCTTCTAAAATAGCGTCTGAGGCATATCTGATGAAACCGGTGTTGCATAGCTTCCAAGTGAGAACAATCATAGATAATCTTTCTTGGTTCCTCACATCATATCTTCTTTCCTTTCTTGTTCATATTTTATTTATGTGCATAATCTGTCCATAACTGGACAACTAATGTCACAATTACCAGATAAAACAGTGCTGTTGGAAATCGACCTGAATGCACAATGCATCTAACCGTCTAATAAACAGGTCTAAACAGGGACTTGCTTTGAATGCTTTGAAAGCGGGTCTGCAAAGAGGTTTACCAGCATGTCGTCCCTCTCCACAGATTCGACTACGGGGACCGCTTTTGGGACATTAAAAGCAAGTACTTCACGTGCCAGTGTGGCTCGGAGAAGTGCAAGCACTCTGCGGAGGCCATCGCCCTGGAGCAGAGCAGGCTGGCCAGGCTGGAGGCCTGTCCGGAGACGGGGGCAGACCTCGGGCTCACGATGCTGGGAAACTCTTAGAACTCTCACCCACGGGGCCTTCCTTCCAACATCCAGATGAACATCCTGGACCCTCTCACACACACACACACACACACACACACACACACACACACACACGCACACTTTGACAACCGAAATGGTTTTGTAACCATGTTGAGGTGTGTGCATTTGAAGCATAAAGCTGTTTTTGTTTTTTGTTACACCATTTTTCCTTTTAAAAGTCATCCCCCATGGCAGAGGACTCTGGCCTTAACGTGTTTTTAAGCTCTGTGGGTATTTGCATATGAAAGGAAGCGATGCTGTTCACTCGGTGGGTTTACCGTACGTCGTTGTGTCCGTTCGCCAGGTTACTGTGCTGTCACATGAACTCTCAGACACGTTTTACACGTATTTTCTGTTGTGCCAACAAATGCAATGCATTTTTTTACACAGTGCAGTTGTGGGTCAAGCGTTCGCCCCCGCTGCCCCCCCCCCCCTCAAAAAAGGACCTGATATGATAGATAGTGTTATTTCCAGATGACTGTGTTAGCATTACGATTCTGTTTTTATCATTATTGTTATTATTATTATTATTTTTGTACCTGTTGTTTTCTTCGCCTCATCTAGTGTAATAAATCTCGTGTTGCTCATGGATCCGTCCGCGTCACGCGTGTCATTGTGAACTGAAAACAGGAAGTGAAGATTCACGACGGCCAGGGGTGTTCAGGTGAGTGCGTCGTCAGAGGGATGAGGAGGACTCACCTAGGGGGAGTTACTGCTCCGCTGTTGACAGGCGGCAGGAACACAGGAGCCGCTGGGCGGGATGCTGCGCTGGACGCGGAGCTGAAAGAGGGAGAGGATGTCTCACTCTGCCTGTGTTTCTACACTTCACAAAGTCCAGAAGTTCAGTAGTTCTCGTTGTCCGCTGGGTCTATATATGGTCTTACAAGTAGGAAATAAAAGAAAGAAAAGAAGTTATTTATATATATGTGTGTGTGTGTATGTACGAGATTGATATATTGCCAAAAGGCAGCAGAAAAATAATCTTTCTGGATGCAAGAAATGTTTTTAAATAGCTCTATTATTGTGCTCTTACTAACTTGATACGATTCAAGATAAAAACTATTGAAACGTGGGATGCTCCCTTCGGGAAGTTCAGGCGATAACCACAATCAAGTAGATATTCATATGATGAATGTGGCAATAAAGGTGATAAAACTGGATTTTATCTGTTCTAACCTTAAGGCAGTGTCACAGTTGAAAACCTCAAAAAAAAAAACCATTCAGCATTCGTAATTCTGTTCATGAACATGAAATGAAGCACTCAAAGCAAGTGCAAGAATTGAAAGTATGAAGTTGTGTTTCTTCAGTGGGGAAGTTTTGGATGATCTAATCAGTCTTTATCAAAACTGAAATACTTAATTGATAAGGATAATATCCAATACATATGGCAAAATAAAGACAAATATTAGAGACATGGTGGAATTGAGAAGTGAATCGAAAATCACAAAACAAATAACACAAATACAGATATGAGTTACTGTTGCCCTTAACATGTCAATACTGCAGTCTGTATCGTATAAATATAGTTAGGATTTGTATTTGTGTCATGGAAACTCTTTGGTGAAAGAAGCTATTTGACTCAAGGCTGAAATCACACCAGGTAAGTTTAATCTTGGGCCGAGAGGAGCAAAGTCTTTCCAGCAACCTGGAGCCACTTGTCACAGTGCTCAAAGTCTCTGTGGTTGACACGGTCTTTTATCCTTGAGGGGGTCTCCTCCTCCTCCTCAAAGTGTCTCGAGTGGGCATTGTGATCTCTGATTACTGATGGTCATCTCCAGGTGTATGCTTGTATCCAGATCTCCATTGTTCTTCATGACCTCGTGGACCGAGCAGACACCCTAACATCATCAGTTACACAACCCCTCAACAATTTCAACATTTCAGCGACTAAATACATGACACATTTCTTATCGTTCTATCACAACGTGACATAGTACAGCAGTCGATTTGCACGAGACCGAGAGAGAGAAGTTGAACATGGCTTCCAAAATGTAGTTCAGAGGAAGAACTGGGCGTGCGTGGAAAAGTCTTCTCTGCTCAGAGGGAGAGTGATGCCTCTCTCCTCCTCTTGACGAGCTTTAGTGGGTCGCACAGGTGTGTGCGCATCTCTGGCCCTGCCTGGTTACAACTGCGGGAGGAAAATAAAGATTTCCCAAGTTAGTGACCGACACAGCGCACCGCGGAGCTCGTTTTAAACCCAACTTTTTTTTAGCTGTTTGACTTAGTTTCAGCCAAAGTTCAAGGGTGTGTGGTGGTGCTTCTGGACCAGAAGGTGGAAGTTGCGGTGGAAAATGGGTAAAAAACAGGACACGAACACGGAGTCCGAGTATGGTGAGTGGTCATCTTCCCTTTCGATTATCTCTCTTCTTTTGCCTCCTCTCTTTTTATTATGTATTATTCTTAAATACGGGAAAAGATCCCCAAGTGTTTTCTTCACACTAATGTGTTGGTTTTAAGAGAAGTACCTTTAAATCTAGGTCAATTGAAGGTTAGGTTTTAACTCCCTTAGATCCATTGACTTCAAATTCACTTCCAAATTGCTGGTCATGTGTAAAGTAGTATGAAGAAATGTTTGATTTAATTAGGATTAACATGTACCAGAACATAGAAATTGATGTAATGTTAAAAGAATCTATGGGGTATTGCAAGTATTTGCAGATTGAGAAAATTGTGGGAAATCTCCTTCCAAGTAATTGCAGATTTATATATTATTATAAATTATTCCGACTCTGTCCAGTCAAGCAGTTAAAAATTTTAAAGTTTACACCCAATAGAGACAAGATTGAAGACAATGTAGCAGTGTTTATTGTGTCAGTCATTATCAATTTGTCCCACTTAAGTACATGTCTGTATTCAACATACTTATATATTATATCTCATGTAAATCCAGGATGGAAACTTTACTTATTTGTACATGAAAATGAAATGATAATACAGACGTTTATTTGTATGAATGTGTAAATATCAAAGCTTTTTCTGAACATTAGATCAATTTCTCTGTTTCTTTTCAGCCTAAACCAAACAGTTCTTCCAATTGCATGTTTGGCACGTCTATATCCAGTATACTTGTATACATAATGTAAATCCCGAATGGAAACTTTATTGCTTTGGGAGCGGATTTCTGCTTATTTAACAGTTTTGCGCTCTGAAAAGACCTAACGTAAACAGCTTAACTCATCAGTATTTACTGTGTTTTGCAGACAAAAGCCTCAGAGCAGAAAGTCTTGAAGGTGAAACCGATTTGTGGCGAGTTTCAGAGACGCGTTCGAGTCACAAGCTCCGTCTCCTGCATCCCTGTTTGCTCTTGCTAATATCTCGTGTAAGGATAGAGTCTCCAGTCTATTGACAGTCTGGGAGGTCTCGTAAGGTTACGGTAAATAAACCCCTCCTTGGAGGTAAATGTCTAGTCCTATCTTCTCAAACACCTTATGAAAACATCAGGAGGATACAACGACAAGCTGGGATGAAGCCAAGTGTCAAGCCGACACCCTCCAAATCGTTTATTGTTTCAGGGTCCACACATTCGTGTTTTTCTTAACTGTGAATCTGCTTCCTCCTCTGTCTGTTTGCACTCATGAGGAAGTAGTAGTTTGGTCATTTTTGTTGTACAATGTGTCTGGGTTGTGCTTTGGAGCGGCTGTCTGTTCACTGTCCTTTTGTAAGAATGAGTGGAGCCTCAGCGTGGTGAAATAAGTGACTTTTTAGGAGCTTGTGCTTGCAAATCATTGACCAGATAATTTGTCAATGCTGCAGTTTCCGCCTGTGCTCAGAGATTGAATCTCAGACTGCTTGATGAAGCTAAAGTTCAAAAAGCTTTGCATCCATCTAGAAAGAGGAGTTGATCAAATTGCCCATCTCAGTTGATCCATGAGATGGTCAGATTGTTCACCTCACAGCAAGAAGGTCCTGGGTCAGACTAAAGGCCTCTCTGTGTGGAGTCCAAAAACATGCATGTGTAGCTCGATCGGTAGGTGTGAGCATAAGAGTGAATAGATGAATCGATGTATTGTGTTTCGAGCTTAATTTCATGCTCATGCTTCACTTTGAAATATGTTGGTTTGGGGTCTTTTGTTCAGGCAATGGAAACAACTTGGAGAGACCATTATGCCAGATTTTTTTTTATTGACTTTTCTATCCTCCCAACCTTATCCCACCTTAATGGTGTTGCAAAGGTCTCCTTGTGCCTCTAGCTATCTAGCACCATCAACCTAAACGTGCATGTTCCTGGACTGTGGGAGGAAACCTGGGAGGCAAACTAGGGACCTTCTTATACCTTCATATACTTTAGTTACCAATTAACCTCTATGGCAGTAAAATGCAGACCTGGATGAGGTCAGGTTGTTGTAATAGAACACAAAGTCTGTTCATTTTTATTTTATATTATGGTTTCCTCCCAGTCGAACATTGTCATTCTGTTTCACGCCATTTCCTCCTCACTTCAAGGTCAAGTGATGAACCCTCCCAGCTCTTTGTCTTTCACAAATCCAAGTTGTAAAAAGAGGTGATGCGTCTGGGGTCCAAGGTTCCCCCACGGTGTTTTACAAGAACATAAAAACCATAAAGTCCTTTTTTTTATACCCCCCCCCCCCCCCCCCCCCCCCCCCCCCCCCCTCTGCCCTGCTGTTTATACTTAACACAATGCGGCTCCTAAAAGCGGTGAAATCTGACACTGGTGGCTCCACGGGAGGCCGATGAACAGGTTCCTTTGTCCGTCCTCAAAATTGAGGTTTACGTAACAGCCAGAGGCCACAGAGGCATTGACCCTCAATTGTCAGTAATCAAAAAAAAAAAAATCAATAAGTAAACTGAGAAGCCACACACCGCACCACGTGTTCAGGTAGATGTGAAATATAAATATTTGACATCTGATCTGCTGTGCGGCTCGATCTCTCTGTGAACGTATAACTACAACGATAAATACCAGAGAAATAAGAAGCGCACACTCACATTCTGGCTCAGGTGCAGTTGATAAATAAAGGCCATTGACATCAGTTGTTGTTGTTGTATGTGTTGCCCATTGTTTGCACATCCATTTGCAGCTGTTTATAGACCTAACAGCAGTTTCTTTTCACTACGAAAAGTTTCAGGATTCACCAGCATTCGTACCTCGTTTTCGACTCATGCACATTCAGAATTTGTTCCTGCTTTCTCCGTCGTGTGTCTGTGTGTGTTTAGATTTTTGGGTGTCTAGCACTTTGCATGTCGGACTGGACCTTTAATAGCAGATGGAATAACAACTTCCTATCCTGCAATCCTGACGTGTGCACGCTGTTGACACGGCCTATTCAAATTGGAGACGGCAGAGATAATTATGCCCGAGCTGCCACAGAATGGACCGCGGTAAAGCTCCCGGGCAAAATGTCCCTCCCCGTAGCCTAAAATAGATGGAAATGTTTGCATGAAAAGACAAAGAAACAGTCCTGCACGCTTTCTGCCAGCGCTAATTTCGCAAACTATGCGCGAAATGCAGATTTATAGACACATTTTTGGCAGGCATCGGGCGGTAAAACAGAACAAGGCTGAGTTCAGCTGTTGGCGCTGGTGTGGTGGGTCTTTCCAGCCCAACAGGATAATGCAGGTGGAGGCCGACACGTCTGAGTCACAACAGGAATCCTTCCAGTTCCAGGATCTCCTCCAACAGGTTTTCAGGTCGTCGTCAGGCCTCAACATCGACACTTGTACGCGACTCTTGCACCTTTCTGAGCTCGCATTGTGAATTCAAATTGTAATCAAATCAGCGCCCGAGCTGGTGCCTGAACGCGTCACGTCCTCTCTGCTCTCTGTCTGTCCGCTGCGACCGCCCATGACGACACCGATGCGTCAAACTCAAGGAGGAAAGTTCATCAGTTTGTCAGCAACAGAACAACACCCAGTGGATTTTATTGTTTCTCTTTGTAGTCCCATTTCTTCCTGGTCCAGGAATACATGACACACATTTCCTGTAACAGTGACTACTTATCACCTTCAGTGTTCTTATGACACTTCTGACGTATCAGCCATAAAGTGTGTGCTTCCTTCTAGAGCCAGGTAGACAAATGGGACATCATGTTTTTATATATGTACACACACACACACACACACACACACGCAGCCCTCTACCCCTGAACACGTCTCTTTATAGTAGTCATTCTTTTAGTGCTGTCTCGATGGATATTTGATGTTAATATACCCCATAAAGCAAACTCATAGTATCTCACAGACAATAGTAGTGTACAACCCAACGGATATCTTAAAAACAGATATCAAAAGTACGATTAAAAATGGTAAGACATTGAAAAATAATCTAAAACACACTCACAATGCAGATGAAATACAGCAATGCATGACAGTAGGTGAAATCCAGCCTCGTTTTATTTGAAAAAAGTATTTGACCTTGGTTTAAAAGAAATTAAATGGCCCTGGATGGTATGAAAACCTACCATCCAGCATAGAGCTGGCACATCTTTCTAATGTGACAGTGAATGAATTCAGACACATCCATTGTCTTTATTTTTTGTCTCCTCCTCCAACTGTTTTTGTAAGCACATGCACCCTTAATCAGCCATGATGGAATTGTGCCATAACAAGTGATAAGCTAATGTGTCCTTAAGAACTTATCTGATGCCCAAACAAGGAAGTTTCTGACTCATGGTGAAGAGAATGAATTCATGTGTTGTGTTTTTTCTCTTTCCCAGGCGAGCCTGCTCAGTTCGACCCAACGTTTAAAGGACCCATGAAGAAGAGGTGAATCTCTCTCTCACTGGCTGCGGCCTCATTCCCTGCAACATCTCCACCACGCGGCTTCAAAGCCGACGTTTTGTTTGCCGAGTTTCTGTTGACTGTTGGAATCACATCTGTCGCCCCCGAGGCAAATGTAAAATGCAAAGCTCAGTCAGTTCACTGCAGACCGCCTCCGTCTCTTCTCTCCCTCAGGTCGTGCACTGACATAATCTGCTGCATCCTCTTCATGTTGGTCATCCTCGGCTACTTGGCCGTTGGGATGTTAGGTGAGCGTAACGACCTGACAGGCCTCACTCTTAACTCTTTTTTTTTGCTGTTCTCTTCCTGGAGTCTTGAATGCAGGAACAAGGAAATGAGGCTACTGTTAAGCAAAGGTGAACTGGGCAAAAGGGGAAATGTAGCCTGCCTAGCAACAAAACCCAGCCACAGCACCTCAAAAGCTCATAACACATTCATTCTTGTTTTCTTGTTCCCGTTGCATGTGCAAAAATGGCAATTAGTGGTTGTATGAGAGTTAGGTGTGAGGCTGCGCACTTCTCCTTTCTAAAGCCTAATCAAAAGACTCTAATCATTGTGACTTTTGGAGGTGCAAAAAAAAAAACAAAGCTCATTTCCCCCTTTTTACTAAACTAGAAGTCCTCACAAAAGACCAAATAAAAGCCCAGATCAAATAAAAAAATACACAAACATTCCCAAAAAGCGAGTAGGAGAGAGTCCTGGTCCTTTTTAAAATCAATATTTTATCATTAAACTTTGTTAGTCAACCTAACGTAAGCCGAGCTCGGCTGTTTGCTTCAGACCAGTATCAATCTTTGTCACTAACTCTTCCCAAAAATGCGTCAAACCGATCTTGTTATGTCACAGTTCCCGTAATTCCTTACAGGAACAATGCTTGCTTTCCAAAGTTCATCCCATGAAACTGTAATGTCTGCGCAGACGAGCAAAGCAACGCGTGATGAGTCTCCGGCTTCAGTCTGTGCCTTGTTGCAGTGCTGAAGTGACAAAGCTGTCACAACTGTTTCAAAATTAGGCTGCTTCATTAACACATCTGGCCTGTCGCCTTCCTCCTCGACTCCACGCAGCTGTGTGCATGTGTGCGGGTGTCTGTCTGTCAGCTTTATATTTGCTGTCTTTGCACTACATTTTTACCACTGTCCTTACACTTTCAATACTTTCAAGTTCCAAACAGTGGTTTTCCATTGGAGAGGCCCTTCAGGTCACCATGTCATCAGACTCATTCAGCCCTCTTATCTAGAGTCAACACAGAGACCTGATAGGCAGGCATTTAATGTCAGAGGTGACCCAGAATAATCTGTTTACTTTAGTATAGTGGAGTCAGGTCACATTAGCTGGCTGATTTGCATAGGTGGAGAAATCCACTGCTTAGTGTTAAACTAAGATAGATAAAGACTTGAAATTATTCCTGTTGATGAGAAACTTTAAAATAACTAATGACATACTTTATATGTCAGTGAATCAGACTATTTGTTGAACACTTTCCATGCAAGATGTAGCACAGAGTGATATGTATAACTCGTCTGTCTAGCCATTTAGCCATCTATCTAGGTAGCCTTTTAGAGTCTGTCTATTTAGCCATCTATCTAGCCCACTTTTTAGCCCTCTTTCTATATATATATCTAGTTGGATAGCCATTTAGCCATGTATCTAACTATTGACTGTAGCCACCTACCTAGTTAGCAAGTTAGCTGTCTATCTATCTGTTTAGCCAGCTAGCTATCTGATTTGGTTTCATTAACTTATCCTCACGTGTCAGTAGCCTTTCTTCTCATCACTCTTTTAACGTTTGTTTATCTCATTTTTGACAGCTTGGCTCTATGGAGATCCTCGACACGTTCTTTATCCAAAAAACTCAACTGGATGGTTCTGTGGCACGGGACCAAATAGGTAATCTTTCTTCCTCATACAGTAGCATGGATTAGAGTTTCTGAGTAACTGTGAGTAATCTCAGATTAACTCTTATTATGCTCTTCCTCTCACGCAGTGACCGACCCAACCTGTTTTACTATAACTTTCTCAAATGTGCCACATCTGTCAATATCATGGCGGGTTCTTTAAACGGCCTCCAGTGTCCGACAACGCAGGTAGAGGTTTTGCTTGGCTTTCATGTTTCAAATGGCACTTAAAACAACACCCTAAAAGCTCTTTTCCTCCTACCCGTAGGTGTGTGTAAAAAGCTGTCCCAATGAGTTCTGGGGTATGAACGTACTGGCTCTTGTTAATGGTGCAAAGCCAGCAGATACTTTCAACCAGAGCCTCTGTGTGCCATCCATAGACCTGCAAACGACTACGTTGGTAAGTCCCATTTTTGCCAGCGTAGGCTAACTTTATCAAGGTCAAGGTGAAATATCTGAAGATCAAATCCACACTTTTCTATTTTTCTCTAAAAATCTGTGATGTTGTAATTCACACATGATTCCTTTCGTAGCAGCATGATCATTTTGTTTTGTGTTTTTAAGAGTGTGAAAGAAATTATGGACAAGGAGTTGTGTCCTTACTTCTACGTGCCCACGACCTCCGGTGAGTAACTCCAACTGTGTTCATTTTGGTTTCCATGTCTTTGTAATGATGAATTTTAAGGTGAATGAGAGATCAGAAGCCCCGCCTTGCTGAGTGTATCTTGTTTGATAGTATTGTTTGTTTTATGCTCTGCCAGTGCTGGGGAGATGTTTGCCCGACGTCACGACGCTTGGCAAAATCCCGGCTGACTTTTCCAGCCTCCCAGGCTTTCCCTCGTCAGCCAACGAGACGGGCAGCATAATCAAGAATGGCACTGGGTAAAGACACGGCCAGCTCCAGACCTCATCACCTATCGATTGAAAACAGAATGACTCTGCATGTGAACACACACACGCGCTCACACACACACACACACAGTGTAATAACCCTGTTTCTGTCTCCCTACCAGCTCAAGGTCGGGGGCTTCGTGAGTCTGTGTGTGTAGTAGTTGCGTAGCAGCTGGTTGTAGTTGCTCTTAACTTCAGTTAAAGGGGACCGAGAATGGTTAACTGCAGGACGTATCCTTGTTGTCTGGTGTTGACATAGAGGATTGTCACTCTCCATTTCATGCTTATGTGGCAACCACAAGTCTTCCCTGATCACGAGACTTGACTTGCTAAATAATGGAGCGTAGCGACTTTTCGCTGTGGCCATTTCCAAATCCAAAATGATGATGTTTTGGGGTAAAATGTATTTTCCATTCTAGGTCCCCTTTTTAAATAACGTAGCCTCAGATGTGTCAAATGTCCTTTAAGTTGTTGTTTTCCTCCTCTCTGTAGATGCTGAAAGCATGGGGTTAGTTTTATGTTCCAAGTTAGTCATGCTTCATTAGAAATATAATGCTTAGAGTAGCTGTTGTTGCTGTTTGCTGTCGGTAGATGATTGAAAGAGAGTGCCTGACTCAGCTCCTCTTCAATGTATTTTTAGCACCTGTTGAAGGGGTTAGAGTCGCATTTCTTTCTGTTGTCACTATTTGTTTTGGTTTTATGACTGTGTTTTTCAGGTTTCTTTTTTTTCCTGAATAACTAACATCATTTGTTCTTTCTTTCTTTCTCGTTCTTTTCCTCTTCACCAGGGATATTTTGAATAGCTTCGGTGCCAGAGACATTGGCATCCGGATCTTTGAGGACTTTGCTTCCTCATGGCCATGGATCCTTGTGTGAGTCACCTCAAAGCCAGGGCACACACACACACACACACACACACACACACACACACACACACACACACACACACACTGCCACCTGTTGGCAGACATTAAACATTAAGATTTTATGAAAAATTTGACATTTTTTTGTACATGATAGGGGAACATCTGTAAGACATCTGTAAGATTCCACCAGGCAGTGAACGTTTTATTTGCATCCTGTATCTAACAGCCTAACATAATGTTTATCATCCTCTCTCGTCCTCTCCACTACCGTTTCATGGCCCTCCTGGCTGGCGCTCTGCCTCCTCAGTGGCCTGCTGATAGCCATGGTGGTCAGCATGTTGTTCCTGCTCTTGCTGAGATTCACGGCTCCGGTCATGGTGTGGGTGCTCATCATAGGAGTCCTGGGCGCTGGTGCATACGGTAAACACTCACCTGGACCACAGAGCTTCCACAGATGGCTCCACCAAACATGCTTCACATGGATTTTTCCAAAAACAAACTCAACCAGGACAGGAGTCGACTCAGGAAACTGTGCTGAAATCTTAAGTTTGTCTTGAGTTTAAGTTCTAGTTTTAAAGATTGATTTTTGAGCACAAGTTGATCGAGCTTGTCTTGCAGGGATCTGGCACTGCTACTGGGAGTATGACAACCACAAGCAAAATTCTGCTACCATCTCCAACATCGGTTTCACCACCAACTTCGAGGTTTACCTGCAAGTCCAAGAGACCTGGCTTGCCTTTTGTGAGTCCTTTGTTTTTCTCTTATTTCAGTTGTGCTTTTAAAGCTCTGTGATTTAGTAGTGTTTAGTAGTGTTTTAGTAGTCACGCACACAATCAGGTCAGATTAAGTTTGTATGTCAACAGCAAATTATGTCATAAATGGCTGAAGATATAGTCAAACATCCACATCCAAAGATAAAGGCAATAAAAGCATTGTTGGTATACATGTGCAGGCTGCGTGTCCATTTTATAACCCCCAATGATTCTGATTAAAATATGCCCCAGATACAAGGGTTGCAACTCGGTGAAGTTATTAATAGCTCATATCAGATGTTTGCGCACATGTAAAGATTATTCTAGTTTTCTAGATTCTAGATTTCCTGTAGAAGTCGAGAGAGTGAACAGAAGTTAGGTAAATGAATAGAAGTAAGCAGGCGAAGTACAGGCGAGATGGTTGTACACGTCCAAGCCTTCTTCTGACACTTGTTCCTCCACCCTCCCACCTCAGTGATCTTGATATCCGTGGGGGAGGCGATCATTCTCCTGACCATCATCTTCCTGCGCACCAGGATCCTCATCGCCATCGCACTCATCCAGGAGTCCAGCAAGTGAGTCACTTCACCATGTTAATGCCTTCTGTTCAACTTGCAGTTTTTGGAAATCTAACATTGGTGTTGATCGACAAATGTCTGTGTGTGTGTGTGTGTGTGTGTGTGTGTGTGTGTGTGTGTGTGTGTGTGTGTGTGTGTGTGTGTGGATATTCCGCAGAGCGATCGGTCACATGATGTCAGCTCTGCTGTACCCGGTGGTCACCTTCGTCTTCCTGGTGGTGTGTGTGGCTTACTGGGGCACCACTGCTTTGTATCCTTCCATCACATGTAGATGCTCAACATATATAACCCTGTACATCACATGCAGCTGTGTTGACTCTTTATGAGGTGAATCTGAATGGGAAAAAAAACACTTGTACCTTGACTACAGAAGTCTATTACTGGCCAAAGATCTGTGAACATCTTCACATCTTCATTGCTATGTTGAAATGGCAGCTAAAAAGTAGGTTAACCTGAACAGAGACAGAATATGACATAAAAGATACGACATTTAGGTGAATCCTGACTTCCAGGTGAAATGTCGGGGTACGCTTGGTTCTTCCTCATTATCTTGAGTCCTCCTCTGATTCTAGCTCAAAGATAGAAGGCCGGATGTGTAAGTGTTACATAGCTGTATCACTGCAGTTACCACTGAACTCAGGAAGAGGTCTCTGAGCTCCTTTGTTCAGCAAGGAACGTGAAGTCACGTGCATCATAAGATGGTATCATAAAAGGGCTGTAAAATATAATTTGAGGCATTTCTGATGAAACCAGTTATCCATAACGTCAATGTTAACACGTGACTTCTGTGTTACGAGTTGACTCGGCCTTTTCCTTAACTAACATGCATAGATATTTGGCCACTTCAGGAAACCCAATCTACAGAGTGGTGGCCCTCAACTCCAGCATGGAGGACTGCAAGAGTATCAACGGCTCTATCGACTGTGACCCCCAGGTAGACATAGTTACCCACAACCCTCATTCTACAATGTTGGGACACAATGGAGAGTGGGATCATATGATAACCCACAAATGTGATCTCTATTTCTCCTCGTCCTCCTCTGTCACAGAACTTCAACGCCTCCGACTACCCGAGCTGCTCCTCGGCCAGCTGCATCTTCATTAAGTACAACGACGAGGGTCTCTTCCAGAGGAACCTCTTCAACCTGCAGATCTACAACGTGGTGGCGTTCCTCTGGTGCGTCAACTTCGTCATCGCCCTGGGGCAGTGCACGCTGGCGGGCGCCTTCGCCTCCTACTACTGGGCCTACACCAAACCAGACGACATCCCCATGCTCCCAGTCGCCTCCAGCTTCATCCGCACGCTCAGGTACGCACACCCGAAAGGTTGGATAGATGCTAATCCCAAAGGAAGCCATTTCCAGCCTGGTTACATTTCGTCCTGCTGCTTTTTAAACAAGACTTCAAGAGCTGTTTGGTTGGCTGCAGTTCCACTGGGAGCCACTAGATGGAGCAGTAGACCTACATACGAAATGCCTGAGGCGTAGACCGCATCCTTTGAATTCTTTTCATTCTGTGGCTACTCCATCATGCGCACTGACATGTTTTGATTTCACTTTCATAATGATGGACTCACCTGCCTCTGTGACACAGGTACCACGTGGGCTCGCTGGCGTTCGGCGCTCTGATCCTGACCCTGGTGCAGGTGGTGAGGATCATTCTGGAGTACATAGACCACAAAACAAGAGGTGAAGCACCCCAGAGACTTGAGCGAGTTTCAGCTTGGAGGTGTCAAATGAAGGAAAGACTCCTCATCATGGTTTCTCCTCCACAGAGGCGCAGAATCCGTGCGCTCGCTTCCTCCTATGCTGCCTGAAGTGCTGCTTCTGGTGTCTGGAGAAGTTCATCAAGTTCCTCAACAGGAACGCTTACATCATGGTGAGCACCCTGTTATCAGGAGAAACCAAGACTGCAGAACAACTCGTTTCAGTGATATCATCTTTACAAAGCTCCTCTGATGCTTGATATCACATATTGGAGACACGTTTATCTTTGCACAACAATTCAGCTGCGTTTTCTTTTCTAGATCGCCATCTACGGGAAAAACTTCTGCGTCTCGGCCAAAAATGCGTTCCTGCTGCTCATGAGGAATGTGCTAAGGTTTGTGCTGCACTTCTAAATGGGTCGTAGATCGTCTCTTCGCCGCTACGATGCGTGCCTACGTCCTGTGTCTCTGACCCCTCACAGAGTCGTGGTGCTGGACAAAGTCACGGACCTGCTGCTGTTCTTCGGGAAGCTCCTGGTGGTCGGAGGAGTGGGTACGGATGACATCAAATCATCACACATTCTAATCTCAATCTGACCTTTTCCTTTTTACATTCAAGATCATTCAACAGTCATAACTGACAGTTATACCACAAGAGAAGAGAAAAACAATTCATCAGAAAGGAGAAAAGACAAGTAAAGGCCTTTTTTTCCCCAGGTGTTCTGGCCTTCTTTTTCTTCTCTGGGAGGATATTGCTACCGGGCACAGACTTCCGCTCTGAAACGCTCAACTACTACTGGATGCCAATAATCGTGAGTTGAACGTGGTTCACCTTTGCTTTTGACCCTTGGACTCTCCTCGTTCCTTTCACACCTCATTTTTGCTCGTCCTGTTTTGCAGACGGTGGTGTTTGGTAGCTACCTCATAGCCCACGGGTTCTTCAGCGTGTACAACATGTGTGTGGACACGCTCTTCCTCTGCTTCCGTGAGAACATTTTTATCATTATTATCTATCTTATTATAATTCTATCTGGTGAAATGAGATTTAATGCACACTAAAACATCTCTGTGGACCTGTGACCGCACCTGTTTTTTGACCTCTGTGAGAAAAATGTTCTTTTTTCATCATTTATCAGAATTTGGGTGTACACATATTTTACCGACCATATCGTATGCTAGTTCAGTTGCACTTCTTTCAAATCTGTGTGGGCTTTGTCTGTGTGAATTTGCTCCCATTTTCTCCACTAAATGAGCTCCAATCTGTGTCTGTCTGCGACCCTTGCAGTGGAGGACCTGGAGCGTAATGACGGATCTCTGCAGAAGCCGTATTTCATGTCCAAAAACCTCATGAAGATCCTCAACAAGTCGAACAAAGCACCAAAGAGGGGCAGAGGGAAGGACTGAACATACGTTCATGAGGCCACTCAGAAGATGGCGACTTTCAGGGTTTTTTTTCCCCATGTTTTATAAGCGCAAGTTTACGCTGATTTTGCACTTTTTTAGTAATTTTGTTTTATTCTGGATTTGTATGTTTTAGTATTAATGACTGTAAACACGACGGCAGAAAATGTGAAAGCACAAAATATTTTATGTCAACATTCACCGTGCACATTTCTGACTAATTTCACTTTTGTTTCTTAAATGTCGATTAAATATCTTACATTTTTTTATATTGTCTTATGGAGTCCTGACAGCGTCTTTCAACATAATTTCAACAAAATTTAACTGTGTATATTTTTAGATATTTGTAAAAAAAAAAAAAGCTTTTATTGATACATTTTTATGAATGTTATTGATTATATTGTAAATAAAGTTGTAAATATAGCTCTACACAAGAGAAAGTTTCGCTTGACCTACTTCTGCTTTGTCATGTTTTCACCACCACAAACATAAGATGTGGGGAAAGCTTCGTTACAATGTAACACAACAGATGTAACAGCTCTGGCCACTAGGGGGCGCGTTTGCAATGGTCCAACAACCAGATTTGTTTGAAATATATCCATCTACCAAATGTTGTGCTTTTATCACAAAACTATTTGTGATATATTGAGCTAAATCACCCCGCTTTATTGCACTAAATAACCCAGATCAATAGGCTTTGTGCCAAATTAGTATGTGAATAGATAACTTCACATGTAATTGTATTCATGTAAGTGCAGACAAGGACAAGACCGGACAAGGCTTTGTTTTCATCAAGTTTTAATCTCCTACACCATTTTGGTTTTTGTACAATGTCTCCAGGTTTAGTCCATCGAAAGACTTGCAAATCCAGACTTCCGTCAATTGATTTTAGTGCCACATAAGCCTCGTAATACAAAGTGTAGCTTCAACACACAGGTACGCAAGACACAATGAGCCCCAGCAGCCATTTCGTCCCCTCTGCCCCCCCCCCCTCCCCACAGTTTCAGCTCTGACCCTGGTGTGTGAACATTTTCCACCCCGGACTCAACCTGATTGGAAACAGGTGAAAACTTGCATGAAATCAGATAAACTGTCAGTTGGTGCTTGACTCGTTTCATATATCAGAGGGGAGAGGAAAAACCCAAGTCAGCACCAAAGTTGAGGTCCAATCGGAGTCTATAGCACTGCTATAATGTGCCTCAAGTTTGTCAGTTGAACGTTCACACAACAGGCAAGTCATCACGGATCGATTCACATAAGTCGGGCAGGACGAACTGATTTTGTACCCAGAGTATTTATCTGAATGAACGGGAGGCCAGCAGACGAGTTACTTGCTCTGAGCTGCGCTTTTCTTGAGTTCATAAGAGGGAAGGAAACTTCTGGAAACCAGGAACCGAGATCTTGTCCCGTCTCTCCCTCCCTCTCTCTCTCTCTCTCTCTCTCTCTCTGTCTGTCCATGGCTGAACATCCACGCAGGAAAACACGTAAAAACAGCATTTACAATATTCATATATACAAATATATAATGTATGCACATTCGCTCAGACAAACAGATACACACACACACACACACACACAGTCAGGGGAAAGAAAGAAAGAAATCAACCAGCTGCACCTGACACTTCCTGGAAATCCTCATCTGTACGTCAACTCAAAGCGTTTTTAATACCCAGATATTCTTTCTTTATGAACAAACCACATGCAGCAGGTTTTCCTTTTTTTTGTTTTGTACTCTCTTCCCAAACTGGGCCGACTACACCTCCACTCCTAGTGGTTCAACACCAGCGCAGGCACGCACACGCACGCACACACACACACACGGCCTTTAATAGGACAGCTCCGGCTAGACACATGACCTCACAGTGCAATGGCAGTTGTTTTTGTTTTTTTCATTAAGACAAATGTAAATAGAAAAGAATGCGTCCGCCTGTGCTATCTCTACCCGTCGTCTGTTCTTTTAAGAGCAAGTCGCAGATTCTAGGAGTAGTTGATCATTTCACGAGGAAACTGTAAACAGGTACATTAACGCTTTTCATTTCACTCCCTCCCTCCCTCCCACACTTTACACGACCAACCCGCTACTCTTTGGCCTCTTGGAGCGAGAGAGTTCCTCGAGGGAGCTCTCCAACTCTTCCTCCGCCCGAACCTCTTCTCAATAGATATCCCCGAGGCTCGCAGCGATCTCTTAATACTGACAATGAGCCCCTGAACTGTGCATCTAAAGAGGGAGGGCTGAAAGCATCGTTTCGGGGATTCACACTTTTCCCTGTGTTTCTTGCATAAATTAAACCAACAAAGCGTTAAGGGGGTTTCGTCTTAAATGCTCCGTTTTCTCTCCCAAGTTTAGTACCTGCCAGGAGATGTGAAGTGAGTGTGTGTCTGTGACTCGAGTTAGGTGTGAGAGAGATGTGTGTGGTTTTTATTTTTATCTTTCATTGTTGTGTTTTCTTCTTCTCCTCTGTGCATTCCTCCCTCCCTGCCTCCCTCCCTCTCTCCCTGCCTCCCTCCCTACCTGCCTCCCTCCCAGCCTCCCAGCCTCCCAGCCTCCCTGCCTCCCTCCCTCTCTCCCTCTCTCCCTTCCTCCCTCTCTCCTGGTCACTGATCCGTCTGTCCCCTCTGCTCGGGGCTCGCTCACACACTCAGCAGCCAGAAGAAGAAGAAGATGGCCACGAACAGGAAGAGGGAGTCCTGCCAGTTGTTATTGCCGTTGTTGAGGTTCCCGGTGCCTTGGTGGTCGGCTGCGTACTGGTCTGAGGAGAGGAGCGCAGGAGGTCGTTACGCCAGAGCTGGACGTTTCGTGGCATTGAAGCTATGGAACTTTGGTTTCATTAGAAAAGCCTCAGGTGCTATTCACAATCAATAACAATATTTATTGCAATGTAAATATTGATTTTCTTGGTATAAATATGGTTGAAATGTTTTCAATCCCCCATATTTGTACAGGGAACACAAATAGCCAATGAAAACAGGAGTTGCTGAAGACTCAACCAATCATGTGTGACTAGTGAGCACGTAAACAATCTATATGTCAAGATGTGTTGTTGTTAGTCGAAGTTAACCAACAAATTTCATGGCTCTGTTTTGTTTGTATTCAATCATTGTTTTGTTTATCTAAAATGTTTTTGAGTGAAAATAGAGATGATGGCTTAGTTAAATCAATGGAGCATGACAATGCAACAGATCTCAGATCAGCTGGGATGGAACAAAGCTCCAAAGAATAAATACACACAAAGGCAACGGTTATGAAGATAAAGAAACACTCTGACTTCTCTATTCACCACCAACACACCAGACTTTTAACAGTCAAACTATCTGGGGAGAACCTGAAGAACCTGAATACCAACAGACTGTAATACCTCATTATGTAATTGTGATTGGGACTTTTTAATAGCTGCAATTGTTCCAAAAGTCTGTGTGTGTTTACCTGCTCTGTGGAAGGGGTCGTTAGTGTTGAAGACTGTGGTGAAGAAGCCGAAGGGGAAGGCGCCAATGCCGAAGGACATGTGGAAGCCGGTGTCCCCGAAACCCTGAAACATCTGCACGCAGAGGACGGGAAGAGGACAAGCGTTCACGTGATGTGGATGTGATGTGGTACGGACATGGAGAGGAGGAAGGTTGCTGTGGTGTTCTGATGGGCTCACCCCTCCTCCTCTGCTCTCTGGCTCTGTTCTCTGTCCCTGAGGCCGGGGGGGTGTCTTCAGCCTGCAGAGTCCACAAACCAACAGCTGCATCAGAGCGCCATACACACACACACTCGTGTAAAGAAGAGGGAAGAAGCTGGCGGGGGGGGGGGGGGGGGGGGGGGCAGAGTGCGGTACCTGGGGTCCTCCTGGCTGGAGCTGCCCCGGCCGTACAGCGGGATGACTTTCTCCCGGCTGATGCCAGCTTTGCACACGGGACACTGCTGCCTGCTGGGACGCGTCTCCAGCCACTGAGGGGGCGGAGCGGACGGCAGAGGTTAGACACCAACACAGCGCATCAAACACGTCCACATCGCAGTGAGGGTCACGCTAAATGATGGGTAGAAGAAAGGGTTGGGGCTCTGGGTGGGTCCCTGATTTGAGGTGAGGATGTTGATGGCACTGGGGACAAAGAACCTTTGACCAAGGGGAGACAATCTGGTTTTTAGTGGTGGAGTATCACAGTCCATTTCTAGTCAGATCTGTTTTCATGCGTATCTGGCAACCACACGCAGGCTTTTACTCTGATTGGCTGTCCTGCCCGCGACTCAGGTGACATTACATTTACAGTGTAGTGACTTTTGTGGCACCATTGTGGCACCTGGAGCCTGGATGCAGCTACAGAGCATATTCACATCCAGTATGTATGTTTTAGCCAGAATCAGATATGAAGGGAGGACCCGGAGTGCATATATACTGATATTTCACAGGGAATTTCACATGAATTTTCCCACTAAAATTAACATGTTAATTGTATTGGAGGTGGGGGGAGGGGCATAGTTTTCATTGTGCCATGAGCACTTCATTTGGTGGCTCAGTTTCTTGCGTCTCTTTATTGTCAATGAGCTAAAAGTAATAATACCAAAACCTTAACACGCCCCAGTGTCTTTTCACTTGTTGTGTGACATAAGTTTAAAATCTGTGCATTTATTTGAAATGTAACATTATGCACGTATGTCCAACCTGTGATTTAAAGGCATCTGTGAAATTATTATACTACAATGACAACTGATCCCTTTTCTTCTGTTAATTTTCTGTGTTTTTGTTAGTGGAGTGTGTTCTGATTCACACAGTTTTTAGCTGCATTTCAGGACCTGAAATGTATCCCTGAATGAGCGCAGTGATCAAAGCGTTGTGTGTTTTAGAGCCCCCCCCCCCCGTACAGCAGGGCTCCTAGCTGCAGAGATGCTGCTCTGCGGCTCTGTGGTAAACAGAGCCATTAAGTCCATTAGCGTGTTTAAGCTGCGCTAAGTCAACGGCGCTCGGCACAGTTTCCACGCCGAGGTTACATCACGCTGATTAGGGCGACTCTGCCGCTCCCCAGGTGCTGATGTAAGCCCTGCCGCCAGCGTCCACACACACACACACACACACACACACACACACACTCACACACACTCACACAGGTGCTTTCTGTTGTGTCTGAGTGACAGCTGCCTTCAGGACACACACACAGAGTAGAGATGTGTGACTGACAGCCGTGGTGCTACAGCTCGGACAGGCTCAGTGTCACTCTTTTCAAGCTGAATACTGTTCAAGGGGCTGTTTCGTTCTAATCCTCTGTCATGTCCTTGTTTCCTTTTGTCTCTCTGGGGTTGAGCTCACGTCTCTTTGTTTTGGTCAGAGTTTTAGACTCTTGTTTTTTGCTTTTTTTTTATTTCAATTCTTTATAGTCCACTTCCTGTCCTTTATTTCTACTTTCCTCTTTCCCTCTACTTGACTTTTGTCTCTACTAATTCTACTACTAGAGTGGTACTTAGGATTTAGCTGCCAACAACCATCCTAAAAGTCCACGCCTTATGACTATAGATAAAAGGGAGTTCTGATTCACACTGAGTTCACCCAGTTCTTTAAGCTCCCACATTCAGCTGGAGCAGAACATTGAAAACAGTCGTTAGGCAGAGCTACGAAGACAAAGACAGGACGATCACCCACCTGGTGGAGACAGGGCCAGCTGTGGAGAGAGAGAGAGAGAGAGATAGAGAGAGGGACAGAGAGAGAGAGAGAGAGAGAGAGAGAGAGAGGGACAGAGAGAGAGAGAGAGAGAGAGAGAGAGAGACACGTTAGTTTACTTTCTCACAACAGCGGCTCGTTTCTCTCAGTAGTTGTTAAACTGCAGGCTGAGGCCCATTAACCCCGGCACACGCAGTGGATGCAGTGAGCGAGCGGCGTCGGCCGTGTTGCAGGGACTCTTTGGAGTGGATGAAGGTCAGATATTTCTGCTCCTCTGCCTGTGAATCCTCCACCTGAAGGAAGCCGTCCTGGCAGGAACAGCCTGTCCCGACCTGCTCCCCACTGTTGGTATTAATAAGCTCCATCTGCCCGTTCCCTTTTCTTTCTGTTTTTTTCTTACACTTTTCAGGGAGGAAGCGGCAAGACGGCGCATCTCTAGCACCTCCGGCTGGTATCTGTCGCCCGCCTGCTGGAGTCAAGCGCGCCGACTCGATCTTCCCCGTCTTGTTGTGAACGCGTCTCTGCCAGGCTGCTTTCGGCTGCTTAGACCAGCGGGAGGATCAATATCGCTCTCATTAACCACCCTGGGAACATAAAAGCCGCTCCACACCTCGCTCCACCTGCTATTGAAACACTGAGATTTCCTCTCCGGATAAAATATGAGAAGGTGACGCGTTTCTACAGCGTGGAAGCACTCTCTGCTGAGATAAACTACATCTGCTGTAAAGGACAAAGACAAGCCCCTGGCTGTTTATCTGCTCAGTCAGAATATGTAGAAGCAATGCTGATAAGGTGCAAAATGTATTAAGAGGAGAAGATTCCTTGCAGCTCTCCAGCACATCTGGTAGAAATTCGTCAGGTTGATTTGATGTCATCTCTAACTACAGTAGAGCTGCAACAACGAATGGATTACTCAACTATTAATCGACTCATCAAATAGTGACAACTATAGAAGTATTTAAGGAATTAAGTCCAAAATTCTGCAGGTCTGATCTTGGCCTTTTGTGAATCAGGCATTAACAATTTCCAGTTTTTGCATTGTTCGACTAATCGAGACAGTAATCTAATCTGTGTTAGACTGTGGTTTAAGCCCTAGACACAGACTGAAAGTGATAAAAACTACAGATAGACTACAACATATTTAGTGACAGACAGATGGAAAAATGGAACAGCTTCAGGGTCCTTTGCCAAATTCAGCCGAACCGGTCTGCAGGTGTGAACAGCAGCATCTGCAGTGCATTAGAAGCGTCTTCTCTCGGCTTTATGTTCCCCTCAGACCTCGGTTAATGAAAGCGCACTGTAGGTCCGGCCGCTTCTAGGACAGGGAATCTCAAAGTTCAGCTTTTCCACGAGGAGAGCAGAGATAAAGACGACATGCTGGAGACGAGCACAGTGAGAGTGAAAAACACGGGTCTTCCCGCACGAACGCCGTAATTACCGCTTAATCTCTGTGTGTCGGAGGCTCCTCAGGAGACAAACAGCGGCCGCATGTTACGCGAAATGACGCAGAGGAGAGGAACAGGCCAGACTCGTTCCGACACTTCACAAAAAATACAAAAATCTAAATCTGGTCGAGCTAAACGCCTCGGCCCCACGAACAACAGTGACAGCCGAGCCAAACAAACCTCAGAGAGAATCTGTAGCCGCCCCCCTCCACACACACACACACACACACACACACACACACACACACACACACACACACACACACACACACACACACACACACACACACACACACACACACACACACACACACACACACACACACACACACAGAGTTCAGGGTTGAGCAGCGTGGCTCAGTGTACAGTATTAGTGTAATACCAGCTATCAGATGGCTGCTGAGAAAGGCATTCCTGCGGGCACAAACAGCCCGACAAAGCCGGCGGGCCGTGCGAGCATAACAGCCCATTGAGCTGCGACTGGACGTGCGGCCGCAGGTTCCAGCGGCGCCCCGTGACCTCGCCCCCGCCGCTTCCCATCCAGCCGCCAAGGGCCCGGCCGCGGGAGCACGCCCCGGGTCCAATAATGATGGAAGAACCTGCGTCTACGGGGGTTTACATATGCAAACAAGCAGGCAGGCTCCACCCTGGATGCCTGACCTGGACCGGAGGGCTCATCCCTGTTTCTCTGGCGTCATAGAAGCTATGGAACAGCGGTTTCATCAGAAATGCCCCCCCCCTGTAATTTTCTACATCCCATTTTTGGATGGTTTTCAGGTGCTGGGATGTGCTTCTAGGATAGACTCACATGAGAGATTAACTCTCCGTCCTGAGCGACTTCTCCCCAGACTACGAGGTAACTGGGGCGCGTACACATCCAGCCTTAAATGCCTGAGCCAGAATCAGAGGAAGGAATCAGATTCTGAGGAGGAAACCCATGCTGAACGTCTTATTTTCAACACTTTGAAGCAACCAATTGATCATCTGATTTAGGTTTTAACTATTTCAGTTTCTGTCATTATCACAACACTCGTGAGGTCTGTTACAGGCCGAGCTGCACTGTTACATTAATTTTCACCTCAGGCGTGTAGAGGAATATGCTTTGCTCTATGTCTTTGGTGGGATCTTGAAGCTCGCATTGAACAAAACCACTTGGTTTTTCTCGCTCGGTCACCTTTAAAGTCTGACAGGCTTATCAACCGAAGGAGCGCTTCCAACCCTGAGTATTTACATATGCAAACCCCTTCACTGTTCAAACCCAGACTTCTCTCTCTCTCTCTCTACTCTACACGCGACTAAATGCTTCTGCTCTGTGACGCTTCAGGACCCTCTTCCTCATAACCCAGTCCTCCAGTCCTCTCCCTCGCCGGGAGACAGCGAGGGAGTCACACCCGCTCATTAACCTCTGAGCCCGGGAGTGACGTTAACATCTCCTTCGCTCTCGATCCGGGGCGCAGTCTGGAGTCTGTCGCCGCGTCTCCCGAAACACTCTCTGTGTCACATTCCATCAGCTCTCAGCAGCCAACCAGGCCGATGGCCCACCAGTGTGATGTCTGTAGCGCCGGGACGTTCTGACAGTCAATTAGGTGCCTTCTCATTCTCCTTTCATTCTCCCCAGGAGCAGCCGTGATGGAACGAGCGGCTTTCGCGTCCTCGGGGTGACACAGGACGCGTGCGGCCTGGGCGCGGGTCAGGGTTCACCGGAGGAAATGAGACGCTGCTCAGCAGCAGCGTGGCTAGAGCGGCGGCTGGCGCTGGCAGCTGGCGCTGGCAGCGGCTGGCGCTGGCAGCCGGGGACCTGCCGTCACTGGGCCACATCCTTGCTGACAGTTTCATCATCGCGGTTTCATCACGGAGGACGAGGGACGCAGGTAACACGGCAACCAGATTACATCAGGCTCATAACACGGCAGCCCCCGTGCTCGGCTGGGCTCGGCTGGGCTGGGCGGCAACTGTGGGTGTCGCTATGTGGCAGACTTCTGTAGAAACGCAGACGTTTTCTGGTCAAACATTCAATCGAACCACGGTAAAAAAAAAAAAAAGAGAGAGAGAGAGAGAATACAGCTTCCTGCTCTTTATCAGACAAGTCTCCTCTGACTGCCAAATACTTGACTAAATGCTGCTTTGGGGAAACTGAAAGGAATCTGGACTGTTTTTAATCCTGGGTTTTGATTTTATCTAGTATTCTTTTTCGTACTATTTTAGAGTTATTTCTGCTGCTACAATGTTTAGTTCCTCCTCTGGGATCAATAAAGCAGTATATCTTTGTATCTATCTATCTATCTATCTATCTATCTATCTATCTATCTATCTATCTATCTATCTATCTATCTATCTATCTATCTATCTATCTATCTATCTGAGGGGTTATGTAATAAGCGGTTCACTTTAAAAAGTCAACTTCCATTTCATCTACACAAAACAAACAACTGTTTGTCCTCCATGAGAGCCACACTGATGATATCGATTATATTATATACATGCAGCTACCTCTAAACCGCTACGAAGAGACCATCTGTCGAGAGAAACTAAGAGATGGGAAAGCACAGTCGGCTGAGAAAGCAAAGAAATCTCTGCACTATGATATGAAAGTGATACGAAGTCTGTCCCCTGAACCTCAATGATAAACCTGGGAGTAAAGTAAAAAAGCTGTCCATGTGGTTTCCACTCCAAATGAGAGAGGTTTCTACCCTCAAAATAAACAAATCTGACTCTGAATGATACAAATTGGTGTCCTGTCCTGCAGACAGGACATGAATGACGAGCAGGCATCAGGGGACAAAAGGAAACAAAAACAACAAAGGGCTACAAAATAGGAGCATTATGCGCTATTCTGTCGGTTCCTCGCAGCTTCAATCAAAAAGCTCACTCAGCCTCCGCTTCGAGACCACTTCCACCATCTTGCATGTGGCTTACGATTAAGATCAAATCTGTCTGGTTATGGAAGGCCCTGTTGCTACTTATGCCCGCTTTGTTCTTCAGTTTGCGGTTATTTTATGCTTTCATTCTGCTGCTTCTCCAGAAAATCTATTGTAATTCTAAAATGAAACAGGAATTGAACAAATCTCCAGTCTCAGAGGGAGAGAGCCCGATGATCCTGAATGTTGTCTACCAGGTCGATCCTTTATTTTGTGTGTGTCTCAACCACTGTCGCCTGGGCTTGACTGAGTGTAGAGACCAATGTGGGTACTCCAACTTGACTTGAGTCCCTCATATTTCTCACAACTCAACCTTGGTTTCTGTCACCAAAACACACACACACAGATAGCCATCATCCGAAAATACAAACACACACACACACCTAAACCCAGGTAACTGGCAGCTGCATTTTCTCCTGCACTCATTTACTACTGGTGATTAAGTCCTGCGGTTTGACCCCAATCCTGCACTCTGGGCTTCTAATCTTGACATCGGCCTCGACCTGAGAGCGAGCCAGGCCCGTCAGTCAACACACACAACTCATGAATGGAAAGCCTTGAGCTTCGTAATATCACCAAACGTGCTGCTCACGCCACAAAGTCATCTGAAGGTTGGGCCCTGTGTGTGTTTTGATTAAAACCAAGATAATAGAGGAGCTAGACTCTGATACAGCTGCAGTAAAAAAGATGTAAACAAGAATAGACTTGTTTCTACATGACCTCACATATCCATCCATCCAGTCGTTCCCACAAAGTCTCATTTGTATCTCAAAAGTCTGATTTACTAGGACAAAAAACATGATTCTTTTAACTAGAGAAAACTTGTTTTTAAAGATACTGCTGTTTCGGTTAGGGAGATCAATCTGTTACCATCAGCTGAGTGAACGTTGACTGAGCCGGTGTCAAAGCTGCAGATCATAAACAGACCTGAAGTGGAGTTAATGTGTCATCGTGACTGTGTGTGACGGAGTGTGTGTTTGTGTGACCTCTAGCCTACATCAAAACCATACGATATGAGCAACCAGGGCCGGATTTTCACAGGATCTCAGCCGATCACATGAGTGAGGCGTGGAGCTCTGCCTTCACCACCGCTTGCACTTCAATAAACAATCGAGAAGCTTTTGAGAACCCAACTCTTCCTTCTCCTACTGTTATCGTATCTCGAATAGTGCTTAAACTCTGCACTTGTTCTAGTACTTACACTCCCGCACTCTCATTTTTATTTATAGCTATGGTATGGTCTCATTTGTGACATAGCTTCAACATTTTCCCTTCTTTGTAAGTTGCATCTATTAAATAACTACCTATGAAGTGAAAACTATACATTGAAGTCCAGCTCCAGATGTTATGCAGAAAGTACAAAATCTCTATAGTCAGATTAACATTGTTATAAACAACCAGCAGGGATTTCAGACTACATATCAGTTTATTGATATCTTCTGTGAGGCAGATCTTATGTTTTCCCTTAAGTAAGTTATGATTAAATGTAAATCACAATAGTTCCTCGATGCACCCCAGTTTATTCTGCTTGAAAATATCAAGAGTTGCAAGTCCAGCTGAACAGATTATGAAGTATTTACTACTAAAATATATTTAGGAGATAACCGTCCGTCAATAACATGACTGATGTGGTATTTTTACAGTCGGTAGATGAAGAGAGTTGTTGTAAACAATTTGCAGGGCTTTCAGATTACCAGATCATTTTTTGTCTCTTCTCTCCTGTGGACTGGATGTTTTCCCTCACGTATTAGTCGGTTTTGGTTAAAATGACTAAATGTAAATATCGAGGGGTTTGAAGTTCAGCCAGACTTCATATCTAACCACACAGAGCAACAACACCCTCCTCCTCCCCCGCAACGTCTACATAGGCGATCTCGGCTGCTGTCACATCACGGATCCAGCGCCAAACCCCGGTCCGGTCCGGTTCGGTTCAGCGGGGCGGACGGTCTGGGGCAAAACAACAACAAAGCTAACCCTCCCCTCCCTCTCTCTCTCCCTCCCTCTCTCCTCTACCCTCCCTCCCTGGTCGCTTTCCCCCTCTCATACCAGAACAAGTGGCCGCACATGCTGATGACAGCGTCTCGGGCAGTGTCCAAACAAATGTTGCACTCGAACGTGGCCCGGTCCCGATCCCGTTCGCCCTCCGCTCCTCCTCCTCCTCCGCCCGGCCCGTCACGGTCGCTACTGCTCTCTCCGCCCGGGAATCCTCCCCTGCTGGCCGGCCCTCCGTCATTCGAGGACCGGGAGTCCGCGGCCGCCATGGTAGATAGTGGACTGTCCCAAGTCACCGGTCACGACCGAACCCGAAGCGGGCCCGACCCGCGCCAACGACAACGTCAACGTCCGCCGTTAGACCAGCGACAACAGCACCAGCGCGAGGCTGCTGCGCGAGCGAGCGAGCGAGCAAGCTCTACCTGCTGCACGAGCGCTTCCGCTTCCGGGAAAACACGGGCGGACGTTGGGCGGGGCCTTTCAAAATACAACCGACAAACAATACTATTTCTTGAATGCACAATTTTAGATTACAGTCACAATAAATTCGAAATATAAACATGGCGTTTTCAAAAATATGAATAGTTGATGAATCAATTCGAGGAAAATTAAGGCCCTTAAAAGGCATTCGTGATTTTATGAGGTATCCAAGCAATTTCCAAATAGGGAATAAGGTTAATAGCTTACTATTAACTTACTCTTATTCCTAAATTAACTCCAGTACCGCACTGTGTGATTTATAAGAAAGTATTGTATCTAAGTGTTTCCATTTTAGGCCTTTTATGTTGATACTCCACTGCAGTTAAGCATTGACTATACAGATTCAGATAAACAAAATAAACGTAATCTGTGTCATTTGAGATGAAGGCTGGGGAGGAATCAGCAGTTAAGCAGTATCTCCACCAGCTGCAACATTGAACCACAGAGGACATGAACAGGTTAAACCACAGCCCAGCTGCAGAGATTAGTAGTAGACCACAGTTGTTGTACTTTGCTTGCTTGAGGAAAACGTAAAATTGTTTTTGACAAATGCTTACTGGATGCATCATCCAGTCCTGCAGGCTTTGCCTCTGTTTGCCCTGCAGATAGATAGATAGATCTCCTTTCACCCACCCCAGCACTATGAGCTCTTAAATTTTAGAAACACTTATAAACATAACATGTATCAACCAAAATCATCACAAATGAATATTTAAAAATTGTTACCGGTGGATGAAAAGACATAGCACAGCACACAATAATGTAACGCACAGAAATGAACCCTTCACCAGGCGGAACCCGTGTTAGACCTCTTGTTTCCGCCCGGACCCCTAAGACAATCACACCGCAAGCGTGTTGTTGATAAAAAATGCCATGCTTGTGTATGACAGCGGTATTTTGGTAATTTTTGGTGAAAAACGTCCTTAAAGTGAGAAAAGGATTCAAGCAGAAGAAACACTCTCATCGGACGGTCTGCACTGCGACACTGACGCTTCTTTGCATTGCTCGTGAGGAACAAAAACTTCAGTTATTGTAACTTCACCCACCAGGCAGCATGAAGATCAAGCGACAGAAACAAGCCAAGAAAACCATCAGTTTTTACAAATACAACTTCAGCTTCAGGGAGCCATTCCAGATCCTCATTGATGGCACTTTCTGCCAGGCGGCTTTAAAAAACAAGATCCAGATCAAGGAGCAAATGCCCAAATACCTGATGGGGGAGGTGCAGCTGTGCACAACCAAGTGAGCAGATCACACCCAGTGTTCTACACAGGTACTAATGCAGACTCTCTATATGCCCTGTTTAATATCTACATTTTCTGTCCTAGCTGTGCACTCCAAGAGCTGCAGACCCTGGGTAAAGACCTGTTTGGGGCCAAACTCATTCTGCAGAGGTACCAGGTGAGGAAGTGTCTTCACTTGAAAGACCCAGTCCCTGCTTCTCAGTGTCTGCTGTCCATGCTGGAAAAGACCAACCCACACCACTACTTTGTTGCCACACAGGTAAGCTTGATGAAGTAAGAGTAGAAATGTATTCATTTATTTCATTCATGGCTCCATATCCTTACAGTTGGATTGTCATAAACATGTTAAAGCTGGGATGGCCTTCAAAGCCAACACGAGCCTGAAATCATGATATTCAGACATAGTAATGCTTGTGGTAGCTCTCATGTCAAACTCAAACAAGTCTTGGTGTCATTGTTGACTGCCCTATTAGTTGCTTTCCTCCAAATGAATTACCTCTACATGTTAAACTGAGTTTGAGTATTTCTTCATACCACAGTTTTTATTGGTCCTGATTTGTTTTTATGTTAATTGCTAATAACCTCCGTCAACTGAAATTTATTTATGAAGAAATTTTATTTATAACGGATATTTAAAACAATAGCTTTGAACATTCTTAATAAATCTGATGTGATCGAGAAGCACAAACTGTTACTGACATGTTTAAACCTGATCCTGTGTGCTCTCCAGGATCGCACTGTGACCACAGGCCTGAAACAAGTCCCTGGCGTTCCTCTCCTCTACATCATCTCCAACACCATCGTGCTGGACAAGCCCAGCCAGACCAGCCTGGACCACGTCCAGGCCGTGCAGCTGGGAGAGCTGGTCAGCCCGGCGCAGCAGCAGAGCATCATCAGCATGAAGGAGGAGCAGGGCATCAGCCAGGACAAGGAGCGGCGGGGCAAGAAGAGGAAGAGGAAGCAGAGCAACCCCAACCCTCTGAGCTGCCTCAAGAAGAAGAAGAAAGGTGTGCCGACACCGCCCCTGAAGAAGACGGAACCCGGGGAAAAAAGGAAAAGGAGCCGACACAAGAAACGGAAAGACGACGCGTCTGCTCCGGTGGAAGCGAGTGCATAGAGCAACTGGAAAACAGAGACTGCAGCCATGTTGTTTCCTGCACAAATATTATGTGATGTTGTGAAAGATGCCCACGTTTAATATAATCCAACTATACAATAATTACACACTGACTTTCTGACTTCAAAAGTGCTGTTTTATTTTTGAAAAATGTCAACATACAGGCACAGCATTGAAACAGTTCAGAAACATACCAATTTTAGTTTTGAGACTGAGAAGACTTGCTTCTGCTTTTATACAATAAAAACAGCAAGTTTTACAGGCACATAGTTTAAGATGCGAGATGTGATCTGGAATACAGTACGAGTGGAGAGATCTCTGTGATAATCAGCCTGTGGTATTGTCTGGTATGATGAGTTAAGAGTCCAAATGACAAGTTTTACAACAAATGTTCACCCAGAGTTGATCATCTTGTTAAGTCATTCTCAACAATAAAAACCAATTATAAATTGTTATATATTGTAGCAACAAATGAATACTGAATTACTGCAGTCAATTATTGTAGAAGTAACTGAGCTCATTGACTGAAAAGTCATTATTTTCTAGACAACACCAAACTGGAACTTAGAACTTGGTTACGTTTAAATGATTGTACAGTAACTTATTAAAAGGCCACTAGATATGGAATCTGTCACATAAAGGCCTTTAAATACAAAAACAAAAGCAGTGGGACTAGTTTCTGTTGAAGTCACCACATCAAATATTTCAGGATCGAGCATGCAAGCAACCTTTACAGGTTGTAGCTCTTTTTTTTTTATGAGCTGTGTTCCAGTTCCAGAGCACATACTACGTACAGCATTGTTCTGTTCTTGTGCAGTTTTTCTACTGACGAGGTCACCCTTCACATTGTCTTGTAACAGTTAACCTGCAGATTTTCTTTTAACGTAATGCTTTGAAATCATTGCAGTTCTAGACTGCAGATATGTCTCATCTCTGGTTTTATAAACAAGCCAAATAAAGTTCACGATCTGCATTATTACATAAATATCCTTTAAAATATAATTAATTTGAACCAAAAATCTTTTGCTTAAACTGTTAGCCAGATCAGGTAGCAATCATTATTCCACTGCAGCACAGCACAAACTAATTCTGCTGATAAGTTGCATGTAGTCTAGACTTAGGACACAACTTCAGATTTTCTGAGTCTTCTGAAGCGCAAACAGTCAATGATGCTAAGCAAAGGCATCTGCAAAAACAACAACTTTGGATTTTGTAACGCTCAGAGTGCTACACGACACTTGTATAATGACTAATTTGCTGGTTGAGTCTGCACATCACTACTATAGTAACTGTTAAAATGTATTCTGTTGCATGCGTCTCTTATCTAAGGTAGGGTCAGTGTACAGGAGAACCCTCTGTGGGGATATTTTCTTGCAGTAGTGGGACAGATCAGAGCAACATTGATCGAGCTCTCGCTGTGTAAACGCACAGCTGCCTCCCCGCTGTAAACATATCTGAACATAGACTGCGTTTAACTTTGGTGCTTCAGCAGCACGACTTCTTAATGGCATCCGCGTGGCAACAATCCGACCCGAAAATAAATAAATAAATAAATACAAACATACATAACAATAATAGCAAAGAAGAAAAGTGCTTTTGCTCGTTTTGGGATCTTTTTTCCCCCCTCCCACTACTGCTCAACATGAAACATAAGACTGATCCCCACATAATTCACAAAACGAAGGGAACAAATAAGTGATTGAAGCAGCTGTGAAGTTAACAAGACGTTGCAGAGAGCACCTGCACAGACAGCGTTGCTTCCTAGATGATGTGGAAGCGAGGTCCGGGCGTAGCTATGATGTCGCTGTACGGCTCCTCCTGGACCAGCTCCACCGCCTGCTGCTTCTTCAGGACCAGGAAACTGTAGAACTTGGCAGCCGCCTGCTTCTTGTTGTTGTTCCTGCACAGATCCAGCAGGCTGACTGACTGGGCACCTGTTTTGGCCATGACTCTCTGCAGCAATGTGAGAGAACGGCAGAGTCAGGTTGGGGAATTTGCCCAAATAAAACAGCAACGAAACTGACTTAAATGTCATTAGAACGACATGGTCTGGTACTAAAAGGCTTATGCGGTGCTGCAAAATAATGGTTAGGGTTTCTAGTTTTAACCTGAGCTATGACAACTTCTGCACACCTGGAGGCCGTGGAGCATCTGCTGGGTTCTTTTATTCCACCTTCTCTCCTCCTGGTCCTGATCACCTCCCTGCGCCTCCTCCTCCTAACACACAAACACACATTTACAACCTGTGGCAATCACCTTGTGATTGTCCAAATATAGGAAAAAAGCAGAAAATCAAACAAAATCAGCCTAATGTGCACCTCTTCGTCTGAGTCGTCATCGTTCTTCTTGTCTTTGTCGCCCAGCAGGTCCAGCTCTATCAGCTGGCTGATGTTTGCCGGCTCCTCCGGGGGGAGCTCCACGTCGGGAGGCTCCAGCTGCTGCTGCTGTTGCTGCTGTGGCACATTTGAGGCGCTGGGTGCCTGTGGCTGTTGTGGCTGCTGCTGGTCCAGAGCTCCCATCTAGAGAGAGGTATTGTTGTTATTGAAGCAGGTGGAGACCAGACAGAGAATAACACAAGAAAACAGTAAACAGAGTGGAGTTATTAAAGTCCTGACATCAAATATGGGCTATATTACATACAGAAATTGGTGGATGTGTGCCTCAGTGTATAGCCAGTGTATGGGACGTTTTGACTCACAGGAAGGGCTGGTTCGGTGTCCTGGACTTTGCGTTTGAGGCCACGTTGAGAGGATGGAGGCGGCATGGAGCAATCGTCCAGTGTCGTCCTGCTGCCTTCCACAGATGAGGCGTGCAGAGAAGCAGTTTCCTCCATGATCGTCTGGTCTGGAGGGGAAATAGAGACAGTCCACGACTTACCCGTATGATAGAAATACAGAGAATACAAAAAACATTTCTCTCTGAATCAGTGCAGATAAATATATCATACATAAACTACAAAACAGAACAGAGGGCACTGTTATATAAATCTACAATTCATTGTGCAAAAATTATTATTCAAGAAATAAATATAAGGTGCTGGAAAAGATAGACAATAGCACACACATGACACCTGTATTTGCAGAACATTCTAATAACAAAAAGGAAAACTGAAATATTCCCCCAGTTCAATGTCATTGCAAAAGCTATGACTAAAGCTGCACTTACGCATTGTTTACTATTTATAAATCCACTTATGAAATAATCAACTCAGTATCGAACTACAACTATAGACTATGAAAATAACTGCATAATGCAGCCCTAGTTATGACTTCCAACCAGTGAGCGAAGCATTAATACACAAACACCTCTCTCTTAGACTTTGTCTCTTACCCATGATGTTACTTTGCTGGTGTCCTGTTGTGTCCTCTCTGGGAATCTCAGAGTTCTCCAGATCCTTGAGGAATTCATCCAGACTGTCGGCCTCTCCACCCTTCCTCCTCTTCCTCAGCTCGTCTGGCACCAGCGGTGTCAGACACCTGGTAAACATCTATGGACAGAAAGGAGGAGAAAACCAAGAGGCAGACGAGAGGAGGACACCTGCAGGTCATCCATCATTCCGGAGCGTTACCTTCAGAAGCCGAGGGTTCCAGAGCGGCTGAGCCGGGAGGGAGAACAGCTTCTCCACTCCTCCGGTCTCCTTCCACATCATCAGCTTCTTGGTGGGAGGCGCCAGGTCCAGCGTGGTGACAATGTCGGAGTAATCCGACAGCTGTGCACGGATGGTTTTGCTGTCCAGCTCCTTCACGCTGTCCACGATCAGCTTCCTCTTACGCTTCGCCTTGGTCTCCTTCACTGCAGAGGCCATGGGGAGACGCAGATGAATCAGCTCGGTAAACCAAAATAACTCTGGTATTTGGAGCAAGCTCTGTAACTGTACACTTCGGGTTTTGTTTGTAAGAATGTGTTATTGATTGACTGATGATATTACCTTTCTCCACAGAAATCATGCAGAGGACTCCTCATAGACAGTATATTTATCTCAGAATTTTCTGTCTGCCGCTTGGCTCTCAAATGTCGCATCCCTCCGCCACCAATGTGACCTTGTTCAGCATCCTGCCATTTTTGATGCTTTGTGAACAGATCCATGTTTTAGATGTGATCTTGTTCATCGAATGGGAAAGAAAACTATATGCAAAGATAACATTATGAGGTAAACCCTGAGCTGAAGTTCCTATACAATCCACCTGCACCTGAAATTATTGATTGACTGATACACGGGATTCTTAGTGAGTAGATTCTGAATTGACGCTGAATTGATTTCCCTTTCCACTAGCTCTCAATCATTAAAAGTACATAAGAAAGTTGTCGTTGACATCTGGGGGAGCTGTGTTATGTGGAATGTGTATGTGAATGGATAAAGAGGATAATGTTCACATTTATCTGACTTTTTGTGTTAATCGCTGAAAAAGCCATGTGTTGTTACAGAAAATTGACGATGCAAATTGAGATGCATCCTGTAACTGGATTGAATCAAATCATAGACCAGTGACTTATAATTGAATCAAATCATAGGCTAGTGAATTATAACTGAATCAAATCTTGAGGGCATTACCTGTGATGTCAATGGGCTCCAGGGCAAAGGTTTCCTCCTCGTTGCGAGTCAGGGTGGTCTGCTCCGCCTGGTCCACCAGAGCCGGCAGAGGCTCTGTGGGGCCGGAGTCCGGGCTGTCTGGGGCTCCCGCTGACAACACACCCGCAAACATTGTAGTATCTATGTATTGTACTTTTTCTCAGGGTCTAACATTTGGGGTTTTTTTCTGTTTATGGAACTGACCTGAAAGAGCGTCAAATTCGTCATCATCATCCCCGTGCTCTTGGGGCATCATCACGCTCTCTGTGATGGCGGGGGGGTCGAAGATCCCACCTCCGTCCTCGTTGCTCAGCAGCTTGTCCACTGCACAGACAGATGAGGTTGTTAAAAACTTACATTCAGGGTAATTCCCTTGAGATGAGTACTTCAGTTAGTTATTATTCTGACCAGCAGCCAAAAGTTACAAGATACACAACAGTCCACACAGATTTTAAACAGTCAAAATTAATTAGTACAGTAAATAGCATATGCAATAAGTGGTATAAAATATAGTACGAAAAAACGCTACAACAAAGAAAAAGGCATTAAATTAAAAGAAAAAAATGAAGGGTCCAAGAATGAAAAAAGAAATGTAGAATGTAGAATGTAGAAATGCAATGCAGTTGTGTCAAATCAGCAAAGTACCACACCCCCATTGCTCTTAGGCTGCAGTAGTAACTCAAAGCTCCCCATTGTGGGAGGATTAAGGGAATACTTCCTTTTCCTTCTTGTAACAGTTAGTGACAGTGTCCTACCCAGCATGCCTCCTTCGCTGCTCTCCATGGGGTTGTCCCCAAAGTCATCCTTGTACTGGTCGTCGTACTCCAGATGGTTGGACTTGTCGGCCATCTGGTTGGGTGTGCCCTCGGCTTCCAGCAGCAGGTTGGAGGCCGACGCCCCCATGATGTCCACTTCGAAAGCACTCTCCTCCCGCATCATCTCTCGTTCGTCCATACCGAAGTCAGCTGTGCAAGAGAGGTGTGTCTTTACAGAGAGGAGGAATCTGGGTGGTCAAACTGTGCTACAGTACAGTAATACTGCTACTCACCAAAGTCATTGTCTTGGAGCAGGTTGAGGTTGCCAACCTCCTCCCTCATGGTGATCTCCTCCACTCTGCTCTGGTTCAAGTTGAACTGCTGGGCAACGTCAATGTCACTGTGCAAAACACACCACTTTGTCAGAACTTCTCCTCAGATGTAAGAGAATACGTACAGTACAGCTACACTATAATCTACACTATAATAATGGGATTGATTTCTGGAGGACTTACTCTAGGTCTGGTAGTGGCTGGTCAAAGTCATGAAACTCCTCAGGCAGCGTGATGGCGTTGTAGGCAGCCTCTCTGTTCTCCTCCGGGAGATCCACAACTCCTGAAACACCACAATGAAGGAGAAGTTTTCTATTATACTTTTTTTCAGTTTCTCGAATTAGGAAGGAAAGTATAGAGTGAGTCACTGCAGTCCCGTTTTATATTTTGTCTCTGACCTGGCCTGAATGCCATCTTGATCTTGATGAAGGCCTCATTACAGTCTGCTAACAGGTATTTGGTTTTTCTGTGGTAGATCCTCACCACCCCCAGCAGCAGGTGGCCTGATGTCCGTAAAGCCATTTTAACCTGTTTAGATGACGATGAAAATAAAGGGTAAACAGAAATTATCGAATAATAATAATACCATGGGGTTAACTTTAATATAGCTGATTTTTTAAGACAGATTTAGAAAAATTAAGCCTAAAAGAGGACAGAACTGTGTAATATTAAGTACTAGTGACAGTAAAACTGAAAGTTTAGACACTGAGAAGCAACCTTGGGGGAGATGATGCTCTCCACGCTGCTCTCCAGGTTGCACTCAAACACGTGTGCTTTGGTCAGTTTCTTGTCCCAGTGGGCCGCCAGCCAGATTTTGGCCAGCGGCCCACGTTTGCTGAGGACAAAGTGAGCATAAAACATCTTCTCAGCACCCTCTCACCACCATGAGAAGGGGGAATGGGGGGAGGGCCGTCAGACCTGGAGAGAAAGGAAAGAGGAAAAGGAATGAGAAACACATCATTCAGATATGATTCAGTTGTGTATCTCATAGTTTGAAGGACTACTTTAGTGTCACGTTTGGCTGAAGGTTTGTGGATATGAAATGTGGATGTGAAACAAGAGACCAGTTCATAGCTGGTTACAGGTATGTAGGTATGTACATAATAAACGGAAACAGGGTTGTTGGCGGTGTTGTACATTGTGTTATATGAGAACTGTTATATGAGAAACTACAGGCTGTCAGTAGGAGGAAAACAGGACAAAGAGTGAAAACTGTATTGAAGCTTAGGCATCCCAGTCAAAATTCCATATTCATTATTCTCCTTATACCTTATCTCATACATCGTTGAGTGGTCCACAAAGTGGTCTAGTTGACCACTCAACTATGTATGAATGTTTTGAGTGGTAATTCATGTTATCCAGTGAAATTAGCAGGGCAATGTATGTCAACCTCTTATTAGGAGCTAAGCACTCCCAAAGGGTTGATCCTAGAATTGCCCCTGAGTGTGACTATATAGTTTTTGGTTATTGTGTGCCACAGCAATATCAAAGTAACTGGAAGAAAATACTTATTTTTACTTAATTATCTGATTCTATTTTTTTTGCACATATCACATATTCGTGAATTCATGGATTTATATGAATGTCACTCAGGTAGCTATATATCGGAAGACGTGCTGACTATCATTAATGAAAGTGCTCCGTAAACTGATGGCTCGGTAACGATGTCCTCAGGTAACGTCACTATGGTGACGTAAGCAACCGTTACAACGGTTACAGGGAGGTGACCTTAACGGCAGACATTAATAATTTTCGCGCCGGTGTAACGGCCCAACAGGTGCGCGAGACCAACGTTTTAGCGGTTGTCACTAAAGCAGACAGTGACGTGCGTGTGTGTTTGTGTGCGCGCGCGTGTTTCATTAGGGTGTCCGTCGCGCGTCAGAAGACGACATACACACACAATGTCACGTCCACGGCACGCGCAAAAACCTCCGTGACTCACCGGTGTCTTCGGTGTTTTCTCCCCCCGTGATGTCGCTCCTGGCGACGGCCGTTCCGCCACCGTCACCCCCCTCCTCTACTGGCTAAAACAAACAAGATGGCGTCCTCCTGTCTGCCCCCCTCCCTCTCTCACTCACTCAGTCACTCCCCTTGTTCGGGACGATGCAGGTTGAGGGTGGTGCTGATGAGAGAGGGAGGGAGGGAGGGAGGGATGCTGAGCTCGCCGCACTCTTCTCACCTGGACAGTACATCACTGAAGTACACGTTCAAGGTACTGTCATTTTAATTCATTTCCGTTCAGCTTCATTTAAAGTGGCAGTTCGTAACAATATTATCTCAAGACAGAGTGAGCTAAACAATTTTCCAATAAAAACAAATTAGATGGGAATCCAAGTTTAAACCACTTTTATGGAAGTTTTGTTTGTGGGACTGCATACAAACAGAACACACAGAAACAGAAACAAATAAATGTGTGACACCAAATCATAGAAATTGAATTACATTCATGAGATATTGTTAACCTAAGACAGTTCCAGGTGAGTGTTTAAAGGTGAGTAAGGTAAAGTAAACACATAAAACAGAAAAATTTTAACCTTTAATGGTCAAAAACCAAGCGTAGGACTGATTGGATTGGGAGAGGAATACAGTGTATATAATGAAGATAAAGGCAGTAGTATGTTTGGCCAGTTCATGCTAAAAGTTCTTTTATTTATTTATTTGACCTTTTTTTTTAACCAGGTACATCATTTGAGAACAACCTCTCATTTCCAATAACAACCTGACTGCCCGGGAGAGATGCGAGGCAATAAAAATACCAGGTGCTTCTGAGATGAAGAAGAATATATCCAGCAGTGTTTGATGTAATGAGGGCATTAGGTGTCGGGTGAAGGGCCATTCAGAACATCCTGGGTTCAGCATGAAATTCATCATCAAAGTGGTTTGAGATGATGGAGAAGAATATATCCGACAAGTGTCTGATGTAATGAGGCCAGCAATTGTTGTGAGTGTAGGCAGGGCCTTTCAGGAGGTCCTGGATCCATTACAATCCATTACATCTCCAGTATAGTGCTTTTATCTCCACTTCATTGTTTGTCTGCTAGCTTTAGTTACTGCTTTCTTTTCAGATTCCACACCTTTCATTCATCTCTACAGATTCAATAATCTGAGTTTGACTTTATCGGATATGCTCAATGAGTGTGTTGTGACCTAGAAATATTTTACAGAAGTACTAGGTTAAAGTGTGTGTATATGTGCCTTTGTGTGTGCGTGTGTGTCTGACTGTCACTACCACACACTTGTCCTGCAGTGACTTGTTCGTATTTACTTTTGATTTAAAACCGTTTTATGACGCCCACTTGATCTTTCAGCCACAGTCTCCTGCCTATGAATATGCAACATATAAGTGAAATGGATGTGAATGAATCTAAGTACAAGATATAAACAATTATTCTCAAAAGGTAGCAACTGCAGAGTGCTCAAAGTACCAGCAGGTGGCAGTATATATCTCACTTTGGTCAATCAGTAATGAGTTAAGGTAAAAGCAAATGAAATGTCAAGGAGGACAGAGGAGGGTAAAAACCTTAACATAAGGCAGTGATTTTGCCTTTAATTTTCTCAAATCTTTAAAAGAAATCAAAAACACTAGATACTGATGATTTCAACTTTTGAAAGAATTCCTTCTTCGGAAAATAATGGTTTCCAAATGTTTAATTACCCTATTTCCACTTGCCTTGGGACAATCATTCCAGTGGGGATGAAGTCTTCCAGTCCATTACCACAGCTTACATTTCATCAAACATCCGTGGGATTGAATCTTGTGCTTCCTCAAATGGAAATAAAGATGAGTCTTGTGCTCACAGAGGCAGCATGCAATGCTTGACGCTGAATCTGGAAGGTTAAAAACAAATGTTGTTAAACATTTGAGACATAGAGCTGGACACTGCCAAGATAATGATTTGAGATTTCTTTCACACACAGTAACGAAGTGTGTGGCTTGATAAACAAATCTGATTAACTAAAATATTTAAGAATCTAGCCGAGAAGTCTCAACTGCAGCTATTGGACTTTAGACTGTCTGTGGCTTCACAAACTCATTTATTATTACTTAGAAATGCAAAACACGTCATTAGTTATGTTTTTACAATTTGTTATCCACCAGTGCTTGAAACTAGCACCCTTGTTTTAAATCCATTGTCTACACCCTGATAATCAGACCTCTACTTGTTTATTTGCTCGTAACTAACTCTCCTTTAACTCAAGGACCTCCGGCAGCATTAATTTAAACACAATGATCTGGTTTTAAAAACAAAATCTCTGCAGAGACAGAAACCACCGTGTGTTTACTAAAACTTTACCGAAACCACAATATTTCCCTAACCTTAAACCAGCAGATTTTGTTGCCAAAACCCCGAACCACTAATGTCTCCTGCAGCTTCAAATAAACAAATAAACAATTTCTGCTGATGATAATCCGCAGGCAGGAGACACGTCTGCCCCTGCCAACGTACAGTAACTGAATGAACTCAATCATAATTTTTAGCTGCTTGTTTGTCCCTGTTGCTGTCAGCGTGCGTCGCCCTGCTTCCTTGACCTTCAAGACTGATGCTCGTTCAATCCAACCTCTTCTCACGCTCCACAGACCTCTGCACAAATGGAGCCATAGCTCACATCTTATGAGCTCTGACAAGTGCTCTCTCTCTCTCTCTCTCTTTCTCTCTCTCTCTCCTCCTGTCTCCAGCATGTCCATTCGTCTTTGCACATTGCTGTATGACAGAATTGCAAATCAAAGCCATTTATTTAATGGGCAATGTGCGGAGCAGGGACTCAGCTGAGGGTTTTTTAATAGGCTCTTGGACATCACAAGGTCTCCCTCACTCATACAACACCGCTTCTCTTCGTTTTCTATGACACAGCAGTTAAAAATGAGCAAAACATTTCCTCGGAGTAAAGAATTACCTTGGGGGAGGTAAAAAAAAATACAGAACGAAAGAAAGAAAGAGCTTGAAAGAGTTGACTGAGTGTGATGTCCCCTTCCTTAATGTGCCCTCTCACTTCTCAAAGCCGGGCCCATAACTCAAGCAGGAAAATACACTGGACCCCTGTCTCATCTCTGCACAGAAGTCAGGAAAAAAAACTGTATATAGCTGCCAAAAACCATCCCACAAGCCCCACAGGGAATGGATTTAACTTGGGACACAAAGGGCCTGGTTATATTTCACCGTAGTTTGGCCTTTGTGCCTCTGAATCGGCCAACACAGAGGCAGTGTCTCCCTCCTCGCCCGACCTGTCTGTCTCCTAAGCTGACAAGCAGGTCTTATTTAGGGAGACACACTGAAAAAGTCCACTGGGAGTTTGATGGATTTTGTGTGCGCTGTACTTGCAGGCTCACTCTCTCTCTCTCTCTCTCTCTCTCTCTCTCTCTCTCTCTCTCTCTCTCTCTCTCTCTCTCACACACACACACACACACAGGTTTACACTTTGCCACTTTGTCCAAACGAGAGCTCACTCACAACGCATTTCTCACACTGGAATTGTATGGGGGCGGGTTTGACTGAGAGAAGAAAGAGAGAAAGGGCTGGAATACGAAAGGGTGGGAGGGTGTGGTGGTGGTGGAAGGGGGGGTCTTTTCAGTTCCTTTTGGAGGCAACAATGGTCTTTGTCCGAGATCTTCCACCATTCTTATTAAGGTTACCGAAAGCAGGAGGAGGAGGAGGAGAAGGAGGAGGAGGAGGAGATGGGGCATGCAGGCGGAGGGCAGTTTCTCCATAGTAACAATGACAAAACAAGTCTGTTCAACACCAGGCAGGCAAAAGGGATGAGTGCAGCTGCTGGGCAGAGGCTCACAGAGTCCTGTTCACACAGGACGAAGGAGGAACACCAGTTCTGAGAAGATCTCTGAGGTGGAGAGAGAGCCACAGCCCTACCGAAAAAAAAGCAAAAAAAAAAAAAAGATTCCAAGAACTTTATGAGAGAGTGCACAAAGTGCTGGGAGGCGACACGTGAGGAGGTGACACATCCACGCCCCCCCCTATCCACCTCCAGCATGGACCGGGACAGCCACAGCGAGGACACTCTGTCCACCATGCTTCTGGAGAACATTAAAAACAAACTGATTGATGCCTTCAGGGCCACGGGGGAGTCCAGAGTGGACCCCCGAGAGTCTGGCTCCACTGTCAGACCCGTCAGCATTGGCAGGAACTTCCAGGCCAACGAGGAGCTGCGGAGGGCACAGATTGATGGAGCCATAACTTGGCTGAGGTCTGAGCTGGTGAGTCCCCCCCAAAGTTTTCAACATTTTTTTGCCTTTTCTCTTTAGGTTCCAACTGTTTATATTGGTTTGCCATGTCCAGAAATGTCTACAAATTCTCCTTTGTTCATTTTATGACACAACTTAGTGAATATAGAATGAAACATCTGTCCATCTCACCTGTTTTGTACTGTTATAGTGTTGCTAAGATGTGCTGGACCTTATCCCAGTACATGTAGGTCAGGTCAGGGAATACACACTGGACAGGGCACCAGTCAACACTCACACCCAGTTTGGATTCTAAATTTGACAATTTTTTTTAGTACCTGGAGAAAATCCATGTCGACATGGGGAGAATGTGCAGACAAAGGTTGGTCTGAGGAAATTACTACCAAGGCTCCAGTAGTTTCAAATGAGAATTTAGGATTAGAATATGAGAAAAAGGCAAAAATCACAACAAGTCGTTGCATTCCTCCACTTAATGTTCGCTGGTTAATGAGATCTTTTAAAATGAAATGCATTCTTCAACTGCTTGGTGGAGGACGGTTTTGCAGCTCCAGTGTACTTATTAAACCCTGCAACATGCTGATTCAGTTCTCTCATTGTTGTTGTGCAGCTGGAGATGCGTTCGCAGGACCTCCAGCTGGCTCAGACACTACTGGGGCTCAACACAGAGATCCAAAGACTGAGGAGGGAGAGTTTTGGGGGCATGGAGGTGGAGGGGGATGATCAGCAGTAATCACCCTCCGGCTCCAGGGATGCTGTTACCGGGAGGCAATGGCTCCGATGCACCTGGAAAGATTCACTATATTTGCATGTGATAATGACTCAGAAAATGTGTAGCCTGAGATTAGGAAAAAGATGCTGGTGTTTTTGTCTCTTTCTCTTTTTTTTTTTTCTGAGATTTTGCACTTAAGCAGACTTGCGCTAAAGAAACTCGAAACTTGTGCATTGTTTTGTTTCTTTGCCACGGGTCGAGAAAACAAGACATTATGATTGTAAAACTAAAGGAAGGAAGAAGAAGATCACTTTGTCAAATTTATGGCTGAAATTTTCACGATTTGAAAAAAAATAAAATGTGCACCATCAACCCATTTCCCGTGGTTATTGTGTTGACTTGGAGAAAAATCCTGCTGGAAGTGCAGCTGTTGTTAATAACACTATATCAATCTAAAACGTCCATCTGTCCATCCATTATCCTATCTGTGTGGCAGGGGGCTCCTATCCCTGCACTGACAAGGTGATAGTTGACTGCTAGATATGATTATATAGCACTTTTGTAGACTTCACAACCGCTCAAAGCTCTTTATAATTCAGCATAAGCTTACATGTTGTTGCTTCACTCCAGTGGTATGTACTGTGGCATCGTATGTACAATGTACTCGTACGTTTTATCGAACGCAAACAAGGTCAAGCACAATAACACACTGTCAGCAGAATGTTTTATTGTAGCATGAGCACAGTCAGAGCACAATAAGCTCCCGCTGTCGCATTGAACCCAGTCTGTGTGTTAGAAAAGGTCAGTGGACTCCATGCACACACACACACACACACACACACACACACACACACACACACACACACACACACACACACTCACAGCTCAGTGCGACAGGTTACACATTAATCAGGAAATTCAACATTTGTCCAGCAAATCTGAACTGTGCCTCTGCAAGTCTTCACTAATTGTTTATACAGAGAAGAAAAAAAATAAACCTCTCTCTCTCACCTCTGAAAGCTACACAAAGGCAACAATTGCCTTCAGGTCAGTGTTAAATGCAGGATTCGTCCCCTGTCGCACAATTTATTCACTATTTTACACGCTCGTGAAAAGGTCAGTAAACACCCGGCCTGTGAATTTACAGCCATTAGATCATTTTCACATCCAGCGATCACACCGACTCTTCACTGTCAACACAGCCCCATTAGAAGGCAGTGAGCGTAATCACAGGGTACATTCCTTTAGAGTCATAGCAGTCTGTCACACGTGGTCAAGTTATAATTTACATTATCACATTTTCAGTGAAAATGAGCTGTAAGACGCTGGGGAGTAAAATCACAGTTTGTGCAAAGATTTAAATGAAAATTAGGCCTTTCGAACCTATGTTACTTTATTGTTTATCTGCTTTTCTTATTCTTTCTCTCAGTAGAAAAAAAATGTACAGTAATAAGTTTATGGTGGGATATTGCAAATGTGTTTACTTTGCTCCACCTTGTCTTAGTTGCCTGTCTCACATTTTATTAAGAAGCTGAATTTTCAGGGCACAGAGCTCCTCCTGCTGAAGGCCCTCCTCGATAAAACCCTGGAGTAAAGCGGTACGGGGGTCTTCAAGCAGGAAATGTTAAAGCCCCCCTCCCGTGAGCTGCAGTAGATGCTGCCGCTTCCTCGTTCGCTCTCAGAGTCCCAGTAGCTCCCTTCCTCCTCCTCCTCGTCCGTGCCTTCCTCCAGCTCCTCTTCCTCGGACAGTTCCTGCTTCAGCTCCTGGATGCCGGAGTGAAGCTCCATCAGCTGCCGGATCAGAGCCTGATCCTGGGATCTCATCTCCATCTATACATCAAAGAAAACATCTGGTCAGGTTTTTACTATCGTAGATCTGGGGTTATTTGGTGGATGAAATAGAGCACAAACTAAAATTCAACCAAAGAGACTCGTTCTCTTTCCGATCATGCTGAGTGAGCTCATGCTCAGTGTGAAACCGCAGCCATTTCATTTGCCCTCTTTCAGATGCAAATGCGTCCTTCTGACGTTCTTTTTCTCCATTTTTTTTTAACAAGAGTCCGTCTAATTGCACACATTGTAAAATAAGATATTCAGAATTCAAACAACCTCAGAGTCCAAGTGTGTCCTAAGGATTGAGGAATGTCCCAAACAAACAACAACACAACGACAAAAAAAAACCTTCTGGGACCAATCTGCATTTCTATTCTCTGTTAATTACAGCACCAGGCTGAGACCGGGCACAAGCTGAAAGATGCTGGCTTTGCTGCCTTTGTCGACACAGAGAGGAGAAACGTGACCTTTTTTTATCCTTTGAGGGAGTTGGAGATGTGGACATGCTGGGCTCCAGTGCCTCATGCCAACCATCAGATCTTTTCAAATAACTGTGCACTGTGTGTGTGTGTGTATGTGTGTGTGTGTATGAGTGTGTGTTTCTGGCTTTGTCTGCTCACCCTGTCCTGCCCAAAATGTCTCAATCAAGAGGCTTTGGTGTGGATAACAGCGCATCGTCCATCACTCTAACCGAGAGTCCCTGCTATTGTTGAAACACAAAGAGAACATGTTGAGATTTGATTAGAGGGGATGGCGGCTTATTTGCAGTTGCGCAAGCTTTTAAAATAAAATCCAGCGACAATCCAGCCATCCATTGTCTCACCTATTTAGTGTCCAATGGTGTCATTGGAAAACACCCCGGACTGGTCACACACACACACACACACACACACACCATTCATTCACACATTGGGTGAAACCAGGATATCCAGAGAAAACCCCTAAAGACACATAGCGAACATGCAAACTCTGCAAAGAAAGACCCTCTGTCCCAAAATCCAATCGACTTTTTTGAAAAACATTACATCTGAAAATGTTCAATAAGTCGAGGACTCAATGCCATCTATAAACTTTTTCTCTTCTGATTGTAAATTCTAGAGTAGCATGTTGTTTCTGGTTTCTGGTGCGGAAACACAGATCGAGCCATTGAAGGCTGCAATGTCAGCAACAAGTGGGAAAAGACCATGCGATGATCTTGTGATGTGACTTGTGTCTGCAAACTGTTGCTGGTGTGGACCCTGAGGCCAGAGGCTTTCTTCTTTCTCTGTGAAACACTGTTCGCTTTGAGAATAAATCTTACGTGTTTAATAAAGCTGGAATTTTGCCTCAGCAGTCCTGTGAGTGCTTGCTAAAACAACTGTTTTGGACGTTTGTATTAACTCCAGCTGAACCTGGACTCTAAAAGGGTTTAAAGGACTGCTCTTGAATCTTCCCAAAAGCTGTTTTTATTGTGCGGCTCAGACACGCGGTTTCTTCCTGCCCTGTGTGCTCAGGACACTCGGTTGCCATGACGAGCTGTCCGGGGTGAATGCGCTAAACGGAGAGTGATATATTGGGCCGTGACAATGAGCCTTGCCCAGTTGCTCACAGAGGTGCAAATACTCCCACACACACACACACACACACACACACACACACACACACACACACACACACACACACACACACACACACACACACACACACACACAGCCGGCCTCTTTGACGAGGGGCGACGCCTTAAAGGGGACCTGACAGTGAAACAACATGACCTACATGCGTCTTAAGAGCAGGAAGGCAATAACTTCGCACGATGACATTTACAATGAGTCGGCAGGCCATTTTCGCGGGGTGACAAATGACCCGATCATCGTAAAACATAAATAGAAGCTTTTGTATTGCCATTGGCGCGACATTGGGCTTGCTTGGCGAATAGCGCTGCCTCTCTTCACAGACCAAGAAGGTCTCTGGTTTGAATCCCAGTCGGACTGAGGGCGTAGAATTTGCACCTTGTCCTTGTGTCTGTGTGGGCCCCAGGAACTCCACAGTGTCCTCTTACAGATGAAAGACATGCATGTTTAGGTCAATTGAAGGCTCTTAAGTCAGTGTGTGAGAGTGAATGGTACATGTGTGGCCCTGCGATGGACTGGAGATGTGTCTTTGCCATTTGTGAGCAAAAAACAAAAAAGGTAAAATAATGAATGGATGGATGGATGTTTTTCCATTGTTATCATTTAACTTGACTTCAACACCGAAGAAAATCTCTCTAAACTTGGAGATATTTAATATTTGCAAAAATATTCACAGTTTCTGACTGTTTCAGATTTTTACAATTGGTTATTGTTTTTAGTAAATGTGGACCATGTGTAGATCTAGTCTCTGTCCTGTAATATTGGAACATATGTGGTGATTGCATTATAAATGTTTGTATGTACAATTATAAAAACTGTTGTTCACAGAGGTAAAATTCAATTTCCCTCAATTAAAAGAACTTCCTTTGTTCCTGGAGGGTATTTCAGGTCACACTGAATAGTCATACGCATCAACACAAATGTAAGAATAAAATAAAAGTAAGAGTAAAAATGACTATTTGTTTAGAAGATGGGTATTAGGTATGAGTGAAAAATTGGGTATAAGTGAAAAATTGGTAGTGTAAAATGCTGTTGATGCCTTTCAAACACACTTCATAATCGTGCTTGAGTGAACTACACACATAAATACGAAACAGCATGATGTGTAGTGCAGAAATGAGAGTGAGACATCACCAGAGTGATGCAACATCTTACCAGCTCTCTCCTCAGCCAGGCCAGTGAACTCTCTATGTCCAGGCTCCTGCCTCCCTCCCCAGCTGAGCAGCCTCGGCCGAGGTGGTCGGCCCTGCCCAGAGGATCCCTGCGGGCGCTCTGTCCTGCTGCTTTACACTCGTCAAAGCTGGAGGTCTTGCAGGAGAAGTCCCGCAGCCTGGTCAGGACCACTTCCATCATGTTGTGCCTCTAACGGTACTGGTCTCTAACTGTGCTCCGTCTGCTGAGTCGTGTGTCGGCTGTAGTGCGGGTTCAGCCTCGTCTGGTCTGTCTCTCCCGTTACGAGATGATCCCACGCAGTTCTGACCACTTATGAGGAACTCACTCTCTCCTTCTCTCTTTCATCCACACTTGTGGCCCCCCTCCCACATCCTACCCACCCCTTACTCTTTCTTTTTTTTTCTTTTTTCCTTTTCTTGCCGTCTGTCTCTAAAACATTACACCCCAGCACCCTGGTGAACCACCATCAATGAGATGGAGCAGGTTTGACGTCAGCGCACATTGTCCACATGCCTGACCTGGTCTTGTTTACCACTTTTTGGGGCCTTTTTTTCCCCCAGACACACACACACACACAATAAGTGACCATTAGGATGTGGAGGTGGGTGGTTGCCATGGTGACAGCAGTTGTGTGTATTCAAAAATACCACCTCCGCTGTTTTTTGTCAATTGGAAGAGAAAGATAAACTTGCAAATAAACAAACACAGACATGTACACTGTGTGTATCAGGCTCTTGTGATTTGGTTGATTTGGCCTCGTAACAATTGAAAAAGCAGCGTGAACAGCCGTGTGTAACAAACCTTTCTCGTGCCATTTCCCCGTCACTCTGCAGCCCCTGGCAACAGCTCTACGGCATCTATTCACCGGCCTAACGCCTTGGCAAAGCAAACACAGGCCCAGTGTCTGTGGACCGCACAGTCGGTACGGACTAAAATAGCCGCCGACACGTTGAAAAGCTATTTTTAGAGTCAGATAGACTCTACTTTTAGACTTGGATCGTCACAACGGTCAAAAGAAATAAAGGAAGGCGCCGCAAGGTTTCAGTGCAGGACGTCACTGGTTATGAATGAGTGAGTTCTGCTACTGACCACTGTATTTACACAAAAACTCATATGTGAATATCACTTTTGAGGGTAAGTAAAGTCCCAGGGATCTGCCAAAACCTAATTAAGCAAAAACGATGTAAAACTGACATTTGTCCAAGGTTGCACAGTGCACAGTTTGCATCAGTTTGTCCGAGCTTCAGTGTATACAAATTAGCAAGGACCATGTGTTAAATTGAAGAGGTCTGACACCAAGGATAAAATGCTGCATGTGTGATGGTTGACAGATAAAGTCGGAGCTCACACCAAGAGGAGAACATGACAGATACTGCAACAAAACATGGAGAAAATGAAAAATTCTGAAAACATTTTGCTCACATTTTTATTGTTTCGTCACAACCCTGAGTTTCAAAGACAAACAGAAACTGCAGCTCCCTCCTCTCATGACCAAGTACGAGACAGGGGAGCATGGATCTACTGAAAAACGCATGAATCGCCCCCTTGTGGTGACCGTTGGAACAGACTATAGCTTTAGACAGGTATGTAGAGAAAAAGGGGAAAGAAAGAAAGAAAAACACAAGAAACTTTTCACAAAGATTGAAAAAGTATGAAACCCATTGAATAACTCAATGCTTCTTGTCCCAAAGGGAATGTGCTATGAAATGGAATTTAAAACATAAAATCTCTTGTTTCTCTTGTTTGTCTCCAGGGCTTAGAGCTGTTATCATATAAGCATTTTTCATGTTTTTATTACCATCTTATTTTTGTTTCAAAGCAGATATTGTACTGATAGGAACAAACCAATTTCATTGGTCAGAAGGAATGTGCAATGTCAGTGAAGATATACTGCGCTGTTCTCCTTTTGAATGGGAAACACATAAACCGGCTGAATAAAGCAGTATTGAGAGTATGATGGGGAATAAAACCCACTTCATAACGATTACAATAATAATAAGAATAAAACACTATAAGTGCGAGAGTGTTCGTATCAGGGTAAACTCAACACACTGAAATAAGCTTTGGGCAAAACAGTGGTTGGGGACATATAGGAATAATTAAACTTTAACCTTGTATTTCTTGAAAAACAACTATTCCATTAGAATATCCTACAGTGTGTGACAGGTTCAAACACATCATGCAAATGTAAAATTTATTCAGTAGGTAAATGCTATACTAACAGAGACAAAAATGTAATTTAAATAATTCAAGTGTGGTATATTCTAAATGGCTTCAAGGCAGCAGTTTGGAGAGGTGTCAGTTGAAATGAATGTGTACTTAGTCCTTTTTTTTTCTCAACATACGATGCCGGCCCAAAGATAAAAGGCTGGATGTGAACACAATCCGTAGCTGTATCGTTTAGCTCAGAAAAAAGTTGTTCAGTTGTTCAGTCAGTCAGTCGAGTCACATCGCAAAGCCTGTGTGTGGTTGCCAGAGAAGCATGAAATGGATCTGTGCTGAAAAACTGCATCCCAACACCAAAAAACAGGATTGTGAAAGGGTATACCAAATGCCATGCATGGCAATTCTGATGAAACCAATATTCCATAGCCGGAGAACAAGGATAGATACTCAACTGAGGCCATTCTAGGTCCCTTTTAAGTAGACCATGCTGATTGAAGGTCCTCTTTCATAACAAGGTGGATGGGTTCATAATAGTTAGGGGTGGAGTCTAGTGCATCTCACACAGATACTACATGATGCTAAGAAATCAAAGTTGAAGTTTGAATGTTTATGTTTGATATTTTTAGTTGCCAGTGCTCCATTCTGTAGCTTCTGTATCAGCACCTGATAAAATGGATAAACCTTCCGCTGAACCAATCTATTGGTGTCCTCTAAATGACTTAGCGGCATTGAGGAAGAGTACGAGGTGGGGGGATGAAGGAGGAAACTCACACATCAGACCTCATGTGACCCAGAGGAAGAAGAAGATGTGCTCACGGCCCGTCTCTGCTTGATTGTATAATCAGTGTGTGTGTTTGTGTGCCGGCTGCTGGGGTGGGGGGGGGGGGGGGGGGTTGGGGGGGGGCGTGTCCTCAGGAGTTTAACCCAACAACCAACCAAAACGCAGTAAAACTAGACTCACACAGGTGGACCAAACTTAGTTAAATCCGACTCGTTTTCTTCTCTGCAGACTCTCAGCCGATCTTTTTCTTCCAGACTTTTAAGACCCCACTCCGTCCTTCCTTCCACCCGCTCCTCTACCTCTCTCCCCCTCTCTCTTTCCATCTCTCATCACCGTGTGCACACGGTGCAGCGGTCTGCGCCGGTCACACGCCTGCAGCGCATATTTAGGGGGCGCAACAAGATGCCTCACTGAAGAGGAAGAGGAGGAGGAGACCGGAGCAAGGAGAGGAGAAATGCCATCACTTGCTGCTCTTTCTCTTATTTTCTTTTAGTCTGCCTTGTCATCTTTTTTTTCCTGTTGTGCCTTGAAGTGTTTTTGGTTTTGTTGCTGCGGGATCTCCTCAAACTCATCATGTTCAGAAAGAAGGATCCGGAGAAGCTCGTCCTGGTGAAAGAGAGCAAGCCCTCATACACCTCGGTGGAAAGGTACATGTCTGTCCTTCATCATGTGCTGCGCAAAGTCTTTAAAATACGCACAGCCTCAAGTTTTGTGCTCTATGAAACGGGTTGAAATGAGTCCAGAGAAAGTGCGGTTATTATTATTATACATATTATATTCTGGCCTGTCTCAAGGCACTTCTCATAAGCAAACCACTTCAAAATAAACAGAGAAACTAAATCCCAGATAGAGAATCTGCATGGGACGATAGACTTAAAATCCAAGAAACTAAACCAAAACAACAGAGCGCTGTCAGTATTTAGACAAGGTGTGAAGTGGGCTGTGAGTAGATCAGCTGATTGATGGGGTATATAATGGTGGTGTGTAGGCCACTGTGTGCAGTGGGCTTTGCTCACGTTCCCTCGTTTGTGCACTGGTTTCTCCGTGCAGCGCTGGCCTGGGGGGTCAGCAGTGGGATTAGCAGTGTGCAAAGCCTCACGTCTTCCACACAGGGTGGTGTGCACAACCCACACACTCTGCACCCAACTTTCTAGACGCCAGAGCCACAACTCAGCTGTGTGGATGACTCTCACGTCCGGAACAATGTGCGTGTCTGTTTAGATGTTGAGTCACATGGGGGGGTAGGGGGGTGGCTAAGACAGTTTAGGCCGTTTAGGTTTGGCACGTGCGTGTGTATTGGCAATATGTGGTACAGTCAGCAAGTGAAAATCCTCAAACACTCCGAGTGAGAGAGGGAGAGCAGGACAGTGCATATCTGCAACCAGGTGGCAGCAGCTGATGCTCAAACCGGCAGATCAAAGCGAAAGTTCAATATGCTCAATAAATTAAGATGGGGAAAAGTTTTCATCAAACTGTCAATATTAAAACGCCTCGGTTTATGATAAAACATATTCACTGGTCAAAGGTGAGTTGATCAATATAATCAGCTTGAAAAACAGCTGAAAAGGCTTACTGGAGGTGAGTATCAACAAGATGAAATAGATTTCTTAAAAACTGGAAATAGTTCACCCTTGAATTTTTCATGCTGAACTGCATTTACGTAGGACAGTAGCCAGTTCTTTAAAACTGCCACTTTATTCTGAATCTGGAAGCAAAGTTAAGCTGGACACAGAGAGGAAAGAGGGAGATTGTGTTAACTCTAGTGCTAACGTAGAAGCTATGGAACCTTCAATGTCATTTTATAAGCCGTTTTATCACCCTGTTCTTGTTACGATCTGCATCCTGCTCACACTTTACATCATCTGTGAGCTCAGCTCCGCTAATCACTTGTGTCCGCCTGTTTTTGGCCCTTCTCTGAAAAGTTCAACAAGACTGAAAACCATTGTGCTTCTCGCTGGTCCTCTACATTCAGCACGACCAGCCTGAACCAGATCCAGAATGCTGACGGCATCACCGTCAAACATTGTCACGACAACAGCAACGCACAGGAAAGCCGCGAACAGGAGAAGAGAGCCGCCAGGAAGAGGTTGTACCTGGTCTCGGTCATCTGCCTGGTTTTCATGATCGGAGAGATCATCGGTAGGTCGCACAGTCCACCTCTCATTTATGGGCCAAACCAGTCAACCTGTAGATCTTAACTTTGACTTAATTGCGTATATCCTGGAGCAGTCGTTTCATATAGTTGAATGCACCTAGAAGCATAAAATTCACAATACAAATTGAGTCCAAAAGTTGGGTTCACTTGTCTTAACTGAGTCATTCAGCCCATCCACGTATTTCTCCATCTTTGTCACGTTATTTTTCTCCCCGCTCGTGGCCTCTGTCTCCTTTCACTTCCCATTTCTCCTTCCTTGTCATTAAAGCTATTGGTCAAGCACATTAATCTCCACCTCAGGATGAGTTGCAAAAAAAAAATCCTTGAAAATCCCTTCAAGATGTTTAGTTTGTTTTTGGTGTTTACATACATGGTCCAAATGTGAACAGACTGTGTGGATACAACTGTGACCGGGCTGACATAAAGACATCAAGAGCATCAATATGAAAACACTGGAAATTATTTGCAATATGTACATACCTCATGAAAAAGTAGAATAAATTACCATAAAAGGAGAACAATCGTACTTGAAATATTCTGTAAACTGAATGATAGAGAGAAGTACCGGACAGGTGCACAATGGTGGAAATGTCAGTTCACACATATATATGTTGTGTGGAGTGAGCTAACCCAAGCAGCCCCACACAAATCAGGCCCCTGTCTCGTTTTCCTCCTCCCCTTTCCTCCCCTCTTTGTGAACGTGTCTGAATGTAATGGTCTCGCCCCTCTCTGGTTGCTGCAGGTGGGTACTTCGCCGGCAGCCTGGCGGTGATGACGGACGCCGCCCACCTGCTGGTGGACTTCACCAGCTTCATCATCAGCCTGTTGTCCCTCTGGCTCTCCTCCAGGCCTGCCTCGCACAGGCTCAATTTCGGCTGGCATCGTGCAGGTACAGTACGGAGCACCGACGTTCCCGCCCACGTTTAATCCTTCTACTCAGCGGCTTTGGTGTGTTCGTTTTGCAGCAGTTGTTACCCGGGAGGTTTAGTATTAAGGATGGATTGGAGGCTGCATTTCCAATTTTTGTTTTTTGTTGACATTTTTAGGCACAAAGCAGTTGCAAAAGACTCAGTTATTGACTAATAAGTGCTATTTATCATGATCATCACGCAGAATCATTCATTTTCACTTCAATCTCACATTTTCATGTAAGTTTTTAGTGTACATAATGTTTAGCTAAGGGAGTAATGCAGCCTTAAGTGCCTTTGGGTCTCGTACATCCTTAAAGAGACGGACTATTTAAGATTTAAACACACAGGAAGGACGATTTTTATAATTCATTGAAGGAAAGTGTAAGCGTGATTCACTCTTGCTTTCATCCATCCATTATCTCACCCGCTTTGTACCTTTAATGGTGCCGCGGGGGGTCACAGGTCGCCAGTTCCTCTTTCTTCATCCTCATCAATTATCAACCTCTCTGAATTATGCACAGACAGCGAACTGTTTCGTGCTAGTCAAATCACATGGAGGCGGATGTTTTTGGGACACGGTGAACATACCGGTTTTGCTGCAGACAGTCATTGCCAAATCAAATATGTCAATGCATAAATGACAAGTTTTCCTCCACCACATCACATCCATAAAATGATTCTATCTCTTTTTTTTTTGTCTCACTATGAGAGCTGAGCCTGTAGCTGCTTAATTTCTTCTTTTTTTTTGTATAAGGCTGTGTCACGTAGCTGGATCTCCTCCAGTTTCCAGGTTGTTATTCGGAGCTGGAAACCCTGATATCTGGAGCGGCTTCCAGTCAGGATTTGCTCTGATTTATTCCCCCTCCCCGTGTCTCCACCCGTGCAGAGATCCTGGGCGCGCTGCTCTCGGTTTTCACCATCTGGCTGGTAACGGGAGTGCTGGTCTATCTGGCTGTGGAGCGCCTCATCAACGAGGACTACGCCATCGAGGGCACCGTCATGCTCATTACTTCTGGTTGTGCTGTGTTGGCTAATATTATGTGAGTGAAATCCACCCTCGCTGCACCCTTTTGAGTATGTATGATTTAATTAAAGCCAATAGGGAGAGAAGGGCTGAGCTGAATCTGCTTTAATGGGCTCTCGGAGACGGTTTTGTGTGTGTGTGATTTGTTACTTGCTTATACTGAGTTATCATTTAATATTTAATACGAAAGATGAAACTGACAGCGACAGGGAAGTAAAAACAGAGACATCAAACATCATTTGGATGATTGGTTTTTACTACTCCAGGATAGTACCTAGAGGGGGTACATGTAAATATCAAAACATTACCTTATGATTGTAATTCACATGACCTGGGCCCTAATGAAAACACATTATCTTCATTTAACTGTAATTTCTTCAGTTGTGTAAAGAGCATGGACCATTTTTGATTCACCTATTAATTGATTGTGCTTCCATTTACAACCACTTTTTAGTCAAAGTGCTTTTTTCATCTTCTAAGATCTCCCAAGTCGCCATGATAAATGGTTGGAGAATTTAATTGATCTTAGCCTTAAAAGTTGCTTCCAGGATCCAATGGGCAGCCCTCCAACACCAACAACTCTGGAGAAAAGGCTCTTGCGAGATGTTTGTGTTATCGTCCTGTATACTGCCTAGAGTTTTGCAGTTTCTGGAGGTTTATTCCATCTCTGTCTGACAGCATGATGCTCACACTTCACCAGTCTGGCCACGGACACAGCCATGGCGGTCTCAGCTCGCACGGTCACAGTCACGAGAACGGAAAGGGAGACTCCAACCACGCCCACTCAAATGCAAGCCATTTGGACGTGGAGCAAAATGGTTAGCGCCCGCTTTACAATTATCATTATGTTATCGTGTCACTTTCCTGTTATTAGTCATGACCCTGTTGGCTATTCCTTGTGACCTTATACACACTGCAGGGGCCTGTAATGGAATATGTATTCAAATGCATAAGGGTATGCAGTGCACGGATCTAATGGGAGTGTTTTTTGTCTCAGGGGCGAAGGCTCGGCAGGCCAACGCTAGTGTGCGAGCGGCCTTCATCCACGTGGTGGGAGATCTTCTGCAGAGCATCAGCGTGCTCATCAGCGCCATCATCATCTTCTTCAAGGCAAGAAGTTCCTGGATTTGTGCACAGTGTGGCAGGTCCTACAGCCTCCACGAGAAGTAGATCTCGAACCATAGAGTGGTACAGAGCTGCAGTCTAGCAAGATCTCAGTCCAGCGTCCCGGTGTACAGTACCTCCAGGGAGCGGACATAGTTTTGTAAAAGTTTGAAGTTCTGATGGTTCCTCTCTGGCTGTGAGTTGTACTGTGTGACATGCTAAATCACCTTGTTAGGTCTTTAAAGAATACTTTTGCCTTCTTCTGAATACTTTTGCCTCCTGGCTTTAACATAAGGCGGGTTGTGTAGCTGATTTAAATTAATCTTCCTTAACTTCTATGTTTGCACCCGAGAACGAGAATACATTTTTTGCCCACTCTACCTTCTTAGTATTGCAGTAAAACCGGATGCTTCTCAAACGGATAACAGAGGATAATGATAACACGTTGTGCAATATATTGACTTTATTTGAGGAATATCATCAAACCGTACAAGGCTGTGGCTGTTGTCAGCATGAAACCATGAGGCCGCATTTTCACGTGCTGCTTCATTGCTCGGTGTCTGTCCACAGAATAGTCAATGAGTTCAATGTGCGTCAGATCCCGCTCTGAAGTCATTCCTCGTGAAATTACAAACTTCTCCTACATGAAAAACGCTAAATGAAATGTCACAGTTTTCCTCTGTACTGTCCGGTCCTCTGAATAACCATTAACAGAGAATAATTGTTTGAGACACCTACTGAATGTAGATGCGGTTGGAGATGCAGTTGGATGTAGTTGGAGTTAGGTCAACAATTTTGTTCTACAGGAGGCAGAATCACATAGATACCCACGCACAAATGCATACCTCAGTAGAGGACAAGCCACATAATGTTGTTTAGGAACAAGATGGTGTTTGGAACAAATGATGGCCAATGTAACAATTAACACAATTTCCAGTGTGATTTCCTCTCTCACAGCCAGAATATAAGATCGCCGATCCCATCTGCACCTTCCTCTTCTCCTTATTTGTCTTGTGCACTACCTTCACCATCGTCAAGGATATTCTCGTTGTCCTGATGGAGGGTAAGCCACGCCCACTCTTCCTGGCTCCTCCTGGGATCTGAGGTCTTGTGCCTCACGTTCTCCTCATCTGTCCCAACATCTGCTCTCCAGGTACCCCCTCAGGGCTGAGCTACAGGGAGGTACGTGACAGTCTGAGGCGAGTGAATGGTGTGACGGCCGTGCACAACCTCCACATCTGGGCCCTCACCATGAACCAGGCTGTGCTAACAGCTCACGTAGCCATAGGTGAGGAGAATCCGTTGCAAACCTCACTTGCTTCTTGCTTTCCTACGTATATTTACGTATAGAGAGTGCCAGAGTGCCCCCCAAAAATGTGTCTCTGAAAAGCAGTTTTGATCTTGGTCTCTATGTAGCGTAACAAATAGATCATAGACCATTTCTCTCACAGATTCACCTGTTGCCATGGTTACATGATGCCATCGTCGTGCTTCCTGCCCGGCAGGAAGAGGTCTGCGGGGCACATACAGCTCATTAGCATTTAAATGGAAAGGCACGAAAACCGAGTGCTCAGCTTGGCTGTCAAACTAGCGTATAGAGAACCCGTCTGTGCTCAATCTTTCATTTTTTGCAACCTAGCTACTACTACTAACATCAAGGAACCATGTCAAAGAAGGAGGGAATAGCATTATGTCTCTTTTTAATGCTACTTGTAATTATACATTTATGAATGTATACATTTATGTTATATAGCACTTGTGAAAGTGCTATATGTGCTTCCTGTGAAAGCAAAATGAAATGTGGGATATTAAAGAAAGTAAGAACAATTTAAGTCCATTTAGGGTGACATGGTGACGTGAAGATCACTCTTGTCTCACAACAAGAAGGTGCCAGGTTAAAAGGGGCTGTGTAAAAGCACCTGTATCTGTGTAGGCTTCCTCTGGGTACTCCAGTTTCCACTCACAGTCCAAAAACACATTAAGCTTTATTGGAGACTCTAAATTACCCATAGGTGTGAGAGTGAATGGTCTGTGTGTCCTGTTATGGAATAGGGACCTGCCTTTTCGCTACAGAGGATGCAGAAGCTAAGTTAGTACAGTTCAGATATTAAATCTTAACATTGTTAATCTGAACCTGATGGCATAAAATGGTCAACCTATAGAGAATACTGCAAAACATTAGCTGTTGTATCAACCTCAGGCCCTTTTTAGTTTCTTTTTTAAAGCACCCTAAAGATAGCTGTTATCTTTTATAAGTTGCTTTCTAGAGAATAATGAGCACCTAGCCTCTGTCTGTACAGAAGTCTCCGGGGGTTCCCATCGTTCCTCTGGCGGTCTTCTTCTTCTTTGTTGCCGAACCTTTGACTGCTCAAACTGTTTTGAAGGCGAATGAATATTCAGCGCAACGTTGACTTCTGTTTGTTTATTGCTGTTTCTTTCATCTTCTCGGCTTCTCCACAGATGAGTCGGTGGATGCTCAGACCGTCCTCAGAGAGATGACACAGGAGTGTTACGCCTCCTACAACTTTCACTCCATTACGATTCAGATGGAGAGAAAGGCTGACCTGAAGCCTGGCTGTACCCTGTGTGTGGACCCAAAGATGTAGGAACTTCCTAAACTCATTATGTGATCTCGGCGGGATGAGACCGAGCTGCAGTTTAGATGGTCTGATCTCGGAGGATCATAACATTGAACTGTTCTACATCCAGAGGGATTTTGTTTTTACTGTGGCGTCGAGCCTTTGTGTGGGCATCTTTAAACAAACAATGGAAGGAAAAAAAGTCAGTTTCCGTTGTGCCTGGAGTTTTAAGAATGTCTGAAACTAAAATATTTATGAGTTGTTTATGTTTTTGAATGTTTAAGTGCAAGCTACTGTATGACCTAAATGTCCATTTCTGTCTGAATCTACACTATCATATAATTGGGCTTTATACCCCTTTTCTTTGTTCTTGTTTTTATCTTGTGAAGCTTTACTTCATCCAATTTCTTAGCACTAAATATCATAGTTGTGCCTTTGTTTCCAGGAAACATCCACAGGCATGTTGTCCGTTCCTCAATTATGGAGCACAGGTCAATATTTGCGTTGACTACTTCATTTGCAACCTCAGTGCTGCATGTGGAGAGCATCAAGTCTGTTTTAATACATGAAGAAAATGACTTTGCGCTGCCTTTGTACACTCGTGAGGTACAAGCAGACATGAATTATTCAATAAAATATTCCCTTTTTCAAATATTCTGTCTTGGGAGTCTTGTGTTCAAAGTCTGATCTATGTTGTCATGAAATATTTTATGAAGTTTAACCCTTTTATGACTGATAGGGGCTCCTCTGTTGCTGGGCAACAAACTCCAAAATGGATAGTTTTTGTTTTATTGGCACATCGATCCCTGTTAACGGTCCTTCACTGTCATGACATGACCTTCTGTTATATCTTTTCCACCATAATGGTTTCTGAGCTGGTGCTGGTTGCTTTTCCACTGCTACAATGAGTTGAACTGCTGCCTGTGAAACCATTTCTCCTTGGCTGTCCATTGACTTTTTGACCGTTGTCCCTTTTCACTCGGTCTTTCTTTAGCTGCTCTTTCTCTTTCAGCTTCTCTCATGTAACATCAGTATACATTTTTCTGTCATTTCTTTATCAAGCTGAGCGTTAGCCAGAATCACTATTCAGAAGGAAGCATGGAGCCTGCTTAACTCTGGATGAGGCATCTTAACTGGATGTGACTTACAGTTTCTCTGTGTCTGGGCATCTTAAGGGGCATGTTGACCCTCATTAAGAGCCTCTCTGACCTTAGCCAGTGTGTGAGATCTTTAGTGTACCTAGGTGCCAGTATATAGGAACCAGGGACATTGGACACCTCCCACCCTGTAGTGTCCTGCAGTGGCAGCTATACTATAGGAGTCGAGAGCCACAGTCCAGGATGTCTTTAACATGTGAAACACAACTGCTTGGTGCCTGTGACTTGTGAGTCTTTTCTTAATGATAAAATAAATCAACATTTCAAGTTCATATACATGTAAATATGTATATATGGACACATGTTCATATATTTTGATCATATAAAGTGTCTTGAAATAACATTATAATGAAGTGGCACTACAAATAAAATCAACTCAACTGAACTTTTCTGTATTCAGCTGCATTACACCATCCTGCATCATCATCCTCCTTCCATCAAGTGTTAGAGTTGTCGCTCTACTTCATTTTGTTTAAAAAGGTTAAGGTTAATATTTAAAGTCGGACCGTACTGACATACAGGACATTACCTTTTTTTTATTGTATTATATTGCTTTTTTGTACCGTGCACACACACACACACATACACACACACACACACACACACACACACACACACACACACACACACACACACACACACACACACACACACACACAGAGTCCCACTCACCCCTGGTTCCGGTGCCTCTGGTTGCACTAATCTCATTCTTTTGTGCACAGAGTTGTGGAGGTGAAGTTTGCCATGAGCAGCTGAATGGACTTTACATGCTGCAGCCCCCGGAGCAGACCATTGTGCTCCCTCCCGTCTTCATCTCAACGTAGTGCTGGAGGGACCAGATCAGGGTGTATTTAATTAAAGCATGAGTGATGCACTAGGTGGCTAGATAATCCGTTTTAGTCCTGATATCCCCCTCAGCTAATAATAATTACACGGTTTGAGTGTTTCCTCACAAAGGGGTCTCTAACTCTCTCTTACTCCAAACTCTTCTTCTTGGTTTCTACTGCTCCTGTTCTCCACCACCTCATCCCTCCCATTTTCTCCATCTTTTTGCCTCTTGCTACCTCGCCCTCTTGCATTCAAGGTTCAGGCCCCTGCAGCATTGATGAGATGATGCAGCACTGTGTGTTTGCCCTCGGTTCCAAGGTAATTTGCGCTGGCTGATACATTTCTATGCAAGAAGTCTCAGTTACAGGCAGGGCATGCTGCACGTGACACCCTGTAATGAGATACAGCTTTGCCAACATGCTCAATATTTTATTTTGAATATGTTTTATTCTAGCTGCTCGCCGGGTAGGTAATGAAGGTGGCAGCTGCATGAAGTTAGGAAAAAATTAAATTGATTTGAGAGTCGTGATGCCGCTTGTGTATTTTGATTACATTAGCATGAAAAGACGGTTTGAGCTCCCATCAGCTCGCCTTGATGTGATCAATACATGCTGCTCCCTTTCTGGTCACTTTGATCAATGGTGCCAGATAATCTTGTTCAGTCCTAGCTCCCATGGTATAGACACACACACACACACATACACACACACACACACACACACACACACACACACACACACACACACACACACACACAAAATGCATTCCTGTCTAATCTACATATGTGATGTGCCAGTGAAGTCCATCAATCTATTATCTTATCCACTTTGTATCTTGGAGGCTGGGAGTACACCCCGGTGAGCACCAGTCTCTGAACCACAGTGCCAGTGAAGTTATTTTCTCCGTTGCAATGTCAAATACATAATTTAGTGTAAAATTCAGCAGCAAAGCAGAGACGACAGATCCATGTCGCTACCTGCCTCTGCCCACTCACCACCACCACTCACTCATCCTAATTAAACACACCACCAAGACACCAAGGAGCCAGTCTGTGTGATTATGGAGAAACTCATTTCCAAAAGGCATGCCTCACTTGACTTTGGCGGTTTGGCAGATGGGGATTGTTAGAGTTACGCCCATTCATCCAGGCAAACTCGCTTGCAATTAAGAAGTTGTGGGCAGTCGAGTGAACTTGACACAGTGTTTTTTTTTCCTGTCAATGTCGCATGTGGAAGGCAGGGTGTTCTTATTGAAAGAGAACAAGTGAATAAGAAATTGCTCCAGGTTACTATTACAGCAAATATGATGCAGATGAATTGAAACCGAAATAACACCCATAACTTTCAATTTGAAAGAATAAAGTAAATTAAGTAATAGGCATCCTAATCTACTTTTTCAGCCTCACTCAAGCCTGAAGGCAAAGTCTTTTTTTTTTGGTACTCGACCAAATTCTCATTTCCAGCCTCTGCATGTCAGAGCAGTAATTCTGGATGACAGAGCACTGCTGAAGAAGCAACTCTGAAAAGCCCCCCATCTATATCTGACACCCCTTGTGTTTCAGATTAATTTAAATTCTGATGGTTTCACAAAGTAATCCAAGCACAGCTGTTGAACAGTGCAAGCATCGGATGGGTGGATGCGTTGAATGATTGGATTTAACACAGAGTACACACACATATCACAGACACTTATGGGATGTATTTGAATAATGCTGACAAAAAAGTTATAATGATCCGTGTGAAGCATTAATGTACTGTAAATTGTCCTGAGGGCTTATGAGTCAAGATGCATATGACTTGGCAGTAATATTAGAGTAGGCCAGTAAATGGTGCTGTTACACCAAAAAGCATTAGCAAATTCTTAGTGCTCCTTGTTTTACCATAATACTGTCCGCAAATTCTACTCTGTTTGGAGGAGAGGCGTTAGTTTAAATTATATTGGATAATTTTATATATGAGTTTATTTTGTCTTATTATTTCTTGGGGGATAAATCATTAAATCTCAGAAAAATGTGATTTCTTAAGGTCGCTTCTATTTCCGCATTTACGGTGATACCTCAAATCTCGCGATAATTGTTGGAGCTGGAGCAACGGGAGCAGAGCAGGGAAGTTGACATGTCAACAAAACAGACAAATTACAACCACACAGGTAACACCGCTTTGAGGTCGCATTATTAAATAAACACGGAGACGCATCGCGTTGTTTACATCCGCGGGGATTCGGGAATAACGAATCAGAACCGACGAAAACAACCGAAAACAGTCGCGGTGTGGAGCTTAGCTGTCCACATGCTGGCTAATAAACCGTTATCAGACGAAATGCGGCTGGATGTGGGCTTTAAAAGTACAATGTAGCCTCTGAGACAGTCCCGCTGAGCTAAAAACACATGCAGATGCTTCAGAAACCCCACACTCGAGGCTAACACGTTAGCCAGACACTTTGTCAGTGCACACTTGTTAGCAGAACAGCGTGGAAGCTGTAGCTGGTGACAGCTGCTCAGCTTCTAGTTGACATAAAGGGGAATACCTTAATCGTGGAGCTGATTGACGAAACACTAATAAATTACTCGTTTTTTTTTTTCCTAAATATGCTTTAAATTTCACTTGTGCTGAGCTGTACTATAGTGATTATTTGAGTGAAGTCATCACATGTGCAAATGCTGCTTTTTCGCCTTTGTTTATACTTTAAATAAATGTGTATGTTTATTGTGTATATTCTTTCTTGTTTTCCTTGTTCCTACAAAAATACAGATTTCACTACCTTAGGAATTTTTTAAATCTTATCTTTCTCACAGTCAGGATTTACTTCCTCTCTCTGCATCTTGGTTTGAGGGCAAGGCAAGATAAGATAAGACTTTTATTTACGCCTCCATGGGGAAATTTGGTTGTCTGCGGTATGCAAAACAGCATAAAAACAGACTTTATTTCTACCTACTTTTCTTTCTACTGTTCCTCCCAAACACCCATCCTACAGGCATGTAAAGGTGTGTGCTGGTGCGAGACAGCCTCACGGGTCAGCTCACCTGGATCCAGAACTCACCTCCTCCCCCGGCATCATCACCTGCGGTCTCCATGACGACCCCGCCTCTCGTACCGCCTTTCGGCGGGCAGCCTCCTCCACCACAGCAGCAGCAGCAGCAGCAACAGCAGCAGCAGCAACAACAGCAGGCCCAGGCTGCTCGGGATGTCAACACGGCGTCACTGTGTCGCATCGGCCAGGAGACGGTCCAAGACATTGTCCTCAGGACTATGGAGATCTTCCAGCTCCTCAGGAACATGCAGGTCTGCCTCTCTGCCCACACACCTGCCAAATCCGGTTACACACCCCCTTCAGGTTTCTTTCAGCTTTCCAACTCTTTCATCTTTTCCTGCATAATTTAGCACAAAGCTCCGATGCTCCTATAAGCCTTTTAATAGCGTAGAGACATTAATATGGGAGGAGTGAAACATTAAGTGAGTGTAATCATTGTAATGACATGAGAAAGAACAGAGTGTATTTAGATAGTAGGTCGCACAGTAGATGTAGAGGTGCCTATTGGATCCCAATTGGACTGACAACATTACTGTGTGGAGTTTGTATGTTCTCCATGCTCTCCATGTGTCTGCATGTGTTTACTCCAGGTACTCTGGTTGCCTCTCCCAGACATGCCAGTTTAGATCGATTGGAGAGTCTAGATTGTGTCTGGTGTGAGAGTGAATATTGTGTATGTGTGTGCCCGATGATAGACCTTGTCCAGGGTGTATTGTATTCCCTGCCTTTGGCCTATGTGTGCTCCTGTAGCACACTCCTGCAACACCGTTAAGGTACAAAGTGGGTGAGATGATAGATGGCTCTCATAACAAGCAGACCGAACACTTTTATGCAGATTAAACAGCTGTTTCTCATGAGGATAATTCATTATATTCATTCCAAGTTCTCTGAACTTTTTTGGAATTCTTTCGGAGTTGAACAAAAACATCTAATCTGTCATATACACGGTAAAGAGCTGCTTTTAAGTGAGTCCAGATTGCTGGCACAATAGCGTTGTTTTGTCTCTTCCTTACCAATGATATTAAAGTGTGATAATGCATGCTTCACCACAGTTATGTTTGGCAAGTTTTATCTGTGTGAGTATGATAAGTATTCCATAAAGACATGCAATAAGACATGCCCTGTTTCTGCTGTTAGAGAGGGAAAACAGCTGCTTTAGATATAGAGAATCACGTTTACATCTTGCATCAGTTGAAACTTTTGCCTATGATCTGCAGGTTTTTCCTTATGATGTTAGACTGAATATGTCCTAGCCTTCGCACCGTGGATTGTATTCCAAAATCATTGCATCGGAACATCAGAAGCATTCATATCACTTTGCTCCGAGGTTCACATGCGATTCAGCCCTGATGGACGAGGTCAGCCGGAGTTCATCATGGATGTCTGTCTGCTTCTCCGAGACGCTCCTCCCGCACCTTGTTAAAATCATAGTCAGAGACGAGCCAAACAAGCGCGCTGAATGCACAAACATTGTTTTGTTGTGACTTGTTTTTTTAGATCACAGGCCGTCTTTATGCTCATAAAAATTCTTCCTCTGTCTTCCCTCCTCCCTGCGTCTGTCTGACTGTCTGTCCTCCGCCTCTTCTTCACTTTGCTTGCCCTGAAGGCAATCTTTTTCCTCATGTTATGTAGGATGTTTATAATCAGGCAGCGCTGCCCCAGAGGCTTGTCGATCCTCTCGTACCTATTGTAGTTAAAAGTCAGCGATGCTGCCTCCGTCTGAGAGTGAAAACAAGCGGAGAGCGGCAGCGGAGAGCGATAACCTTTGATGCAGCCGGGCTTGTGTTCGTTTAAACTGAGATTTCACTCTTTTATGAAGACCTGTTAGTGTGATGTGCTGTGAAAACAAATGCGGTTCCAAGGTGTCCCTGTACTCGGTTGCGCTCTTAAGTAATGAAACTTAAGAGACTCTCTTTGTTACTTGTCTGAATGAACGTGCATTGTATTTAGTCTCAGGAGGTCGATGGCTGTTATCTTTTTATTCGCACTAGCAAAACTATGGCCTTGTCCGTCGTTTAACTCAGTGCTTCCTCCGCTTTGCTTCTCAGCTGCCTAATGGAGTCACTTATCACCCGAATACCCACCAGGACAGGCTGGGTAAGCTCCAGGAGCACCTGCGGATGCTCTCCGTGCTGTTCCGCAAGCTGCGCCTCGTCTACGACAAATGCAACGAAAACTGTGCCGGCATGGACCCCATACCTCCAGAGGTGAGACGTGCTGGCGTTGCTAATGCATATGGTTGTCGTCTCTTCACCAGTTCAGTCCCATTGCCATCAAAGACATTCTTTGATCACAATATCTGGTTTTCTCCTTGTGCCCATATCTTTGTGGTTGATTGGAAAATATAGATGTGAGTATGAGAGTGTGTGTGTGTGTCCTGCGATGGACAGGACTCTGTCTCTACAGCAGAGTGTAACCTGAAAGATAGTGAGCCAAGCTGAGTGATCTGATCAGCTGCTCTCTGGTATGTATATATGTATGGTCATGGAAACGTGCTGACAAAGCGTGGAAAAGTTATGGAAAAGCCACAGTAATTGGTCGGTTAAAATGTGTCTGAATCCTGCCAGATAAGGGCCTAATTTGTGTGGTGCACCCTGGGTGTGTCATGCGGAGCGGAGGACTGCAGTAGCTGGATGGAGCTGCTCAGGGGGATAAATGTGATAATTGCTACAAGTTGATGTGGGGACCGGCCGAACAGAATCACGTCCCGGCGAGGCGAGGCGGAGCTGCAGGTCGCACTCTCAGTGTCAAAAGCTTTTATGGGAAACACCTGTTGTGTGTGTACAGAGGTGGTTTACACACTGATGACACACTCTTCAACCGCCCCCCCCCCCCCCCCCCCCCCGCCCCCCTTCATCCCACTGAGCCACAAATGGGCTTCCGCGTGGCTGTATTTATTTGAGGGATTTATCTTTATTTACTCAGCAGGTTTGCCGAAGCTTACGTGTGTCTTTACAGCAGCGTCCTGCTGACAGTTTAGCGCCATAATAGAGGTTAAATGAAAACCGGCTGCATGGACAAACAGAGGGTCAACCTGACGGCAAACAAGGTGCAGGCTCAGTGCTGGGTTTGGGCTTTGCTACTGTTGCCTCCTCAACACTAGGCGGCGGTATGAGTCGTTTCAGCAGGTTATTACGGACCCCTCTCCTTTTAAAATAGTCAGCTCCTTCAGCTACGTTTCTTCATGAGCATAAAATAGAATAGAATGGAATAGAATGGACGTCCAGTTACAGACAGATTAAAGCTGTAATTAAAGGCACAGTTATTTAAGTGTCGGGTGAATGGAAATGGTGCATATACACCCTGGACAGGTTGCCAGTCCATCACAGGCCACACACACGCATCATTCACTCTCACACTCACATGTAGGAATTTCCAGTAGGTCTAAACATGCAGCAACACACCACAGACAGGCCTCCAGTCCTTCTCAGGAATCCACCCTAGGTTGTTCTAGTAGTGAGGATAGAGCGCTAACATATATCTTAATAGTTTCTTATGGTCCTCACATTAGTTATCAAAGTTGACCTAATCAGCCTCAAGTCATTCCAACCCTCCTAAGCTTCACTCCTACTTTCACTGCATATACTGTACAGCATCGGGCATGACTGGATCTTGACTGCAACTGGATCGTTGGTGCTACGTCTTCAAGTCGACTTTGATTGATCAGTTCAAACACGTGCTTGCGAAAGCTCGCAGGCACTGCGTGTCTTCACACACTCTAAATTAGGAAGCTGTTAGTTTAAAGGATTAAAGGAAGTAGGCCATTGTGGCTGCCACATCTCTCTCTCCCTCTCTCTCTCTCTCTCCCTCTCCCTCTCTCTCTCTCTCTCTCTCTCACACTCACACTCACACACACACACACACACACACACACACACACACACACACACACACACACACACACAGAGCTATACCCCGGGGGGACTGTTATCTCACTTACTCCCTCTAGGTCTTGTCTTTTCTCCGCTCGCAGCAGATTCATTGGTGAGTCAGGTGAGCCAGGTGAGTCTCCAGAGTCTCTTTACCGCTGGTTACAGTCCCCATCCACCTTCAGGAGCACTTCAGTGCAGCCACGCTCCATCTCTGCCCGCCTGCCTGCACACACACACACACACACACACACACACACACACTCACATTTGCGTAGACGTACGCATGCATGTGCTCAGAGAGAGCCCTCTCACTCCACATAAACACAACAGACTTGTGCATGTGGCGATCCGTGGCCTGTCCCAGCAGCACGCCCACAGAGCGTTGCCTCCGGGCGAGCCCTGTCGGGGGCTCCACGCCGGGTTACAGCGAGAGGCGATCCACCGCCGTTTGATTGGATTTATGACTGCCGCAGTCCCTTCCCAATTTCTGCAGATTGGCTCGGAGCTAATCTCTCTCGGCAGACTCCTGCCGAGGATAAAGGAGGGTGTGGGAGGAGGCCGCTCTTAAATTGGAACAAATTTGCGACGGCTGCCACCGCGCGCATCTCCCACAATTAATAACGCGGCCGCCCCGAGAACGCCTCCACCGGCCTGTCTGCGTGCCGCGCTCACGCTGCGGTGCCCGGCCCCAGGGCCAAGCCTGGCTCTGAAGACTTTGCTCTAAAGCCCTCATTCAGGCTCTTTCTCTCCCTCTTATTTCCACCTTTATGTAAATGTCTTCCTCTCGGAGCCAGGCCAGCGGCTGACCAGCCCGTAGCTCGTAGCTCACCGTGTTTGTCTGGGCCGGCCCGGCCTGCCATTTATCATCTCGGAGAATTCAGGTGCCTGCCTGGCAGCCCCCCCCCCCTTCCATCGAAACAGGAAGTGGAATCAATGAGTCGGGCAGCGTGACCTCATCGCAGCCTAATTAGCAACAGAGCCGCTTAACGAACAGCTGGACCAAACGCACACGTCAGCGCCTCGCTTTTGCTCCTCTCCCGCCCAGCTGTCATTTCGTTCTCTTGCTTCGTTTTCTCTTGTTGCTTTTGCATCAAACCCTCCCTCTCTTTCTGCCTTTCTTCTCCTGCTTTCCACCTCTCGCCGTCGTCCTCCGTTAGCTGCTCGATATTTCCTAGCTCCGCTTTCCTTCCAGTCCCTCTCTTGAAATCTATACCCTGGCATTGGTTTTGCTTCACCCCGTTTCTCCTCTGTTCTCCTTTTCTCCGCCTGCAAAGTCTCTCTCCTTTACTGTCATTTCCTGCTCCCAACAGCTAGTGTTTCATTTCCCTCTTGCCTTGCACGTTCACCCACTGCTATTTTCTCATTATTTTGGTTGTATTTTTTTTTTCAGTTTGTCTTTTCTACCCCGTTTTTTTTGTTTTTTTTCCCCTTTTGTCTCAGCGAGGCAACCTGGAGAACTTCATTAGCCCATTCTTCTGTGTCAGGCAGGAAACCACATCCATCTTTCTGTGGAAGAGGCAGGGGTTATGACTCAAACACACACACACACACACACACACACACACACACACACACACACACACACACACACTGCATGGCTACACATGCACCCACACGCACACACAGACATAATACACTCTCCATCCATCTTTCCCACCCTACTCAGCACATTTCATTTTCCCCCTCGAAGCTGCCAAAGTCTGCCCACTACCTTTAAAATTCGATATGTCATTGGCTCGGCTCTGAAATTATCTAATGAAAAAACTTTCCTCCTTTCCTACTTGAAGTTCTCTCGAGCCAGGGACAAGCTCATAGTTTGTCTGCTATAATATCCTGCACATGTCTTGTCTTTTCTCCCTCCAACAGTCGGGAGTTTAAAGTTTGGCGCAGGGGCTCGGCCTGGAAACTGTCAGGAGCGCAGAAACTCCTCCAGATTTTTTTACATCTTTATGTCTCCCTTCTCTCTGTGTCTCTTTCTGTTGCTTTTATCCCCTGAGTTTTTTTGTTTTTTTGGGATTTGTTTTCTGCTTTCCATTTCTTTCCTGCTCCTTTCTCAGCCTCCTCCTTGCCCTCCTCAACCCATTCCTTCTCCCTGACATCCCTCTGACATCACGCCCATCGTCCTCTCCTCTCTCTTCATCCGTTTGTCTACATTTCTCTCCGTCTGCCGTTCCTTTCTTTCATGCTCGTCTTGAACTTGGCCGTCTCCAGCTGTACTCGAACACCGGGCCGATCATTGCTTCCAGACGAGGCAGCTTACTCCAATCATCGTCTAGCGTCCGCGGGGCCTCCGCCCCAGCTGCACAACCTCGGGTCAAACGGCGTAGTCCAGCCCAATAACCTAAAGAACTCCTCATGATTTAGATTAGCTTTGTGCCAAGTCGATATTGGACCGAAGTGCGTTTTCCCACAGTATGGCAGTTTTTATTGGCTCCTGCTTGTTTGGAGAGCCTCCTGCCTTATCTGTGTTTGCGATCTTGTCTGGTATGACAGTTTTGTTTTAGAAAGGAACTCTTTGTTTCCAGCCTAATAAACTGCCGCACATCGTCTCTGCAGCCTTGAAATGGAATTGAAAGTCCATTTAAAGCGGTGTCGGGTGACTGAAAATATCGCGCCCTACTCGGATTGTGGATTTATTTCAGCGGGTTAAACCTCCAGGTCAACATGATGGTGATACTAAATGCACTCCCTGGGACTGCATTTGCACCTGAGGTACATTCCAGTCACAAAGGCCGACAAGCAGCAGTACAAATCACAGCATCAGTCACGCGTCGCCGCTGCCAGGCTCACTTGCGAGTGCAGCGGACCTGCCGCTCTCCGCCTCCCGCTCTCGTCCTCCCGGGGGTGACCACTAGGGGGGAGTGTGAGGCAGAGCAGCGGGCGGTGACCCTCCCAGCTCGCCTCGCCTGGAGGCTCCTGCACATCAGCCTCCCTGTAGTGTCAAGCAGACAAGGTCAAGCACGCAGAGCCTAGAAAAATGAATTAATCCCCCCACTCCACTCATTCCTCTCTCTCTCTCTCTCTCTCTCTCTCTCTATCTATCCAGCCCGTCTTTCTCTGCACGCTGGAGAGAGACAGGTGTGTGAGAGCTTACAGAGAATCCCCGTTTTCACCACTTCACGGGAATAAGATTACGAGACAGGATGAAGACATTTTGAGTATAAGATGTGGCTCATTGGGCGAGGACACCTACACGCTTGCAGTTCTGACCTGTGACTGCAGCGAGCAGCTTTAAAGGACAAATATGAATATGTGAGCACAGTACCCATGTGTCCTGGACAATCTGTAAACACACGTGGTGAATTTGTCATCATTTCCAGACATTATTTCATAGTTCTCCCTCTTCGTCTTTTGATTCTTGGGGCGTGAAAGCAATGTGCGTAAATGTACAAAATGCAGCGTACAACTGCAGAAAAAGAGAGCTGAAAATATCCTGGAAAAGTCCTGGAACATTCTGTCATGAAAAGAGCCTGGCCTTGGCCCTGGAGAAGTGCACAAGTACTCTTGAATTGTGATTGCTTCCCCAGCACAGCAAAGACACCCTGCAACATCGTATGAACTTGCTGGAGTTTCTCTCTTCTCTTCTCTTTTGTGTGGTATGCCTTATTGTTATTAAATTTTTTTTTTTGTTTCTTTTGGTTTCCCTTTCCCAGCAACTGATCCCGTTTGTGGAGGACGACAGCTCGAAACACGAGGACCGCTCGGCTGCTCAGAGCCGGCCCGGCACCGAGGAGAGGAGAGAAATCCTGGAGGTCAACAAGGTAGCGCGTCCTCAGTGTTCCTCAGGGTTCCTGTCGCGGCTCCGACTCCCGGCTTCCAGCGATGGGAACGTGGGGCTAATTGAAGAAAAAAATCCCAAACTGGTATCATGAAATGAAATCACATGTTATCATTTATTCAACATGGTAATATTTCAGACCAGTGGAGCCTCTCATCCGTAAGCTCCCGGGCATTTCAGATCTCATCTGCAAAACAGGGTCCAATCTCATCTTTGAGATAGGGAATAATAATTAGGTATGAAATTCATTACACATCTGTAATTTTACCCGCATCATTACGCCGAGGCTTTAACAGCCCGCTTTCATTATTTGGATAGCGACCATCCAGGTTGTAAAGACGAAGGTTTGTGCAAAACAAAATTAAGAGGCTACACTTGATAAACTTTATTGTCTCCCGATAGAGTTTATGTGTTTAAATGGGGCAGCGTGCTGCTGGGAAACGCTATTACCATAACAAATATTGCCTTTCAAAGAGCACGCTCTCGGCTCCGCACGCTTTTTTCCATCCTAAGGACGTGGCGCGCGTGACTCCGCGCAGATGTTCAGCGGTTTGCTTTTCCAGCCTCGCGTCGCTCGTCCTCTCGAGGTCGCAGAAGCGAGAGCTCCGGAGTGGCAGAGCCTCAGTGGTGGAGGGGTCTGTCCCTGGACGCTGAAAGCTGCTCTTTTCTTTGGCTGTCTTACTTGAGACTCCTCAGCATCATGTGGGGACTGGCGAGCTGGCTGGGCAGGGGCTGCCTGTGCTGGTTCCCAGTTTTGAAGTGGGGGGGGGTACTGGAGGATGTTGAGAAGAGTGTCCATCTCACTGAGGCTGGAACAGAGGCACAGTCGGACCTGGGAACGGAGTGTACCGCTGCAGGGTTTCCTGGGGCGCCACCTTGCCTGAAACAAAGCTCACAAATGAAAGTTATTCCGCTTTTATTAAATACGATGTTATGCTAATGACGCTTCGGGGAGGAAAGCAAGCCGCGGTACTCCATCACTCATAGAGGACGGTGTGTTAAACGAGCGAGCCCATTGTTTAAGCTGTCATCCAGTATCTCAACTTGTCATTTTGTGCACAAACTACTTTCATACTCTAATATCTGGGGGACAGTTCATGGGTAGTGAGAGGCGTGGATAAGCAAGAGCTTACTCCTCAATGACAAGTCAATCTCCCTCACTCGTCCCGGACCTGACAGATCCTATTCTGAGGGTTGCGTCCCTGTTATTAGCTGGCGATGCTCTGCCGCCCCCGTGGGACCGCAAGTCTTAAGTGGAAGGAAATAATTCAAGCCTGAATGAAAGGCTTCGAAAAATCATCCACATTTCGTCTTCCTTGAGTTTGAGAGAACAGAATTAACACAGATCAGCAGAGCAAATAGTTACAGTCAAATAGGTAATTATTAAGTACTTAATAATCCATTATTTATCCATTATCTTACCTGCTTCGTACCCAACAGTGTGACATCATGGAGTACACACACACACTCACACACTTTGTCATAAACTGACCTGTTTCCATATTCACCGTTTGCACTTGGAGCGCTAACTGGGTCAACAACAGGGCTAGTTTAATGGCATGTTGCCATCAAAAGGCTTTCAAGATGAATGATAACAAAATCCAGACACATATCACTGTTAAAGACTCCCGCTCAAGCTTTCCATACGCCACTATTACGCGTCCCCAGCTATAACCGTGTCACGGCTGGCTTGAGTCCTCTCCAGGTTCAGTCACGGTCGATTCTGGCTCCAGATCAGGAAGTGATGAGCGGGCACAGCCGCGCCTCGCCTCATATGAAAAGGATAAAACAGATCAGTGCAAATTACCTTCGTGTGACATCTAAAAATGCAAATATCGTAGGGAATAATTAGAGTCGAGCTCAAATAGCTGGTGATGGTGTTACCGCTGTTTATGCTCAGGAAGGGGTAGAGAAGGTGACTTTTCTCTGCGTCTGGTGAGTGGAGCGTTCACTCCTGGAGTGGTTTCAAGTGTCCGACATCAAACGCACCTAAGAGCCTTTTTAGATTTATTCCCTGTCAGATATGTTTTTGGCCGTCTGACAGAGGAGCCGTTTTCTGACATTCTGAAGTGTCGAGCGGAGAGCTTTTCCTCACACTGACGCGCCGCGCTGTCAGTCAAAGTCACACAAAGTTTGTTGCAGGACGATTTAATCCCGACTCATTCTCGAGGCGGATGCTGCAGCTGGGGGTCTGGAGGGGCGCAGAGGCTGTGTGTGTGTGTGTGTGTGTATGCATGCACATGGTAAAAAGCCCTGGAGGCAGACATGCAGATGTTATATGTGGCTGAGTAACTTGATAAGTCAGTTTTGGGGCATCTCTCTCGCAAAGATGGGACTTCAGCTGTTAATTAAGTGTAATGAGAAGACGATGAAAACATTTCTTTAGTATTGCTGAGACTGAAAGAAACTCATCACTCATCTCCAATACAGTTTCCTTTTATGCCTTCATTCAGGTACATAAGAACACAACTAAGAGGTATCAGTTTGTTAAAATTTCCAGGTGAAATGTCTCCTGGTTCCTTGTCATTCCTTGTCAGATCCCTCCTCTGATTCTAGCAAAAGACACATGAGACTGGATGTGTCTGCACCCCAGAGCTGTATCGCTCAGGAGAAAGTTGCTCAGCTCAGTTGTTTAGCAAGGAATGTAATCACTCATGCAAGTGGCAGGCAAGAGAGTCGATCAGGGTAAAGCCGAAACCTATCGGAGTAGAAACAGACTGTACTGTTCCCACACCACAAAAATGTTCCTGCGAGATAGCAATAGTTAAGTAAGGAACGTGATCGTTTGCATGCGTGGCAGAGAGTCACTGTGAGGGCTTATTGGTGGTTTCCAGATGAACGTGAAACAGATCTGTGTAGAAAATGCAAAAATAGGGTCATAAGACTTGGCTTGTAAAGTGGAACCGATGCTCCATAGCTTCCATATTGGCACCAGAGGTGAATGCTATTCTAGGTCACCTTTAACTTGACTTTTCACCTGTCCACTGTTGTGGTGATTGTTGCGATGGTCGTGGTGGCATCAAAAGCGTTTTTAGTGGATTGATTGGTAGATTAGTATCATTAGCCGGCCTCGGGGGGGTGGGATGGGGGGGATGCCTTGGCATTGCCTGTGATTGCTCCACAATAAAAGCCGCCTTGTGTTTGGAGGGCTTTTAATGCCGAGCAGCAGGCAGTGTTTGGTTTGCATCAGCGGTAACCTAACACAGCACCGTTCCAAGCTGCTGCGAATCAGCAGTCACAAGCTGTGGCGGGCGCACGCAGGCATGCACGCACACACGCACGCATGCACACAGGCACGCAGGCATGCAGGCATGCACGCCAGCACGCACGCACGCCAGCACGCACGCACGCAGGCATGGCCGCCCACGATGGCGGCCATGCCTGCGTGCGTGCAGGAGCACCATGCCGAGTGCAAATCAACCTGGTCAAAATCACAGATATTAAGGAAAACGTGGACGAGCACGTCTGAGATTTAGCCGATCCGCAGCCTCTGTTTCACCACGACAGACCCTGACCCGCTATAACCTCACGTGTTTGGCCATTTGCGCTCGTAATAGATTGTTTTTTTTTTCCCCGAGTCTGGGATTAGCTTCAATCTCTTACCGGCGGGGGGAAAAAACAACAAACAGCAAACAGGAGCAACGGACGAGATGGCTTTACAGCGCTGTGTGGGCCCGGGGTCAGCGGGAGCTCCATCCTGCGTGGCTGCACGTGCTCGCCTCCCAGCAGAGCTCCACCTGAGCACGGCGGCGGTGAGGCGTGGAGCGTGGCAGGAAGCGGCGCGGGCTCGGCTGGGACGCGCCATGCATTATTGAGAGGGGAGGCCTGCTCGGCCCGCCTCGGCTGCCGTGGATTCGTTTCATTTGTGCGTGTGTTTGTGTGTGTCTATATTGAGTGAGAGAGCTTTTTGTTCTTTCTTCAGAGGGACAACAATGTGTTTGCATTTTGCTTTTCGCGCACACACACACACACACACAAGCTTTCAGAGCTTGGATGAAGCCCCCCCCCTCCCACCCCATCTCTCCGTTTCCTCGCTTTGTATGTGCATTGTTCTGGCTCGGTACAGATTGTGCATGCCAAGCCGTCTCAGTGTGCCGCAATGATAATGGTCCAAGGTCAGGAGTGTCAGCGCTAGAGATGAGTCTTGGTTATTTTTAAGAGCTCAGCACAGCTCCCCTGGCTGCTTTTAAATGTTAACACTACAGTGAAACATTGCAGTGAACCCTGCGCTCAACTGCACTCAGCCCCCCCCCCCCGCCTCTCCTTTCCATCCCCATTCCCAAAACAAACAGCTCCTCCTTCCCTCACAAAACCCTCATACGCACAAAGAGGATGGTGAAAGCCTGCCGAGATTATCGCAGATAAATAACCCAGTGCTTAGCCCAAATCTTTGAATGCGAGGCTGGAGTGAAGTAAAGACATTTATTTCAGCCTAGCTTGGAAAAGCAACCCTTCCCTGACAGCAGATGAAATACCAGACTTGAGAGTGAGAGTAATTTTGGCCTATTAGAGACCTGGGTGTGGAAGTGATAAATAACCTTGTTTATGATGTGACCTTCCCCCCTATGCGATGTATTAGCATGCAAATTGAGTTCCATCAAAGTACATAGAGATTGAGAAGAGCGTAATGTGCTCAGGCCAAGCCTCTCTCACACTGCAATCCTTAACATATATCTATCCCGCAAGCGTATTACGCAATATATAAATATATATAAAACAGCTCATTATACAGTGCTGTGTATGCAGTAGACAGACATATTTTACTTCTGCTGAAGGCAAATATAAGATGCACTTAACGTGGGAAATTTGTAGCTGCTGAATTTTCTCTGTAGTTACGTCTGACTCTCGGTCCCGCACAAACTGGCTTGCTTTTCTTTATCTTCATCTTCATAATTAGTCCGGATGCAATAAGGGCCCTGACTCAGGGACGGTTCTGGTTTCTGTTCGCTGCTCCCTTCAAGGTGCCCCGTGGAGTTTCTCTAATAAACAAACAAAGGATGTGTTTACGTACGGCAAACAATGAGCGGCAAATCACACGCTGCCTATCCTTGAGGCGGAGGAGGAAAAGTGCGGCACATTCTCCGAGTTAAATCCTCACATTATTCCTGCGCTTGTTAAGAACCAGGCAGGCTTCTCCCCTGCCTTGTGTCTGCTGGCATGGTGTTGTGTTTGCAACCACAAACCCTGCACCTGTGGACCAGCCGAGTAATGTGCAGCTCTTTGCCCTAAGCTTTGTGAAGTAACGACATGCAAAAGTCAAGGATGCACAAATTAGAACTCTGTTATAGGTCCCTTTAAAGTTCACGTTCAAGCCCCGAAAGGCCCCAAAAAGACAAAGTAAAGGTAGAGGTACTAAAGGTAAGTCTGTCGATACCGGATCGACAGAGCGGACCCGTGGCCCAGCCGTATGTTCTGCTGCTCGGGACGCTCTGCGTGAGCTCGGTGTTTATTTCAAACATCCTGCAGCTCAGCCCTGCCCACAGGCACAAACCTGAACTTATTAGGAGCACAGCTTTTCCAGTCTGTCCCTGGGATCTCCAGTGCATGCCTCATGTGTTTGCAGCGTGTTTAGCTGTGATTTTATTTTATTTTTTTTGCCCAGCTGCACATTAGGGCGGCAGTAAGGACAGCAAGCTTTGGGGAGTTAGAGCGGTTAGTCTGATCAGCAGAGTAGAAATGCAACGGGACAGGGGGAAGCAGATGTTTGCGGCCTGGCTACATCTGCTGCAGTCACCCCAGCCAGATAGGAGAGTCCTGGATGAAAGAGGGAGGGGGAGGAAAAGAGAGAGCTAAATGGCATAGAGATGTTGCCATGAAAAGGGCTGATGGAGAAGCAGATGAAATATTCCTGAGATCGAAGGAAACGGAAATGCCTCCGCCGAGTGAAAAGCGAGCGGGGAAATGTGAGAGTTCAGGTGGGAGAGAGCGTTTTCCTTTTTTTTGGTTTTGTTTTGGTTTTTTTGAAGATGGATGGATGGATGGAGCGGACAGATAGCTGCGTCGTCACTAAGAGGAAGATGCGTGAAGTGGAGGGTGAAGGACGATGAAGGGACGAGAGAGGGGGAAACAGAGAGAGAGAGAGAGAGAGAGAGAGAGAGAGAGAAAAGAAAGAAAAAACAAAACAAAGCACAAACATTGTGCCCGTGGAAACTGCAGAGGTAGCAGCGGGGGAGGGGAGTCAGGTGGCCAGCCGTCTCGATGCGCAGGCAGGTAAAAGATTGATGAAAGGACGGATTGATAGATGTGTGGACAGCTGTGGGTTGTCAGAGTTAAGCCGCTCCCATTCAGATAGGGGTCTTCAAAAGGAATAACAGAAGACTGATGAAATTCAGCTGCAGCGGGAGGAAAAAATAGGATGCCTTCTGTAACAGGATGCAGCGAGAGAGAGAGAGGGAGGGAGGGAGAGAGAGGGAGAGAAGATTGATGCATAAGTGAAAAGATAAGTCCAAGCATGCTTCAAACGCTCCAGCTGATATGTCACACTGGTTTAGGATTGCCGGCCTCACATTTCCCTTTAGAAAAGCTGAAAGTATTTTTTTTTTCGTCTTCTTTTTTTTTCTCTTTTCTCTCTGGAAAGATGACTTCTATCAAAATTTAAATTCACTGGCTGCGGTAAATAATGAACAGCGATATGTAACGCGTCCTCATAGGACGGCCTGATAGGCAGAGCGATACGACCGGCCGCCTAATAGGATTCCAAACCCACGGTTGGGCACTTTTTTAAATTATTTTATTTTATTTTATTTTTTCTTTCTTAGCACACTCTGTTCTGAGTGAAATAACCTTGGAACAGGCGCCACCCTTGTTTCCGTTTGACAAAAGAGAACAATCTGAGGAGAGGCGTTGGAGTGTGTGTTCTGGGCTGGCGAGAGAGCGGGGGGGAAATAATGTAAAGCAGAAGTGTCGGCTCAGCCCTAAACGTCTGCGCCGTCCAATCCCCACCTAATCCTCCCGGCAGCCCCCGGTCCAAAGCCCGGCCTCTGCCAGACGCTGCAGAACAATACTGATGTAACGCCTCTGACGTCACGAGGAGAGGAGAGGAGAGGAGGAGGGAGGAGAGGAGAGGAGAGAGGATGAGGATGAGGATGAGGATGAGGATGAGGAGAGGAGGAGAGAAGAGAGAGGAGGAGACGAGAGGAGAGCAGAGAGAAGTTAAAAGAGCCACCTGTCAATCAAAGACGACCTGCATCTCTCTTATTGCGGATACACCCCCAGCCCAATGATCTCATCACCCTGGCTCTCATTAGAACTAGTTAAATTAGCGCCCAGACCTGTGGTGGAGGCACGCCATCGATCGTAGGAGAGCAATCAGGGATCGTCCTGCTGCCGCCCGGGCCGCAAAGAGAAGGCGGGATTACATCCCACAGATAACGGCTTGATCCTTCTCTGACAAACACGCATAATTGAGGACGGGACAGAGGCGACGCCTGACACGCTGTCCCCCGTCGGCCTCATCGATCGGTGTGAATGTACGTCTAGTCTCAATCTGACGCCTCTGGGACGCAGAAAGGGAACGTTGTGTAACGACTCCTGAAAACACCTGTTGGGATTATTTCTCATGTAAGCAGGTTAAATGGTAACATCTGGTCCATGTTGTAATGGGTCAGAATCCTGCATACTGGGGGTTGAGTCACCACAGGGTCTGAGGAAGAGTTTACAGTACAAAGCCGGGTAAACACAGTCTGTACCTACTGCTAGACAGTGTCCCAGGACTCCGATTATTGGTTTTCCCTCAGTCTCTAGATTAGTAATTAGCTCGTGGACATCTTTTAGAGCCACGCTCAGTTGATTATTACAAGAAGGCGAGCATTCTTTCACATTAACGAAGCATCACAGACATTTTTATTAATACATTTTATTTCCATCCATTTCCTTAAACCTGCTTCACACTTACCTGGTATTCTATGACAATTTAGAGTCTGTTTTGTCTTTGGACAGCAAACTCGGGGGGTCAACCCCAGGTCCTTCTTGCAGTGATACACCAGTGCTAACCACTCATCCACCATCCGTCTGTTTTCTCCGTCAAGAATCCCTCAAGAAAATGGATGGAAAGTAATTAGCTTGGAAAAAAAACATTCTGAGAGCCTCCCAGACCTTTATACACTTAAAAAGTCATTCTTATTAATGGGTTTAACAATCGACTGGCAGATTTCTACATGAACGTGGCCGGGAAATCCATCGGGCTCCACGCCCCGCCTGAGTCCCACTGCCCGAGTGTCGGAACAGGTAGAGGGAGTGCAGACCAGAGTTGGGGTGGTGAGGAGGTGCGGGGGGGGAGGGGGGGGGGGGGGGGGGGGGGAGAGAGGGAGAGGCAGATAAATGACTCCTCCATGGTAATGTCTGGCTGCTTTATGGGGTGTCCTGGCTGTGAATGATAGCCTTGCTCTTGTTATCTGTCGATTGGGGTAATTGCTGTTTGTCGGAGTCTGGCTGATGGATGGTGATGCAATCTGCCCGGCGTTGGAGGGGGGGGGGTGAGAGGAGGGGTGGGGGGGGGTGAGAGGCATCACTCCCATCACTCTCCACAAGTGTCTTCCCTCAGAAGCATGTTGTTAGTGACAATATGTATTTGAATGTAAGTGAATATAAATGTGTACACTCCCTCAACACACACACACACGTGAATGTAAATGTCCCTTTTATGTCCTCCTGTTCCGTCCTTTCTCACGTGTGTTGAGTTACAGGTTATGCAGATGTAATGTGTGTGTGTGTGTGTGTGTGTCTCTTGACAAAGAGTTTACTCCAGCCTCATGTGTGAAAGTCAACAGCGTCTGCATAAATGTTTAAGATGCATTAGCCATAATTCATTGGTGCCTAATGGGTTGCGATTGCTCAATCTCTGTGCTGCAGACCTCTGGTGCCGTGGACTGTGATTGTGCATATCAATTCCTGCTCCCCAGTCGTTCCACTCTGTTTCTGCTCCAATAAAACGAAAACCCGGGACCCTGCCGCACCCAAGTGACCGCAAATTACAGCCCATAATGAACGTCCTACATCGCTGGTCACACGCCAATTAATGGGAAAAAAAAGACAAATTTTGCCGGTGGAAATTTCCTCTTCTTCTTATTGTTGTTATTTTTTTTCTGCACTGAGCAGTTAATTTGGACGTGGGGGCTTTTGTGTTTTTGAGCCCGTTCCATTTTCGCCAGCTGTCTGTGGCGAACGCTGTCCAAGTCTGTGGGAACTGGCCTCTTCCCCCACCCCCCCACCCCTCACCCCCCACCCCTCACCCCCTCACCCGCCTGCCTGACTGATTGACTGGCTGGCTGACGATGCGTTTTGCAGAATGGAGGAAGCATGATTCACCGCGGCTCTCCGGACTACTTGATAATCATTCCATCTGGGGCATGGGACGGCATGTCTTGTCACCGGCACATCACTCATCGTTTGTAGCTGCTCGCGCCGGCTCCATCTCCTCCTTATATCCATCCCGAGGGGCCTTGGAGATGACCCTCCGCCCCACACACCCCCCCCCCCCCAACACCCCCCAGAGGTACTGCCGGACCCCTGCCGCCCCCCCTCACCCCCTCCTCCACCCTTTTCCCTTGCCCCACCCCTCTGCTGCAGCCTGCCACTGCCACTCGCCTCGCGTTTGATTTAATACCAGCCTAAGTGTGAATAAATTCCTGTCACAGCCCATTAAGGAGGCCTTGGAGAGATCTGGCCTATTATTAATTCTCCACAGCTCCTCTCTCTTTTCTCTCTCCTCTTTTAGTTACTATCTCTCCCACTCTGCTGCTTCTCCTCCTCCTCCTCCCTCTCCCCCTGCCCCTGCACACCTCCCCGCTCTCCCTTCTCGTGCTGCTCACCGCCTTGCTTTTTCTTTAATACCCCGTTAATTACCACCTCTGTCCTCTTTATTCAAATGAGAAAGGGAGAAATTAAAAGCAAGGAGGGGCCGTGTGAGTGCGTGAGTGGATGTTTGTAATTTCACACAGAAAAACTGTCCACTCTTGTATGTCTGACTCGACTCAGTCCTCTCCTCTCCTCTCCTCTCCTCTCCTCTCCTCTCCTCTCCTCTCCTCTCCTCTCCTCTCCTCTCCTCTCCTCTCCTCCCCTCCCCTCCCCTCCCCTCCCCTCCCCTCCCCTCCCCTCCCCTCCCCTCCCCTCTCCTCAGACCAGTGTGTGTGCGCTAGCCGAGCTGCTGGCTTGGCGTGTATAATGAATTCCAGTGGCACTGGTGGTTAGTTTTATCTGAAGAGCAGGCGGGGAGTCGGCCGAGGCCCGACGATAAACAAACGCAACCTCCTGACTGTAATAAGAGTGGGAGAGAGGGACGCAGCCCGGACGGCAGACGCTCCTATCCCCCCCCCCCCCCATCTCCTCTCCTCTCCTCTCCTCTCCTCTCCTCTCCTCTCCTCTCCTCTCCTCTCCTCTCCTCTCCTCTCCTCTCCTCTCCTCTCCTCTCCTCTCCTCTCCTCTCCTCTCCTCTCCTCTCCTCTCCTCTCCTCTCCTCTCCTCTCCTCTCCTCTCCTCTCCTCTCCTCTCCTCTCCTCTCCTCTCTTCGGCTTGTCGTTTCCCCCCTGCTGTCTTCTCCTTCCCTCTCTCTTCCACCCCTCCGTCACCGCCCTCCCGTCCCTCCACATCGGGGCCAGCATTAGCAGGCAGCACACAGCAGGTGCCCGCACCTCTGTCTTATTAGCGGCCTCATATGTGGCCCATTAGAGGCTCTGTGTATGCCAAGGGCTTTTTAATTGTTTAGCTCGGGTCAGAGGGCCAGTGTAGCCGCAAAGCTCTTGCGGAGGAGGAATCAGAGCTGGATTTTTTCTTTTTTTTTTGCATTTGTGTGTTTTTCCGTTGTATTTTGTTGCCTTTCGTGTCAAGTTAAACCCCAATTATTCCGGCTTTATGGTACGGTGTTTAAAGGCTGTGTAAGCAATTAGATTCTTTGGGGGGGGGGTATTGTCTGACTGTAGCGGAGAACGTTCGCTTTGAGTGTGATAGAAGTCGACAGGCCTCGTTATTTCCTGCTGATTCGTGCCCGTCGCAGGGCCAGGTATTGTTTAGGTAGGCCAGGTAAGCAAAAGGCAAGACATCAAGGCGAGCCTTATGCATTTCTTTTTCCTGATTCCTTTGAGACCGCTTTAGAACGAGGGAGAGAAACGGAGGACGCAGACTTGTATACACATCAAACAGAGTGTTTGAGTTCACATAAAAGACCAAAGGCTCCAGTAAAGAGAGATGTTTTTAATTTAGCTTTAAAGGGAGCTAGACCTTGAGCACACTCAGGTCACCATGCATCCGATGGGAGCGCGGGCGCTCAGAAAGAAAGGGGCAAAAGCGATGTCTTTGGAGCAGAGTTTTTCTTGAAGCATTTACAATTCTAAAGGAATTCAAAGGTTTATTTTTCACTCAATAATAATACCCAGGATAATGAATATAATTGGCTTTGGGCAGTTGGATGAACGTCTCTAGTTTCTAGCTTCCATTTCAGTTTTTTGTAAACGTAGGAAAAGTATTTAGAAAATGACTGCAGTTAGCCGTAATTCTCGTTAAATCACGTCTTTCTCAATCCAAATTCTCCGATCCAAGACGGTTTTATACAACTTAAGAAAAAATTCAGTTTCCTGTCGGTCTATCTTGATTGTTATGTGACTTCATACGTCATGTTTGTAAAATTGTTTTTTGTCCGTCTACAGCCACAAAACAATTTGCATAGTAATTGATATTGAAATATTGATTGGTAGATGCACTTTAGGTGACATTAAATGACCTGATGACCTGTGCAAGTAGTTAAGATACAAAGCGGGTAAGATGACGGATGGACGGATGAATAAAATGTGCTTTGAATTACTTTAAATTATAAAACAGGGGACATAATAGAGGTAAGAGTCCGGATAAGACTTCTAATGGATGAAAATATTAAAATACACATTGCAAATGTGCATTGAGTAGACAGTCAAGGCCGGACCAAGGATGGGATTTTCATAGTTCAGCGGATGTGCTTCAGCGTCCTGGCTGCCTGAGGAAAGATTTGTGTTTGATGGAAAGAAAACAAAACAATTATCAGAAATATTAAACAGAAAAAGGACAGGGCTGCTTTTTATAATAGAATACCTCTGAAGTCTGCCCTGGATACACTCAATAAAAGCTCATAAATGTGGTTGGAGAGGATGAAACGTTCTCCCAGGTTTGTACACTAATGGGAATCCGATGTATCTGGATTGGATTCCTCTCGTTTCTCCATTTGTGAACGTGGTGTTCCAGGCTGCGTGTTTTCTCGTGGATGGCAGATCGCGGCTGACATACACAGAGGTGGTGACGGGAGCAGATGCCCGGTACAGTAAGGGGAGGTGGGTGTGTGTGTGGAGCGTCTCAAACGTGCCCCATCTGCCTCCTCACTCCCTGACACAATCTGGAGTCCAGAGTCTCTGTGGAGGAGCTCGGCTTCCCTGGCTGCTCTCCAAGCCTCACCCCAGGGATGCGTATGTATCTGCCCCGGCGCTCAGCCAAAGGGATTGTTCTCCGTTCAGACCCGTTGTTGGACCTGGAGTCGTCACTGGAAGGAAAGTCTTGTTTGAATTCGGCGATCCTGCACAAAGCACGTAGTTGTTTGTGAAGGCGTACATGTCGTCCTCCTCATCTGTTTTGATGTAGAGCAATGTCATCCCAAAGACTAAATATTTAACTAGCGTGCACTAGTTACAGTCTGTAAGCTGTAGAAAGCCATAAACATCTGGCTCTTGACATAATGAAAAAAAAAGGATGATAGTAATGTAAATATTTATTTATTTATTTATCGTGGGGTAGATTCTTAGATATTGATTTTGCAGCTTTGAGGTCACAGTGGAATATATCACAGAGTAGATTCAGAGATTTGACAGGTGTGACCCTCTGGGCTCTGCAGTTATTCAGTCGATTTATGATGGCGGAGGGTGACGGCAGTCGCCTCCCAGCATGAAGGACCTGGGTGTGACTCCTGGTCCAAACACCGTGCCAAATAACAAGCATGGTTTAGCCCAACTGGAGACTCTTGATCGTCCCTAGGTGTGAGTGTGAGAGTGAGTGATGTGGTGTCGTCCCTGCCTTTTCCCTACACTCTTTGGAGACAGGCATCACTAGACCCATGCAACACTCCATAGTTGTAAAGAAAATGTACTGAAAATAACTTGTACTGGTCAAAATCCTCAGTGGCCATGTTTCCATCCATGCATTTTTGTACAGTATCTCACAAAAGTGAACACACCCCTCTTTTCACAGCTATTTTGAGTTATTTTGTGAGGACAGTATATCACTGCTATTCATGCTACATTTCTGCAGTGTCGTCCCATGAAAAGATATAATGAAATATGTGCAAAGATGTGATGGATGTACTCACTTTTGTGGCTGTAGAAAAGGTTGATTGAAACCAGAAATCTTGGAAATTCTACAGAGGAAACTGCAAAACTTTCCAGTCTTTCCAGTATTGTTTTTTACTTTATTCCTTATGGGCAGTAACCAATTCAAATCAGCTGTTTGCAGTTTAGGAGGTGCGTTACGTTAGGCATGACTCAGGTTGCTCAGATGGTCCGTGCACAGTTAGAAGGTTCGGCGCGCTGTAGTGAGCACGTCTAAGCTCCAGAGAGTGAACAACGGGGAGCCTGGTCCTGGGGCTGCTGTGTCAGGGGTGTGATGTTTCCACATTTAGCTGCGGTCAGTTAGTTGTCAGGAGCTGATTGAGTATCTGCACTGCCACTGCCAAAGGCCGCGCTACGTCGCCTGAAAGCCTGCTGTTTCTTTTTCTTTTTCCCCACCTCTCTCCCCTCCACTCCGTCATCGCTTTCCACTCCACCTTTTTTTTTCTTTCGTAGCATAAAGGAGAAAAGCTCTTAAAGTGCAGGTACCGACCGACGTGTTTGCATCTGGAGCTGCTGCTGTTGTGTGTGCGTGGATGCAAAGAGTCTATTAGAGGTCTGACTCTTCACACCCAGTAAACATTAACGGCGTCTTCTGTGCGGGTATCCGAGGCTCTAAATTGGAACGAGCGCTCTTTAATCTTGGCTGAAACCTTCTCTCGCCCCCCCCCCCCCCTCCCCGCCGCCCTCCCTCTTAAGGCGGTAGAGGTAATTAGATCCAATATGACTGGCTTTGGAGAGGTGCCACGGGCTGATTTCACATGCATGTGAGCGATCGTAGCGACGTTGGCGCTCGCTGAGTCACGCCATGCTTTTGGACATCTGAAGAGCCGCTGAAGCACCTGAAGAACATTCCAATCAAAGGTTTTCTTCATCCTCACAAGAACCCTCCACTGCCCATTAAAAAAAGAAGAAGCCCTGTTTACTGAGAGTGCGGGAGGAGGTGTTCAGCTCAGACGATTTAAGCCTCTGACAGACATCTGAGAGAGATGAAAGAGAGAGAGACGTCCCGTCTGCGCCCAGGTTGAAACGGCGGGGTATCGCTCAGCTGACGAGCACGCGTGTACACACACAAACAAGCGCCCAGACGCACTTAGACGCACTACATGCGGACGTGCTCCCGCCTCGTCTGCCCCTGCCGTTAGCAGCCAGTTAGCACAGCACGGGCGTCAAAGAGGGGAGACCTCTAACGAGACAGCGGGAGTGGGAAGCGTCTCCCGTTTGACACGGGTAAATGCTGACCCAAGCTGCAAGCTCTCCGACACAGGCTGATGGAGCTTCATCACATTAGTGTTTCACTTGGGGAGAGTGCGGCTCCAGTTCTAGACACATTAGCCCGTTGTTTGCAAATCCAGGTGTAAAGAAAAACTGCAATACGAGTTCATGCAGATCTGAAATTAGCATATACAAAGTCAGACCGGCCATTAGATTTGCTTGTATTGTACATTCATATCCAAATTATTAGATGGCAATATTTGGGGGGAAATGTGTGTACACCCAGAATTCAGGTAAAATAATTGATATTAAAGTTTATGCAGAATTTGATACTACCAATAATGGAACATTAGCAACACAATACTTGGAAATACTCCTCCCTCAATTATCTCTCTTCCTTTGCTTTTCTCGAGTCCAGTTTCAAAGATATGTATAATATCATGTTCATTTAAAACTCAAGTCTCAACAAATTGTGTTCCAGTAAGAGTCTATACTATAAACATATACCATATAGATCTGCCATGACTCTGTAATGACTGACTCCGCCCGGGAGGAAGAAGAGTGTTTTTATTGTTTAGGCTGTTGAGACTGAAATGAAAATATTTGCTGACACAGACCCAGAATCTGCATGCCGCGCAGGCCTGTAAATGATGCATAACCAGGAAAAACATTTTTGCTGCCATTTAAATTTCTTTCATTCTTATCACTTCTCAAGCTGCCGCAGCAAATCTGCTTTCGTGTACAAGTTTAACTCGACGTTCTCACTCTCCGGGCCGGGGCGATTTCATTATATACTCCCGGATCTGCGAGAAAAAAGAAAAAAAAAGGCCGTGTATGTAAGTGGGACCTCTGCAGTGCGATAAAAGAGATGTTCTCCTGCTTTAGTGTGTCACGCAGGCCCGGCCCGGCAGACACACTGCAGCTTTATTCCTTTTTGGATTTCGCTCCGACGTGCAATTTTGCTGACGCGGAAGCCGCTTGCATGGGCGCCCATGGCTGGTCCTGAAGCAACAGCGCTCCGGCTCCAACCCTCTTAGCCCTCATTTATTATCACTGGGAACCAAATCACAAAGGAAAGCGCAATCGATGGGGCTACCTGGCAGAGACTCAAGTGCTTAGGAGGGAGCGGGGGGGTGCCGAGCCCCTCAGATACCTCTAAAGGCCTGAATCGATCGCAGCCGTTCTGCAACAGTCGGCTGACACAGCAGGCTTTCCAGCCCAGCGCCGAGGACGCATCGAAAGGAGCCCCCGTCGGTAGGTGTACGCAAGGATGACAACATGCCTATTGTATTTCTGCCACTCGCTGGAAGAGGAGGCTTTTATCTGCCTTTCAGAATCCCTTTAAAGGGCTCCTGGCTCCTCCGGGACGGCCCGTGCCAAACGCAGAGCAGCGCTGGCACTTAAAGCTGCCCGTCGAGAGAAAGCCATAAAGTTTACAAAGTCAATTAAGACCTTTTTTTTTTTTCCTTTAACCGATGTCAGGCAAATTAAAGCTACTTGGCCCGGCTCCCTGTGGGTATACTGTCAGATGGTAAACCAGGGCCCACTTAGCGTCACAGGGTTCCCCAGGCAGGGGGGGCACAGAGCGGTAAGCGGCTTACTTACCCCCCTCCCCCCAACTCAGCTTGTGCTTTTTACAAGTTTCCTTTCGAGTGTTTTTTTCCTCCGAGTGACATTTCACTTTCGCTTGTTTTTGGCACGACTGCGGTCACGTCATTCTGCAAACCAGGAGCAATTAGCCAAAGTCATACTTACCAAAAACAAAGTGCACGCCAGGGTCATCATAGTTTTAGATTTTTCATTTTAGTTTAGTTTTAATTAGTCTTTTTTCCCCCTCTGATTTAGTTTTTTTCAGTTCTCATATCAGTTTGCTAGTTGCTATTAGTTTCTGTATGTTTCCAAATGCTTAGTTTTAGTTTGGTTTTCATCAGCTTTAGCACTAGTTTTAGTTTGTCATACTTTGGCAGGTGCATGATTCAAAAGATCAGAGCAAGTATAGTGAAATAAATCTCAGAAGACACCATGGTAGAAGACGAGAAAAAACGAGAAGTAAATAAATAAATTGCTGGAACCAAATAAATTGATTTCATATCAATCCGACATTGACAGAGATGGAAACGAAGGGATGAGTTTTAGCCACAATTACAGTACGTTTTCGTTCGTTTTGTCAACACATAATACAGTTTCCCTTAGTTTTTCGTTTTTGTTGTCTCGTTAACAACCATGGTGCGTGCTGGACGGCTGAAATGAGCGGCTCCGCCGTGCGTTGGCACCTCCGTGTTGCCTCGGATCAGTCGGCCGGCGCAGACGGCGTACAGAATCGCCGCTCGGAGCCTGAAGGTTCTTCCCGTTCGATCTTATTTGTCCTGCGTGACGTGAAAGTGGCTCTGGAGTGCGGGGAACATTTCCATGGCTTGCAACACACTTAACCAATTTTGCAGATCTCAGGCAGTCGCTGCTTATGGGTTATCCTCACAGGGAGCTCTCCGACTCCCGTACCAGTTCTGCTTGAAGTGCTAAGTAAATTTGTTTATTGCCCCGTGTTTGTTGAAAGAGACTTCAAACAGCAACTTCAAACATTTATCCCTGTTTCTCTCTCTCTCTCTCTCTCTCTCTTATTTTCTTTTTGCTTTTACATTGTCTCTTTTGAAGGCAAATTCCATCCATCCATCCGTCCGTTTTCTCACCCGCTTAATACGTGATCAGTATCACAGGGCATCCAGAGGGCGGAGGCACACACACACACACACACACACACACACACACACACACACACACACACACACACACACACCTATGGACAATTTCAGTCTCAAATTGACCAAACACACTTGTTTGTGGACTGTACAGACATATTTATAACATGCAAGCCTTCAGCTAGACAGGGAGTCGAACCAGAGGCCTCCTTGCTGTGAGGTAACCATGTCATCCCACCAATCCACCATGTCGCCCATTGGATAAGCATGTTTGGTGTTATTTGATTATGGCAGTCTGACAGTGTCTGTAGCTGGGGGAAGCATGCAAACTCTGGGCCGGCATCAAACTCGAGTCCCTGTTGGTGAGAGGTGACAGTGCTAACCACTGTGCTACCCTGAACCAAATACCCCATCAGTGGGTGCAGCTTCTCCTTCATGTTGAACTCTGCTTATTGTTGTTATCAATTTGTCAACATGTCAAATGTCAAAATAGAATTAGATAGTGAAATATAGCACTGCACTACCCATAGTTTGTAAATTATGTTATTTTTACATCATCCAGCCAACTGATGAACAGAATGATGGGACGAGAACTGGAATTGGACATGAACTGTATGATATGGATGATGCGATATATTCGGTTAGATAAAGGATAAGTGTCAAATACAATACAGACGATATAAAATCAGCATTTCAGCTACATGAAAAGAGTCAGAGAATTAGTCTAATAATCCTAAAAAATGCGATCAAACCGTGTTTAGTTCATTCAGACATGGGATAAATGAGCATGGAGCCGTTTGGTGCAGTTGAAGACAAACATCCTGTGATGTCTTGAAATTAGGCCCCGTCGTGAATAATGATGGTGATAAAGGAAGGGATTTAGAGCTTAGATTTATGTCAGTAAGCGTGGCTAAATACATTTCTTTGTCGAAACTGATGGATAAAATTCAGTTAAACCGTGATGAGGTTGAAAAGTGATTAAAATGGATGATTTGATCCTCCTGCCGAGCACTTCCTAGATTGTATTACGGGGGCCGCAGAAGACTTGGAGATGGCTTTATCGAGTGTGCGAGGGAGCTCCTCTTTTCTCTTATGGTGCACGTGCTCATTACTAAAAATTGTTGGCCCCTGGAGTTTGGTTTGTCCTAATTCCTCTGCCTAATAGGGAGCTGCATTTCCTGGAGGGCGTTTTTCAGTCTTGCATAATTTAGGGGATGGCTGGTTCCTGGAGAAGCACCTTTTCCACACACAGCCGAGGATCCCATCCGAGCTTTTTCGGGCACACTTATTACAGACCGTAGAATTTAATTAAGTTTGACTAGTTTTGCTGCCAGAACAGTCTCTCTCTCTCTCTCACTCTCTCTCTCTCTCTCTCTCTCTCTCTCTCTCTCTCTCTCTCTCTCCCTCGCTCTCTATCTGAGAACATACATACAGTTTTTAAAGTGGAGCAGGGAGGTGGAGGTGCAGGGACTGCAGAGTTGGAGGTGTGTGGCCTATCGCCCTCAGCTTTCATCGGACGCCTCCCCGGGGCTGCTTCGTCTTGTTCCATCGCTTACTCTCTCATTAGGTTTGGGACGCAGGTTGGTCCCGAGCCAGTCCCCCTCCAGCTGTCTCCAGGCTTCAGCCTGTCCTCCTCCTCCTGCTCACCCATCCTGCCAGGTCGCAGGGCGACACATTTCCTGGTTTTCTCTTTTTTTGTTTACGACTCTTACTCGACTCCAAACCGACTCGCTGTCAGGAAATCTAGAGGATGTTACCAGACAAAGCTCATCTCGGATGGCTCGTTGGTTATGAAAACAAAACATTTTGTACGGTGGAGTATTAGGGCCACATAAAGAAGAAAAAACAATCAATTTCAAGAATAAAATCATTAATAACGAGTCATAGAACAGGTGAGCAGGTAAGGTTGATGTAGACTACACGTTAAATGTTTATTAACCTGTTCTGTTCAGTTTCATACCTGCTTTCTCATCTCCACCTGCTTCCGTTTTAAATACGACTTTATGCTTGTAATATTATGACTGTAATCTACGACTTTATTCTCATCATTAATTGTTTTCTTCTGACTCTATTCTCATTATAAATGACTTCATTCTCTGAATTATTATATATTTTGTGGCCCTAATACTGCGTCATAGTTTTGTCAGTGTGTTTCTAAAACGTCGGGGGAAGTGCTCAGCTTGCAGTGGCGGTAATTTAATATGGATTTCCTTCTTATTTTCTCATTTTTTTTCGGGCTAGAAAACAGAGGCCGACACACGCTCTGTAACAGCGCAGCAGCATAAATAATGCACTAGCTTCATTAGCGGTCCGTAGGCCCGACCAGCAGTGTTACCTCATTCGGCCTCTGAACAGACACTTATTTCAATCACGGTCTTCGGTATAATAACTTTCATTAGCACCGTCCTGACTCCAACCGCACTGAGGAGGAGAAAACTGGAGGCGGGGGGGGGGTCCATGCGACAGCTGTGGAAGCCACAGAAGATGAAGTAAAACCAACACGGTGTAAAATGAGTTTGTCACCCGGCAAACATCAGCCAAATAAATCGCTGATTCTTCCTGCACGCACCACGCTCTTTATAGTCGTTTTGCACCGCAACGCGACTCCGGAGAGGAGAGCCGAGGCCGAGCTGGTCCACAGACCGGCAGAGAGGTGTTCAGAGGTGGGGGGGGGGGGCACACAGGAGTTCAGAGGGGGGAGGGGGGGCATACATGCAGCCTGTCGCTCTCTCCTCACTGAGCACAATCAGCAGCTATTACACCTAGCTAGCAGCAACTGTGTGTTGAAAATTGAAATTAACGAATTATTTGGTTTCTTTCCAAGATAAAAGAACACAAAAACGTGTCATTTTTCTTGTTTTAAGAGTTCATTTCTTGCCTTGAACGTTCGACTTTACGCTATGATCTTAAATCGTGCGACAACAGTCTTATTTCAAGAAGCCTTGTCAGGTTTGCTCTTCCATGGGAACATAAAACAAGTTAAATTATCATGGAGGGTTTCACCTAACGAGGCTGCTGTTGACTGATTTAAGGTCATAGAGTAAAGTTGTACACTTAAAATCAGAAATGAACTCGTAAAACAAGATAAATGATCTATTAACCTCATTGTCATCTTCATTATACTTCTTAAAAGTTTTCATTTTCTATCTAGGTGAGAACCAAGTGATTTGCCGTGCTTTGACCAAGGACTTTCTTTTGGTCCCTACAATATTTCTGTAGCTCTTGTAACTTCTTGCTTTTTATGAAAATGCTTTTTATGAAAATGAAGGCCTTTAAAAAGTATGAAGAAGTCTTAATCAGGATTTAATGGGGTGGATAGATTTGGTGGTATTCAAGCTCTTTCCAAAGAGTTTGAAAATTTCTGGTGTATTTATTGTGAATAATTGAGAGTCAGAGTCACTTTTTGTGACCGAAGGTTTATTTTAATAAAACCAAACTGCCTTTGGTTGAATTTATTCTCTGGAGCTTCGTCCCATCCCAGCTGATCTGAGGTCTACGTACGGTTGAGATCTATAGATTTAACTGTAAACTGATAAGTGAGTGTTGCCTGTTACAGCTTGAAGTGGAGATTAGGTCTTAAAGTTTGTCTTTTCTTGGAAGATCTTAAAGTCTTAAAGTATTGAAATTAACTTGAGGATTCTTGCAACAGTGTTGACATGTTTGTTTGCATATTTTCAAACTTTTCAGACTCAATTTGTATCAAAGATAGGGATTAATTTTGTTTTGTTTTTTTACCATCTTAGAACTACAGCAGTGTGTCTGAGACCTGTCCCTGCTCCCCTCTCCTCGTCTCCTTCTTCTGCATCTCTTCTCCTCACCTCTTCATCCATCACTGTATCCTCTCCTCTCTCCTCTCCCCGTCCTCCCCTCACCTCCTCTCCCTAATCCCTTCTCCTCACTCTCAGACACTTACACTTGTAATTCCCAGCCAGATCCGTCCCGAGTCAAAGCTGCGATTTGAGTCGCCAGCGACAGGGCGGATTAGCAGGAGGAATCCTGAGTGAAGGCACGTTTTTGCTTCGCTTCCTGTATTCCTCCTCTCTCTCCTCCTGCCTGTATCAGTGCATGTGTGTGTGTGTGTGTGTGTGCATATTAATCCCAGTCATTCCTTCCCTCGCCATTATCTCAAAGCCCCTCATCAAAAAGCGACGCTAGGTTTCTTAATGTGCTCAGTGGTCGTGTTTTTTAATCGCAGACGGAAACGGGTTAAACAGCTAAGAAAGCAGATGAGTGCCTCGTCTCATTCATAAAGTCATATAATTACCAGATTAGCTCCATTTTCCTGTAATATGTAATAACTCACAAAGAGAAAAACATCCCCACTTGGCTTCAATGCAGAGATAATGTAATAGAATTAATTGATGTAGAGATGCCAATCGTTATGGGGCGTGATGAACCTCGGAGACGCCCTGTGGTTTGATGGGCCAGCGTCTGCCTAATCCGAGCGTTTCCCAGATTACGTTGTTGTGTGGAGTTGTTGCGTTGGACGGGACCGTCGGGCCATCCAGCGCGGTTTGGAAGCTCCCAAAACAAAAAAAAGAAAGAAAGAAAACATTCACTTTTAATTGAGAGCAATCTCCTTGTGATGCAAACGCGCGGCTGTTGTGTGTGACTAATGGGTTTCAGGTCGGGGGAATGTGTGTGTGTGTGTGTGTGTGTGTGTGTGTGTGTGTGTGTGTGTGTGTTTGGTGGCACAACACAAGCCGAGTCTCTTCTGCGGTTCGGAGCTTTCTCTTGTGGCGAAGTTTGAGCGGAGGAGCGGAATTTTAATGAAGCTATTTCGATGAAAAATTCAGCTTTCTCCCCCCTCCTCCTCCTCCTCGCCCTCTCCTTCGTTTCGCTTCTGTCTCTCACCCCTTCTGCCAAGGACAGCGTCTTTGATCTGATCTGGACGAGGAAAGGGGAGAAAAGGGGGGGGGGGCGTGGAGGAGCTTCCGAGACGAGGAGCGGCTCCTCACCCAACGTCCTCCTGGTCCTCCACGTGTTCTCCTCCTCCTCCTCCTTCGTCCTATCACGTTACTCAGATATGCTCTGGTACCATCTCTGGTTGTTGAATCACACAGATGCAAACTGATAGGGAGGCGATACCGTGGGGATGAAAGCCGCAGATGCTAATGATGTTCAGCCCCAGTGAGTCGAGTCTCCCTGGACTGGGTTCTTCTTTAAGGACAGAGCAGGACAAAAGGAAAGAAAGTAGTTATCTATTTTACACTTAAAGCTTCCCAGAAGGGAGGGAGATTGTGGATAATTTTACAGGTTATTGCTTTAACAAAATTGCAAAATTCATTCTTGAATTCCTTCAGAAAGAGGTCCGCGAAACTGTAACAGACTGAGCTAACGCAGTGAAACATTATTTCTATCAGCGGTTTATCTTTTCACACCAGTCCTCGTCATTAATGCCAAATTATCCCCGTATCTTGAGAAATCACCGTTTTGTCCCCTGGAGACGAAGATGTACATTATTCCGCCGAATAATGACATTATTAAAGCAACTCTCTTATGAAAGCGGCAATAATTAAATCATTAAGGACGACTGTTCTCAGCTTTCATATGGCTCGACTAAATATCATTTGAATGATGAGTTCATCTCTGGATTCATCGCTCGGTTTGGTTTCAGGGCGTTTCTGGACGGCTTCCAGCGTCGTTCTACGGAAAATAAAAGCGATATTTCTAGAATTACGGCCAAATACAATCACTCCCTGGTGAATGGGGAAGTCTAGACTCGTGAGACTCCTGGTTGAGGAAGATGGACATTCAAATCATTTTTGCATTTTAATAGATTTCTTTTAATCGTATAAAGAAAAAGTTCAGGTTTGGTCCATTAACTTCTATGTGGCATCCAGTGACTTATAAAGACAGAAAAAGTGTTTCCATCACTCATTTTTAGAGGTTCTGGAAAAGCATCTATTCAAGTTTCCCTCTACAGTCTGAAACCATGCAGGTTAAGGTGGATTGGAGACAGGAAGCAGATGAGATGATGGATGGGTTTTGGTCCTAATACTTCAAATTCAGACCAAAACAAATATTTAAAAAACAGGAAATGATCATGATTTCCCTCATAAATGACTCATTCATTACCTTAACTAGTGAATCAGCTCCCTGTTTCCCCATAAACCTGGGAATGAAGACATCTGATAGCCCACGCGCTTGGCAGGCTCCGCCGTCAGACTGCAGGATGACTCCAAAAACAAAAACAAAAAAAATCTGTTTTTACTGGACGGGAATCAGATGTAAACTAGCAAAGACAGCAACTCTGACTCGTCCGTCAGGCTTAGCTGGAGTTACAGCTCCTGGAACGGGATTCGCCTGTAACTCACCCCTCCCCCTCCTCCTCACACACACACACACACACACACACACACACACACACACACACACACACACACACACCTACGTATTGCCAGAGTGTTTAATCTCAGGAGATGACGGGTCGCCAGAAGTCCGTCCGGTAAACAAACTGTGTGAGTCAACGTGACTCCCCCGTCCCAGAACCTGCTCGGCTCGGCCTGAAAAACAGATGTCACCCTGGCACTCCCCGTCCTCTGCCCAGATGTGCTGTAAGAGCACCTGAGAGCCTCCTGCAGTTGACACCATTAATGATCATGACCTTCTCTGATTACACACACACACACACGCACGCTGGAGTGCGTGTGTGTGGGACTGGTGCAGATCATAGGCCGGTGTGAGGGTGTAGCGTGGCTCTCAGACGGTGGAAATGTGCAATCATCATCATGTTTTGAGGAGCTTTAAATGCATGAACACGCAGTAATTGTGTACACATGCCCACACACTGTTTCCTCGTTCTTGCTGATCTGACTGTTCAGCTGCTAAAGGAACGCTGCTCCGCCTCTCCATCACTCCTTATTAGAAGTCAAATCACAATCGTGTTGAAGAATGACGTTTCAGTCCTTTTCCATCCATATGTACGGGAAATTGAGCTTTTTGGCTCTTTTCTCATAGGTTTCTCATAAAGAAATGTCCTCATTGTGGGATGAATAAAGGCATTTTAGATCCTCTCCCTGGACACTTATGTCATTGCCTTCAAGAGGATCTCAAGGAAGAGACGTAACTTCTCCTGTGTTTCCTGGATCTACCATGGAGTCACGTGTCCAAGAGGAGCAGCGGCTCTGCTTAGAGCTCCTCAGGCTGAACCCAGCCACCATGTGGAGAAAACCCATCTCAATCTTAACACTCTTATATAACTCCTACAACTCAAGACCATAGCTGAGGGCTGGGCTGCTATAAACTGCTTCACCTTGGGGCTCAGCACTCTCTTCTTCTCCATGGACCAGTGTGGAGCTCCTCCTGGAGTTCCTCTGGGACCCCTGTCCTGCTTGTTCTAGATGTTTCCTGCTCCATCACACTCATTTTAAGGCCCCTGTAGTGCTGGATGACTGCCTGGGCCGAAGACATGAACTACTTGAACTCCTCACTTGGAGGGAGAAACTTCATCATTTCCCAGCGAGAGAAGAGAACTGAGAAAGATGGATCGATAGTATGTGCTGTATTGATCTCACGGTACATGGCATGTACATGAGACTGTTGTGTTACCTTATACTCACACAGTTTAGATATAAATACACAGGGATATTAAAAACTGACCTGTCAAACATGATTTCCTCACATAAAGAGAGCTCAGATTTACAGTAAACGCAGGCCTCACATTGATACTGGGAGATTCGTATTTGCTGAATTCAGCAGTGGTTTGACAGAAAAATAACAAAGGAGAATCTTCTTTTTCTGGTCGTCCACAAAGTGTGAGGCGTCGATGCTTTTCCCTGAAAGCAACATCTCAGAAACTCCATGAGGAGGTTTTTCTATTTTATATTCCAAACTTCTGGATTCCAGTTTCTTCTCAGACTAATGTCTCATGAGATAAAATGATGAAGTAATGACATTCCCAAGTCTATTTTTGTTTTCTATCACTGCTATTAAGTTAATGCCTTTAAGATGTGAAGAGGCACTGCAGAGGCAAAAGAAGATCCGCCTTCATTCCTCAATTTTCCATTATTTCATATGCTGAAATGATAACTGGGGGGGGGGGGGGGGGGGGGGTCAAAACAAAACAAAACAAAACAAAACATAAACCTGGTCTCCAACAAAAGACACCTGCAGCCATTTACAAATGAACGTTGTTTACCTAAACCACGGCTGTAATTGACAGATTGACCATAATGAAAGTTGTCGTTACTCGCAGCCCTAATTAGTCGTAATGTCGAGCTCATCGCTGCAAAAAAATTGAGCCGAGCAAAACAGGAAGAAAAAAAAAAGAAAAGAAATAAAGGTGGATCGGTCACTGCCGGCCAATAACCGTTCCGCTTAATAAGGTCAGTATTGGCTGAATGGATCCCCATCCATGGGGCCGAGCCACACACACACACACACACACACACACACACACACACACACACACACACACACACACACACACACACACACACACACGCACACACACGCATGCATAAAAATGCTTATTTTTTCTGCTTGGAATCACATGCCAACAACATTACATACAGTCACTTTGATTACATAATTGCTTGTTTTTACACAGCGATTTGTTTTTCCACTTTTTAACCAAATTACATCCACAAACACAGCACGAACCTGAGGTGCTTTCCATGGAGATAGAAGAAAATAAACCACTTAATCATCATCTACCTGCTTTGTACCCAGTGGTGACTAGAGTCTCCAGTCAGCCTGAACATGCGTGTTTTTAGGCATACGAGAACATTTGGAGAAGATGCAAACTCTCGATCCATCTGGGATGCAAACCTTCTTCTTCCTGTGAGACAAAAGCACCTTTAGGAATGGAAATGGTAATAATATTAATGACTTCATTGGAAGCGAGGGATATTCATTGTCCAGGGAGCTCGTCTAGTCTTTGTAGAGGACTTTGGTCCATCGAGGTGTTGTGTGGAATGGACTCTACCATCTTGAGTGAGTCTCCATTAATCCATCAGGGAACCATGTCCATATCCACTACTCACTACTAACACATAACGTAAACACTTCTTCACAGCCTTGCACTCTCACCTCACGTCACAGCTTTTTCCAATCTCCATCCCGGCTCCATTCTGGGTCACTGTGCTTCCCCCTCCTCCTCCTCCTCCTCCTCCTCCTCCTCCTGTCTTCCCCTCGCCAGGTTTGTGTGAAGCAGGTTGTCCGTCTGCCGGGCGGCGGGAGGCCTTGGAGACGCGGGCTCGCTTGTTTACTTTCATGAGTTGTTGCCTGGCCACCCTGCCGAGGCCCTGCTGCGGATTGAAAAGGCATCAAAACATTTCTGTGGGTCCCGGCGTCTCTGAGTGGCAGCCCGGGAAATAAGGCAGCGCATCCGGCAGATTCCTGGAGAGGTGTCTCTGTTTTGTGTGTGTAACAGCTTTGCCCTTCAGATAGAGAGGAAGAAAAAAAAAACAAGAGGTTCAAAGCTGCTTTTCTCCGGTTTGTTCTTTGGAGTATACCATTTTTTTTCTTCTTCTTCTTTTTCCAAACAGCGTATTATAGGTGTGGATTAGAGCCACGCTAATTATGAGGTTATGAATGGAATTATGTCTCCCCGAGGTTGCAGAATCATTTCTGTGATAATAGCAGACTTGTTATTCATATATCAAGATATGCCAGCGAGCCTTTTCTAATGAATGTGCCGTGAAAGCTCCGCTGCCTCCTCAGTCCTATTTTCTCTCTGTGAAGAAAAAAAAAACATGGTATTACGTGTCGCTCCGAGATAGCGGTGGGTAGGGTTTTTTTTTTGGGATTCAGAAGTAGCATTTTTTTTTTACACCTTTGAGGCAAAAATCTGCCTGTTTAGGCTCCAAATACAGAGATGGAAAAATAAAAAAAGGAAATGGTTGGGCTTCTTTTTTTATTTATTAAAAGAGAGAGAGAGAGAAAAAAAGAAAAACAGTGTTTGACTCAAATTACAAAAGCTCCACAGATTCATCTCATTAATACCGAGTGGATGACCGAGTTATTTCAAGACTCGCTCGCTCTCCAGATTAATGAGGCACTTCCCCGTGTAACACACACACACACACAGAATCAAAGTGAAAGTCGAAGCGAGTGAGAGTGAGAAGGTGGGAGAAAGAGGAGAGAGAATAGATGGAAAGAGTATGAGAAGCAGGGGTAGACCCCCAGAGAGATAGAGACAGAGAGAGAGAGGGAGAGAGAGAGAGAGAGAGAGAGTGAGAGAGAGAGAGAGTGAGAGTGGAAAGACTCCAAATGTTCCACTCTGGAATATCTTCAAGGACAATCAGCTAAACAGTTGATATTAAGAGAGCTGTGTGAAATCGATTGCTCAAGGTGTTATCTGCGCTGCAAAAATGGCTGGTAATTAGTCATGGCTAAAGGAGTGAGAGAGAGAGAGAGAGGTGGAGAGAGAGAGAGAGAGGTGGAAAGAGAGAGAGAGATGGATTTAATCTTAATAGATTTCACTGCAGTGCAGATACAGTAGCTCCTGAGAGAACAGACTCTCTGTTTCTCTTTCTTCCTCTCTCCGTCTCTCTCTCTCTCTCTCTCTGGGTGTCTCTCTTTCTCTCTCTCTTTGTCTTTCTGTCTCTCTTACTCTCTTTTTCCCCTGCCTGTCTGTCTTGCTCTCTTTCTGTCTGTTTCTCTCCGACTGTTTCTCCTACTGTCTCTCTTACTTTTTCCTGTCTCTCTCTGTCTTGCTCTCTTACTGTCTCTCTTACTGTCTCTCTCTCTCCTTTTTTTCCTTTTCTCTTTCTTTGAAGAAAAGCAGAGTTCAGTACGTCTCTGTGATGCTCTAAACTTTGCCTGAACCATCAAATATCAATGTTTTAGTCGTTTCCTCAGAGGCAGCTCCAACCCTCTCGCTCTACCTGTTCTGTGTTTATGAGTGTGTATGTAACAGTCCAGATGTGTCGTTTTGCTGTTTGGGGGCGAGAGCCCGTAAAACCGTTTCTCTCTCGTACCGAGGCTATAAAGTCGTCTCTCGACCTGCCGTAGAAAGACGAGCTAGCGAGGCAACGTGAGAGAGAGAGAGAGAGAGAGAAAGGAGAAAAAAAGCCATGAAAAGGACAAAACCAACAGAGCGTTAGTCAGCCCGTACTTAAACTCTCCTTTTCTTCTCCACATCTCAGAGCAGAACAAACACAGAGCGCGGTATTATTTTTGCAGCCTCGCCAGCTGCAGCCTGACGTATCCCACCGGCCGCCGGACGCGGCCGTCGTGTTTCGATCCGAGCGCACGTAGAGCTGCGATACACAGACAACACCTGGCCGCTTCTTATGAGATCCCTCCCCTCCGAAGGAAAAACACTCGGCTCTGATGAATGACTGCAGTAATAACAACACGTGTGGCGGCTCCAAAGACATCACTCACATCCAGATATGGAAACGCAGCTAAAAAAGAAGCAACAACAGACGGATTGTGAAACTGTGAGACAGAATGTGAGGTGAAATACCGGTGAGATCTAGATCATTCCTCTCCCCACCAAGTCCTAAATAATTTGCACGTGCCCGCCACAAGGCTCACGACTGTGAGGCTGCAGTCTGGTTGATCTGGCCCAAACACACGAGGCTGGATGTCAGTACCCACGTTTTTAAGCAAGGAACAAATGTGCCTATGTGCGGTTGCCAGATCTGGAGCGGATTGTAATCTTCCCAAACAAGAAAATGGCATCTGATGCATCCAGGGTGTGAGTGTGTTAAAGGGATACTTAAAGGGATAGCGTTTTGTAGCCCACCCAGCTGTTGTCCTGACCCGGAGACCCCCTGGTTAGCATTAGCTTAGCATAGTTGCATAGTTGCTGCTGTGGCCCACTCCTCCAACTCTAGGGACTGTGGTAAGTGACTCAATTTCACCTGGGGGTGGAGTATCCCTGTAACACCCAGAGAACAAGGTTTAATACTCCATTCAAACATCCCGGGTCTCCTTTAATCACATGAACAGGAATAAATCTCAAGTCTGGTTTGGCAGCATGTGTGTGTGTGTGTGGGGGGGGGGGTGATACGTCCAGCTGTGGATTAAACGCGTTTGGTGTTTTAATGAGCTTTAGATAGTTTCAGATCTGACAAAGGGAAACCGTCAGATGGCGTCTCTCACAGGACTTCCTGTCGGGATAAACCCTTCCTGTTCATTGTCTTGAGCCGGCAGCAAAACAACTCCAGCCATTAATGAGGTTACATGTGGAAACCTTCTCCCCCCCCTCCTCCTCCACTCTCTAATTTGTTGAAGTGAGTTGTGTGTTTTTCTTTTTTACGGGGCGTGTGGGAAGTGTTTGTACTGTAGCAGGATGCTGACGTTGACGGGAACCTCTAGTTTTGGCTTTGTTTTCCACTCCTCGCCGCTGCGTTATCTTCATCACCCAAACCATTTGTTTTCTGCCGAATCAGTAATTGCTCAGTGTTTTGTCAGTTTGTTTGACCTTCTAATATTGTGTAAACTGCGTAGAGTTTAATTGCCTCGGGTACCTCAGGCACTCTTGACATTCTGTGTTTGCTTTTTTTTTTGGGGGCCTTTTAATTTGCATCTAAAAATATGTTTTTGTTGCTTTTTTGTTTTTTGTTTTTTTGTTCCCCATTCTGCAGAAGTTAAAGCAGAAGAATCAACAGCTGAAGCAGATCATGGACCAACTCCGCAACCTCATCTGGGAGATCAACTCCATGCTGGCTGTCCGGAGCTGAGCCCCACACACACACACACACACACACACACACACACACACACACACACACATTTACTACAAGCATTGGACAAGAAGATGAAGAAGAGGAAGAAGAAGAAGATCCGGTCGTTAACTGGATGTGTGACAGGGTACCACAGACTGGCTGAGGCTGCACTTTACACACGAAATGGGGACTTTGGCAATATCAGCGAAGAAGACGAGCCAAGACAAACGATGAAGATGCCACAGTTAGAGAGAGAGAGAGAGAGAGAGAGAGAGAGGGAGAGGTGGCTTCAGGTTGGACGACGGCAGAAGTTTTTCTGTCTACCTCGATATTCTGCATTTCAATCAGCATTAATCTCAAGTCAAGTTTATTTTATGTTTTGGTTTAGCTGTAGTCTGCAGCTCCTCGTGTAGGAGAGTTTAAGCCTGTAGAGAAACGTTGATATATTCTATTTAATGTGATCAAATCAAGTGTGTCTGTTAGTCGCTTTATTTAGGGCTGTGCGTGCGTGCGTGTGTGTGTGTGTGTGTGTGTGTGTGTGTGTGTGTGTGTGTGGAGTGTTTGTCAAGAAGAGGTTTTATACGACGATTCCAAAAAGAAAAACAAAACTTCAATAAGAAAGACGCAAAACACTGTGGTTCAAGTCTTATTCTCACTGTGTTCCAACAGCTTCCGACTGGTGTATTTGATGAAGTGTGTGTGTGTGTGTGTGTGTGTGTGTGTGTGTGAACGCGTCCGCTCTGACCGGACGTCTGCTGTAACTATAAATCTTGATTTTTATTTTAGTCTGCGTCTGAGTCGTCTCTGTTCTCAAACACCTGACAGCGAGCTGGAGGAGGTTGATCAAAATGAAAGGGAAAACAAAGAAAGGACCTGGAGTGTGTTCCTCTCTGCTTTAGTGCAGCTCTAACTCACACTTTCTTAAAGAGCTTGCTTTGAAAATCACTGGAATTTCAAGGAAATGTAATTGAAATCAAAGAAATCACATGTTAATTACTTTTGGGATCAAGTCATCTTAAATGAAACAATTAAATTGCAATTACCTTGAACACTTCCTGGATTACCAGAACACTTAGATTTAGCCATTTAGGACATTTTCATGGTCAGTTTTCCAGTGATGAAAATCATCCAAAAAGATAACGATTTCAAATTCAAATTACTGTTACGGTTGAAATGAAAACCGTAGTGCTCATTATTCTACATGCTGGGGAGTCATTTTCTATTTATATTTTCTATTTATATATCTACAGATGGGTCTCATACTGTCTGTTGTGTGACTGGCTGGAACGATTCTCTGAATTGCATGAAATTAAATTCCAATTTCGATTCAACATCCAACAGAATGGAGCCGATTCAAACACAATTACTTTGCGTTTTTACCATCATTTCCAGCTGACATCCTCCACTCCCAGCCCTAACTGAGAATATTTCTAACTGCTTTAACATCAGACCGATGTTTGAGAGGATAAACACCCATTTCAACCCACATTTGTAAGACTGTAAGGTTGTAATATATAAACCGTCTCCCCTCCCCCCACACTCACTCGTCACGCCATCGGTGTCAGATCTCGGCGAGGACTACGAGGACGTGTGGGCGTTTTAATAATTCAGAGCGAAGCCCGGGGTCAGAGCTGTGATGCGGTCTGAGGCCATTGTCCTCAGGGACGTACGTAGAAGGACGGATGCAAAAAAAAAAAAAAAAAGCAAAGATGTGAAAATCGATGTAGCGAGTGGTGACTAATAAAGCCCTCACACAGCGGCGGTTATTATTCCTGTGAGGGCAGCGCAGCATTGAGGGGCTGTTATCACTGTGCAAATGGAGAGTGTGCTCATTCAGCCCAGGCTCAGGTGCAGGGTTACGCCCAGTGTGTATGTATGTGTGTGTGTGTGTGTGTGTGTGTGTGTGTGTGTGTGTGTGTGGTCGTGTCACAATTCAGTCCTCAAACACTGAAATTGTGACATTTTTCTTTGGGGTTTTATGAAATGTTGTGAAATGTTTTAGTTTGTACTGAAGATAAAAGCTATTGCTAATTGATTTGCTCACCCCCTCCCCATGCCCCCCCCCCCCCCCCCCCCCCGCCTGTTCCGGTCTTGTCAGAGACACATTATCTGGTGGGAATCTGGGACGTCTACTTTGGTTTCAGGCACCGTGAAAACTAAGGGGAAAAAAAAAAAGACAAGACGTCTTTGTAGCTGGCAGAGCTCACAAAGACTCTTCGATTGACGTCCGAGCTTCAAGCCTTTCATTTGGGAACTTTTATGCAAAATGTTTTTTTTTTTACCCCTTTGAAATAAAAAGCCTCTATTTGTTAATGTTAAGCCCAGAACAAAACAATCAATCAATCAAACTAAATTGCTGAGATTTGGTCGCTGACAAGAAACGACTGTACAGAAAGACCAAAACTAAACGTCTTAATTTCTCAAAGAGTCTTAAAAGGTCCTTGACATCTGCAGTTCTTTGTTGTTTTTCTGTCAAAGTTCGGTATGAAAGGAAGATACTCAAGGGTGAAAGTGACAAGTCATTTTTTCACCTTGGTCATACATTAGTCAAGTCATGTAACAGCACATGGAGTCTGACTATTGATAAATTGTTGATAAATAATTTGGGAAATTCTCAACGGTACTGTTGCTATAAATGGTCCGAAAAAGTACAGAAGAAGAATAACAAGAAGAAATGTGACCACAAGCATGATCATTAATTAATCGACTGACCAACTAGTTTTAATAATCAGGCCTGAATTTGAGGATTAAAAAACCTTTATAAGTCTCGTTTGAAGACGTATAGTTGAAATCTGGCTCCATAATATCACTATTTTCTGATTTCTTTGTTTGTCTATGTCCAAACTTTTCTCACATTTTTAATCCCAAACATCAAAACGAGACGACACAGAAACACCAGAAGCGGGTTATCATCAAATATGAGTTTTATTTTATTTTTTTTTTATAAATCATTCTTACAAAATTGGCATTTAGTTATTTCATTTGTGACCTCTATAAAAGTCTTCTGTTAATTACAAGGTAGGAGGGAGGAGAAGGCATCGGGACAGCTGGCTCCACCGAGTCCATGCAGGTTCGACGGACGTCGCAGCCGATCACTGATAAATAATCCCAAACAACAGGAAGTGGTCATATGTCGTCTTCGTCGCCTCGGCAACAGTGTCCAAACACAAAGATCCAAAACAAACAAACAGAAAAGACGAAAAAGAAAAAGAAAGGGGTTGATTTGTTGGTTGTTTTAGAGAGTGGAAGCTGTGACTCATCCAGTGTATGAAGGCGAGGCTGCGTAACAACGAAACAGAGTCTGGGACGACAGCTCACGAGTTGATTTACAAAGCAAAGCAAAGCAAAATAGAGAGGGGAAAAATGAAAAGAAACAAAAAAAAAAACAAAAAGGCACAAATCAAGAACAGACCAGTTTCCAGCGCCACATGCTGCCACCATAAACACCACCCGCCTGGCACATTTTGAGCAAACCTCCCTCCATCTGTCTCCACCAGAACTTGCATAATCTCCCCTCTGATCGAACCACGGGCCGCCGACTCTGCCGGATGCAGAGGTTTTCACCAAAGAAGAAGAAGAAGAAGAAAAATCACATCCATCACACTCTGCCACGCTCGCTTGCTGGGCGTGTTGTTGTTGTTGTTGTTGTTGTTGTTGTTGTTAGCAGCGATCGGACCCGAGCGTCGAGTCGTTACCGGGGGGAAGATGTTCTACCGCAGAGTGTCAGAGTGTTTCCAGCTGCTGATCATCTCCCGTGTTTCACTTGGCCAAGTCTTTATTGGGGCTTTTGCAATTTGACTCCCGCCGAGAGCAGAGAGAGTGTGTGTGTGTGTGTGTGTGTGGGGGGGGGGGGGGGGGGGCCTCGATCCAATCCCAGATCACTCGTCTGTGCAATCTTTCAGAGTTTAAAAACTCCTCGACTGCGAGTCTGAAAACGTTTCGTCTCTCTCGGGGGGGAAAAAAAAAACCAGAGCGTGATGCATGTGTGTCCCTGGAAGAAAATAAGCTAATACGGAGCGGCGTTATATTGGCATCTCTGTGGATTAATGTGCACAGCGTGAAGAAAATAAACTGAATAAATACCATTAACTCCCCTCAGCGATGCAGGATCAGTCTGCTGTTCTCGCCACGTCGTCTCGAGTCGTACACAGTCTCTTTTTTGTTTCGTTCAAAAAAATAAATATATGCCTATGTACAGTGCTGAGAGGCGCACGGGCATGTGAAATGTGGTGGCGTGTGGGACGTCTGCAAAGCTGGAGGAGGAGGAGGGAGGGGGTGGGGGTGCAATTCATGATGATTGACAGCAATTGATCAGATATTACAAACAAACAAAAAAGAAAAAAAAAGGCTTGATATGGATTAACACGCTCCCTTGGAGATGAAACAGGCGACAGAGCATCGCTGCAGATGAGCAGACAGATCAGAAATCTCTCCTGGCAAAACACTCCAAAAACGTAAAAAAGAAACCTAAAAAAGGAAAACATGATGTTCAGAACAATGAGGACGACACGCAGGAATGAGCTGCACTGTGGTAGCGTCCGCCGACGCTGAAGAGGCTGAAACACATTTAAACACAAAGTTGAAACGACTCAGTGGGGGGAGGAAAAAAAAAGATCAAAGCCAAAAAAAAGAAATGGATGTGTGATTGATATGGACGCTGCTGGCTGAATCTCACACATACACACACATGCACACACACACACACGCACACACACACAGTAATGGACCAGCCTGGACATGAAGGCCACTAAAAGCTACGCTGCATTTCATTCAAGTGTTTTGGAGCTAAAACGTGAGCTTGTGGCCCGTAATGTTTCGCTGCTATTTCTGTGGAGCGATCAATTAGGAGGGGTGTGTGTGTGTTGTGGGGGGGGGGGGGGGGGGTTGAAATAGCTGGTGATTTCAGCAGTCTGATCTGTTTGTCCAATATCCTTCTGGTGAGTTAAGGTGCAAGATGTCAGGCGTGTGTGTGTACCTATATGTGTGTGCCTATGTGTGTGTGTGTGTGTGTTCCTCTGCATTAGTGGGCAGGTCGTGTGTGCGGGTCACTGCTTTTCACAACAACCACCGCCACAGAACGTGTAATGTGAGAGCGTTTCATCAGCAGCTTGTCCCTCAGGAGCCACTCGGCTCTCCACATGAAATAGGTTTACACTAATTGGAGCCCACGCTTACTATCTGCTGGGTGAGCGGAGGATGGAGGGGGTGTCCAACGTCTGGCCTGGGGGGCCACACACAGTCTGAACGGCCCGCTGCTCAATTAATATGAAAATATATTAGAAGTTTGTAATCATCATAAGTGTTCAGTGTGGTTTTTCTAACATTGTGTTTTGCTGGGGTCCCCCCTGGATACGTACTGGGTCCATTACACAAAGACATATTGACAATTCTGATTCATAAAACTACATTTATATGACCCACAAGGGCTGTTAAAAGCACATTATCATGATTGTATGGGTTTAAAATGTGATTTTTCTAACATGGGTATTTTGGTGGGGTTCCCCCTGGACACGTCCTCGGCCCACGACTGAACCATTGCTGACAGTTCTGACGACGCATCATAATTAAGCTGTTGTCGTTGATATGTTAAGAAGCCTGTCCATTGATAATAGATTCATAAAGACAAAGCATTTTACATTTAAAAAAAAAACCTTTCACATACTTTAACATGACTGAATCTGACCCTCCTTGACTAGAGTTCGGACACCCCTGACATGGGTCTGATATGACGACGGTGGCAGGAAATAAGATTTCTGTTGTAGGCAATGCGACAAAATAACGTTTTGAAGGCGGACGCTCGTATCGGAATGGCACTGACGCGTGGCTGGGGACCAGCTACGGTCCGACCCCCGCGGCCCCTGCGTCTCTCTGCAGCGGGGAGGAGATAAACAGGCAAAACAAAACGAGTTCCCGGGTCAGAATGCGACGTCGTGCTCCATTTCATCGAGAAATGTTCGTCTGGCCCATTCCATTCCAGCAGAGGGAGAAATCTACTCCACTGGAGCTTATGGTTGGATGAGCCAACTTTTCAAGGCTCTGTATACACACACGCACACACACATACTCACACACAGGCACGCAGGAGTGAAAGTACAGAGAGTTAGAAGGGTGGGGGGGGATAAAAAAGATGATGAAAGTAAGTGGGGGGAAAAAAAAGATGAAAAGTACGAGTGCCTTGGCGAGTGCGCGAGGAAAATGGGATATGAAACACGGTGTTTTTCCAACTTATCTGGGCGATAGCGGCGGAGCAGCAAGACCATTATAAAAGCCGTATCAGCACATCAAGGCGAGAGCCGAGAACAGGACAAGACAGGATGTTTCAGGGCTCAAGGATGTGTGTCGAGAGCCAGGAATCTCAGGAAATAACGGCTGGAAAGAAAAAGGGGAAAAAAAAAGGAAAAGAAGAAGGAAAAAAAAAAAAAAAAAAAACCTTGCCAGGGCCCGGAGAACAAACAGGAACTTCAAGAAGTGGCGACGACGTGAACGCTGATTTGTACAGAAATCAAATCAAACGTAGGAAGGAGAGGGGGAGGGGACCGGGGGGGGGGGGGGGGGGGGGGGGGGGGGGGGGGAGTAGTGGAGTCCAGGCCGCAGCCACCGGCGGGGTTACACGAGAGCAGGAAGTCACTGTCGCCCTCGTTCACGTGGTACAAAAAGAATATTCTAGAGAGTGAGGGAGAGAGGGAGATACAGAGAGAGAGAGAGAGAGAGAGAGAGAGAGAGAGGGAGGGAGGGAGAGAGAGAGAGAGAGAGAGAGGTGTGGCTGTCAGTAGTGTGTCTCCGCCGCTGGGTCCGTCAGCGTGCATCCTCCCGGGGTCTGACGTGTTTTTAACGTGTTCCCCTCGTCTGTGTGAGGAGGCGGAGCCGCGTCGCTCCTCCTCCTCGTCTCCCCCCTCCTCCTCCTCTCCACAGAGTCTCTCTCCCGCGCCTCCCCCTGCGTGGGCTCCCCCCCCAGGGGGCGCCGGTCCTGTCAGAGCCTCTCGATGTCCCTGTATTTCTTGCGGAGGATGGAGACCTGGTCCTTGAACAGGACGGGGTCCAGGCGCATCTGGGAGTGGAGCAGCGGCATGCCGCCAAACCAGCTGGCGAACTTGTTCATGCAGGTCTGACGCTGGGCGAAGTGGTCCGGGTCGGCCCAGCGGGACGCCCTGGAAGACTGGCACACACACAGGACACACACCGTCATTAAGATCTCATGGTCCGGTACAGGTGCAACAGGATGGTAGGAAACCCTGCTATGGTGTTTCTGTTACCTGTAGAAAGGCAGAAAAGCTTTAAATATCGTGCCTTTCTTTGCACTTAATATGTGTCCTTTAAGCTGAAAAGACTCTGAGAGCCTGCACAAGAATGTTTGTGGTTTGTGCACAAACAGCAAATACAAATCGTTGAATAAAAGTGTAATGTGTCACTGATCTCATGACTCTTAAGACAATGTGTGAATAGAGGAGGTGTGGAAGACATTTTTAAAAAGTCTAATAAAATCATGAAATAAAATGTTTATATGTTTATATGTTTAAAATGTTTAACATCCATTTCCTCAAAATGGTCCACAAAAAGTCTAGTGGGATGAGATTTTACAACTTTGAGATGTTGTGATGAAGCCTGGATGATTATTATACCAAATGCAAAACAGTCATCGAAGGACAAACTTTGTCAAATGTTTGTTATTTGCTATCCCCTAGACATGAAGGCGACTGGGGATGTCCTAAAATGCACATAGCGAATGATAGAGTCTAAATAAATAAAGTATTTTGTAATTTTAAAGAGAGACACAATAAGTAGCGATAAAGTTTATACGTGCTGCAGGTGAGTAGCTTTGCTTTGATTCACTTTCAGAAGGTGTTTGTTGGCATGTGTGTGTGTTGTGTTGAGCTTAATTGAAAAGGCAAAGAAACATGTCTTTATGATTACTACTGTAGTGAAGATCTTATGAAAACGATGCTTCGGGTGAGTCACTCCTCTCACTCGTACGCTCCTTGTGGAGCAACCTTCACACCTCTGCCACGGTTCATGATTTCAAAGCTCCGATAAAAGTAAGAGCTGGAACACTGCGTTCATTGTGCTGGCTGTGCCTAAACCCGTACTATTACACATATCTGTGTTCCTGCCTGCTTTTAATATGCGTCATTTCTGCGTCTGTCAGATCTTCAGCTCTTTCATAGCCTCTTTTTGTGCAACAGGTGCAATCACGCCTCCGGCACAACCACGTCTCCCTCTAAAAGAACTAAACTACAACCGCAGAGGTAAAACTCGGCAAAGAGAAAGAGTCTAAATTATCCCGATGAGAAACCGTCAGAAGCGATGAGGAGATATCTAAAAGCTGACTGTCGTCGACGTACGCGGATCTCGGGAGACGTTCCTGTGACAACAAACTACCGTGGCGCTAACGCTCGTCTTCTCCTTCTCCTCCTGTTCAATCATACTAACGACTCCCGACAGTGTGACAAGAGAAGAGCATTAGTGAATGAAGGCTGACATCATTGTTTCTTAATAAATCATCAGCCGCAGCCTCGGCTATATTTAGGAGACGGGAGCTCGGCTGCAAACTACGGCTGTTTACCTCCGCTGAGGCAAAAAAAGAGAAAGAAAAAACTGAGTTTTAAGAGAATAATTCATGTTGCTGATAGAGGTGCAAGGCTGTGCTAAAAGCTCATGACAGACTGAAACACACACACACACACACACACACACACACACACACACACACACACACACACACACACACACACACACACACACACACACACACACACACACACACAGTATGGAGGGAAACGCACTCCAGCCTGAATCGTGATTCGTGAAAGCAGAGAGAAATCAAAGTGCGGCTCGACGAGACGAGCTGGGCCCAGGCGGCCCGGCCTCACCTGCCCCATCATGGTCTCCTTGTACTGCTTCTTCTGCGTGACCTTGATGGGCGGCAGCTTGGTGACGGCCGACACCAGGAAGTTCATCAGGATGTCCTCGCAGTTTGCCAGCTGGTCCACCATGCTCTTCAGGCTCGTGGGTAAGTAGTTGGTGTACAGGTGGTGGTAGTACCTGAGAGAGGACGGGCAGGCAGAGCAGCTGGGGTGAGGGACGGCCCGCTGCTTTATAAAGGCTGTTAACATGTAGCGCTTAGCTTTGGGGACATGGTCACTGTTCTGTCACTTTTCATAATGTTTGAGAAGACATTACACACTGAATATTCACCACTAACTAATCACATACTAAACCTTTATCAGCCACTTAAACTTCCTTATTAACCCCATAGTCGGCACAACCATTAGATGTAATGGTTCATTAACCCTTGACCATTAATCAACAATTACCAAACCATTAACTAAGTTTTACCTCTTGTTACAATTAAACTGAGTCGCATATGAATTATGATCTTAAAGGGCTTAGTCCTAGTTATTCTCCCTTAAAAATGCCATTAATAATACTAACAACACATATGTGACCATATGGCAACTTTAACTATCAATAGGCAGGGAAACTCTAATCCTGCAATATAAGGTGGTAATGGGTAGTTTTTCACGAGTAATAAAGGCCTCATGTCTGACTAATACGCATGTTAATAAGTAGCTAGTATAAGTGCCTTCCCTTTTCTAACCTGTTACATACATACATAAAAACTTTTCTCCAGTCATAATCAGCAGTCACACAACCTCAGATCTGGGCCGAGACCACAGAAGCAGAAGCGTCCCAAATATGAGGCGTCTTCACGCTCAGGTAGCTCCTCAAATCTATCAACAAGCTGCTGGGGCCGGGCGGCTGGATGAAACGACGGCCTTATTGGAAGTGATTAAGCGTTTGGCTGCAGTGATTGGCCGTCTTCAGCTTAATGGACTGCTTCCATCGCAGCTGACTGAAGCCGTATTAAAGCTGACAGGGCTGCGGTGTGACTAACCGTGGGGACTGTGGAGCTCTGTGTAGCAGATAAATTGACTTTTTTTTTCTGTCTTTTTTTTTTTTCCTGGTGGGATGAAACACAGTGCGTGTCAAAAACACAGGCTTTCCCCGAGGCTGCACCTTCTCTGGTGATGGTAGGGATCGGTTCATCAAAGCAGGGAATCAAAGGGAAGACTAGAGAGCGGAGGTGGGAACTCTCCGGATGGATGGGGACCAACCTGTGGTAGATGGCCGCCCCGGTCAGCACCATGGAGTAGTCGTTGGTCCACTTGGAGGTGTAGCCCCAGCGCTCCTTGTTGCTGTCCCAGAAGTGGCTGCGGGCCGGATAACCCACGATCCGCTCCGGAAAACTCTGCCAGACGGTGAAGGCGAAGTCCACCTGGACGAGGGAGGGAGGGAGAGAGAGAGAGAGAGAGAGAGAGAGAAAGAGAGAGAGAGAGGAAAAAAAACAGATTAGCATCAAAAAGTCCATTTATCTGGTTCTTCAGGACACTTTATATAATCTAAACTGCAGTTTTAAAACTTCAAATGACATATAATCATTAACTCTGTTATATGTCATAACCACTTATTCCTCATTTACCCTTTATTCAGCAGTTTATTTTAACAGTGCACCCATTACTTTTTAGATTCTTCTTTAACTCCAATTCAAGTGTCTACTCTTCAAAAATGAGCCGTTCACGTTTCCATCTGTGCGACTCACACTATTAGAGTCTATTAGACTAAATAAACCATTCCTACTGGTCCATTACAGCCCGAGAAAGACACTGACGTGCTGCAAAAACGATCGATTTATAGATGACTTATTAACTTCTATGACTCGTCTGAGCCGACGGCCGATGCAGACGCTCGGGAACCTGCGCGAATCAAAGCCGGCGAGGAGTGGAGGGAGAGCTAATAAAGGAAGTGCACGCTCAAACACGCTGTAGTGAAGAGACAACAGAGGCAGAAACCTCATCAAACACGGAGCAGAGCTTCCGCCTGCAGCCTGCGCCCATCAAAGCCTTCAATCAAATAATTACACGCAGGCATCAGGAAAGGCCCGGGCCGATCCGGCTCTGTGAGTGTGTGTGTGTGAGAGAGAGTTAATGGATACTTGTGTCAAACTCCACCATGAAACACAACACACATCGTTCTCAATCTCTGTGAGTGGAAACAAGCCCGGGAGGTGACGGAGGCTCGCTCTTGTTCTGGCGCTGGATGCTGGAGGAGGGAAAACTCTTATTCCTATAAAGGGAATTATTACTGGAAAACAGGGACGAGTCGGGCCCCGAAAAAACATGAAAAGAATCCACGGGGAGCTGGATGCTAACTCTCCACATCTCTGCTGAAGGGCGGAGGCCAAAGAATCCCAAAAACGCCATTTTTATGCAGCGGGGTCCGCGGTTTTATGAGGCGGGCGGGGTGCGCAGAAATCTGGATTTTGGCTTGAATCTCTTTTTTCAGCCGGCATCGACCGGACTCCAAAACTTTGGCATTTATGTGTATTCGTGATCCAAACCGCTTCATGGGGAGCAACTTGGTTCGATTAGGTGTTTTTTTTTCACGCTAGCGTCATCTCACCATCTTGATCCTCGGCACAAAAGCAGCCTTCATGAAATCTCATTCTACACTGTTCAGAGCAGCATCTGGCTTCCCATGGTGCTGCGCCAAAACGTGTCCCCGGGACAGGAAAAAAAACTAAAATAAAACAGGAACAGTCCCGACAGCCCCAGCAACAACAACAACAACAACAACAAAACAAGGCCCGGAACGACGGCGCTCTGAAATTAGGGATTCAGGAGGTGCAGTGAGATTACCGGAACGTGAGGTGGAATATGGAGAAGAAAAGGAGAGAGAGATCAGATGAAAAGAGAGGCAGAGGGAGAGGAGGGAAGCTGGGGAGGGGAGGGGGGGTTATTGAAAACCTGAGTTGCTTGAAAACACAAGAGAGGCAGTGAGAGATTAAAAAAAAAGTTTGGTGGCAGACAAAGAGTGCACAGCCACAGACAGGTAGACAGGTAGACAGATAGACAGGCAGGCAGACAGACAGACAGACAGGTAGACAGACAGACAGGCAGACAGAGAGAGACAGAAAGACAGGCAGGCTGTCGTTCTGTGGCCTCCTCACCTCTGTGGTGGACAGCACCGTGTCCTCGTCCAGGCTGAGGACGGCGTCGGTCACGATGGTCTCGTAGGGCAGGAAACGACTGCTCATCACCTGCAGGGGGCGACACGGAGCGGCCGAGGGTGAGGGAGACGTAATCAGCTAATTACCGAGCTTTAATTAAAGCAGGGCTGCAAGACATGATTCATTTTGAGTCTGTTAATCTCTTGATTGGCTTTCCCGATGAATCGTTGTGTTCTTTGCTTGAAATAAAAACATGAATGCCCCTAAATGGCTCTTTCGATTGTCACCTCAATAACGTTACAATTTCCTGTGTCAGATGAAAGAAACCAGAAAATACTCAAAATTAAGAAGGTGATTAGAGAGTTGTGACTTCATTTCCTAAATTCCTTCTCAAAAAACGTCTTTTTAATTGCTTAAACAGAATGAACTGATTATCAACCCGGTAATTTTATTTGTCTTTTAATAGAAAATTAGTTGTTGCAGCTCGAAATTTGATCCCTTGGTGTCCAGGAGCATGGACAACGCACACACACACACACACACACACACACACACACACACACACACACACACACACACACACACACACACAGGACGGCTTTCGTTGAACGTTTCCATGGTAACGTTATGGGCTCCATGTCGTCCTAGTTCATCACCGGGTTGTTTTGACATATTTGTCCCAATTATGGAACATTTTGTCGAACATTTGTGTGTTTTTGAGAATAAAAGTGAGTGAATAAATTGATTTGAGAGTTAACGCATCCATGTATTCTCCACAGCCACAGCAGGGGGAGGACAAATGGTGAAAACATGGACTCAGGGGGGGAAAAAAGAAGAAAAAAAACCCCTCTAACTCTTCCCGGATATTCCCAAAATCCCAGGAAGGATGGGATACTGGAATCCCTACGGCGTGTTCCGGCTCGGCCCTGCCATTTGGGCTAAATCATAGTCAGACCGACTGCTACACACAACCAAACCCACACACACACACACACATGCACAGAGTCAAACACACGCCACACACGCTTCCAGGACCCTGACCCTCGCCGTCAGACTCTCCATCTTTACGCACATAGCATCTGTTTACCGGGACCGATGCGGAGGCTTCACCTGGAGATGGATTTGGAATGAAACCTCTTCTGTTCTGCGCCGAGCTTTTTAATGGCTCCTTACACATTCATGGGCCGTCGAGGCGGAGGAGACAACAAGCCGTGACAGCGACAAACAGCGGCGGCCCGGAGACGAGCACAGAAGCCAATAACGGCGCTCCACGCCGCGCCGCCCCGCTCCCCCATTGTTTAACCGTGATGGAGTGCTGATACAGGTTTCCATTACTGCCGCCGCCTCATCCTTCCACTCTAAATCAATACCGCAGAAACGCAGACAGACACGGGCCGACTGAGACATATGGCACCAATCTGCCTCTCTCCTTTCAGGAAAACCGGAAAATGTATATTTGAAAATGAAAACAAAGCTGGAGAGAGAGAGGGAGAGAGAGAGAGTGAGGGAGGGAGGGAGGGAGAGAGAGTGAGGGTGGCCGGGGCCTTGTGGGCGGACAGATGCGTCCACATCTTGAGGATATTCAAACAGGAAGTGTTTGGTGTCTGGGCTGCGCCGGGATCAGAGAACAGCAGCTCGGAGCTGGGGCCGGAGCGTGCGTCCTGTAAACGGCTCCCACTCCTCCCACCGCCCTCGCAAACTAGACACAGCTGACACGTGTGTGTGTGTGTGTGTGTGTGTGTGTGGCTCCAGGGAGGAGACATAATGGCCCGGTGGAGCATTTATCCTCCTTCTCCGGTGTAACAAAGAAGCATATCATAGAAGCTATGGAAGGCTGGTTTCATCGTCAGATGCCGTTTTACAAGAACTTTAACAATCCATGTTTATCTGAAAACTACACATAGGCTGTCACTCACATCACTGATCACATGACCATCCTTAATAGAATATCATGATAAAATATATGATATAATACAAGAGATATTGACCTAACACTGCTGCATCACAATCATAATAGCCAGTCTGTTTCTAAAACTGTCAGTGGAAAAACTACCCAAGTAAAGTCAATTCTCTCACGTCTCTTTATTTGTTATTATCTTTCTTTTGCAAAAGTTAGCATGAAAATATAAATGAAACATCTCTTTTTGGGAACTGGACTGAAACAGCCTTATATCTTAAGAGGAGGAATCACACACTGAAGAAGAATTTCACCCAAAACTTCTCCAAACTGCCACCTCGGAGTCATGAGCCGGGCTTCCATCACTCTTCTATACTTTATTTCATGTCATATTCTGTCTCCGCTCAGATCCGTCTCTGTTCTAACTTCCATTTCAACATCTGAAACCTATACGAGAGTTCAAGACTTGATAGATCTGTCTTTATAGGTGGATCTGCCGCACATCTCTGGCCAGGAATATACCTGCGGATATCCAACAGAGCCGCGGTAAAAGTGTTTTCTCACTCCAGGCCCCCCTCACACACACACACACACACACAGAAATAACAGCAGCCTGGAACAGCCTCTTTCTCCACTCTGAAGGTCAGGCGGCTGAGCCCGCTCTGAGCCTCCTGGATGTCCAGCTGTGCGGTGGAGCCGCCACATGTACATGGAGGGACAGCGCGCGCTGACCTCTCCTGGCTGTAAACACCTGGCTTTGAGCGCCTGCCGCGCTGCCCCCGAGCCACCCCGCCTTCAGCCGAGGGCAGCGGCTGACCCCGCTGGAAACCCCCAAAATAAATGGATTTAATGTCAAGCTGTGGAACCTGTCCGCCGCTGCGGCTAATGACTACTATCAACCGCAAAATGCCGTAAATTAAAACACCAAATAGTGCCCGCTGGAATGTCTACGTGACCGAAAGGGATCTCTGCAAAAAGCAAACATTTAATCCGACAAAGCCGAGCAAACCTCCACTATTGTGCTTCTAAGATGGAAGTCGAGCGGAGGAAACCCTCCAGACAAGTAAAACATCAATAAAAACACTTAGTTAGTTTGTGTTTCAAGTATCACTGCTGTTCACTCTCCATTGTCGAGTGGCTCTGGCAGACTGAAAGATGTTTTTAAATCAAGGACCTGATGACTTGTCTAATCCTAAGAATGAAATGGTTTCTCATTATCTAATAGTGCATAATAATTCTTCCTTTTTTCATGTTCCCCACCTAGTCCCAACCCAACTAGTGTTCATGTTGGGATCGACAAAGAGAAAACAACTCATATTCAACAGTAGAAGACATTTACAACTTATATTCAGACTACATTGTTATTTACCAAATGAATCTGTGAAACAAGCAGCTGTATATCAGACCACTGACTAATATATAAATTCTCTTTTGTACAAGACGTTTCTTATCAGTATGAGAATACTTTAAGAAGTTGAGTCTGATCGAGCTGTTGCAAGAAAAGGTTCCTAAGTGGACGAAGTAGACTGATGTTTTGCACTGCATCACTAATAAAACGAGGACAAGGAAATGATGGATTATAAATCGCATATTCAGCTGGTTAAGTTTTCCCTCTCAGCTTCTGAAGAAAGTTTCATTTACACGTGATTGTCTGCGACTTAAAATAAGCCACAAAGCGAGACTTTCCACATTGTCTTTGGGGCTTAAAACGGGATAAATCAGGACTTCCTCCCGTCTGCTACTGTTGCTGTGTGAGCTGGACCCCCCCCCCCCGGCATCCACCCCCTCCCGCCCCCCCCAACCCAAACCACAGCTGAGCTGCCGGGGGCCTTGCTGTCAGAGAGGTCAAGTGCCATCATCTGCTCCTCCTCTGTCTGAAGAGCCTCCAGAGGCAACAACACAGGCTCAAGTTTTGACTGCGGCTCACACTGTAGCGCGGCCACAACGAGTGAGTGACGGCAGAAGAAAAGAGGAGAGGGAAGAGAAGAGAGAAGAGGAGAAGAGGAGAAGAGGAGAAGCGGCCCCTCCCTCTTGTTTTCCTGTGTCATCACTACGGCTGTAATTTCCTGCGGGCATAAAGAGGGAAACAAAACAATCCCGTCTCTCCGCTGCTTGTTTTCCCTCTTGTTTTTCAGCCGAACGTGTCGGAGACAATACCGGCGAAGAGGAGTTAGAGGAAGAGCAAGAAAGGAGACAGGAGGGTGGAGGAGGGAGCATGGAGGAGGTGTTGGGGGGGGGGGGGGGGGGGGGGACATGACAATGAGACAAACAGCAGAAAAGGAGGGAAAAAACAAAAACAAAGCGAGGATGAGAGGCTGGTGTTTCCAAGCCCCAGATGGTTTGTAATGTTAGAAGTGCGACACATTAGCCCGGGGCTGCCTGCAGATCTCCAGCTATGTGAGCTCTTAAGGCAGGAATCTGCCTCCAGCTCTGCACCTCCTCTCTGCAGGAGAGAGGGAGGAGGAGGAGGAGGAGGACCGGCCATGTCTGTAACCCACAGGTGGAGAGGAGGACGCAGGGCGGGACGCAGGGAAAACTGTTAAAGGATTAGAGCCGTCTTAGCTTTTTCACACCATCAACAGAAAGATCAGCGCTTCCATTTCTGTGTCGCTCAGCCCCCGAGCTCATTCCTTCAAAACGATCCGATCACTTTGAAAAAGGCTCCAGACTCGTTCCTAGAGATCCTTCTCCAGCTACTGGGCAAAGATTGTTTTAACCCCAGAATTTCATTTCAAAGATGTGCAGTCGAAGGCTTCACCTTATCTACGAAATCACTTATTAAATGTATTCACTGTGCATGTGCAAACCTCAACTCTCTGTGTTTACTCAGAGTAGAGAGGGAGCAGAGGGAGAGGAATAACTTTCCAGGACATTTTATTTTCTCTCTCATTACCTAGAAAACTGATCAAGTTTCAAGGTTTTCCAGAACACGTGGCAACCCTGGACTTCCTTAAACTTCTCCGGTGAGTCCAACTCAAACCAGACTGACCGGTCATTTCTTTTGGAACGACTGTCAAACGTGGATGGATGAGTGGACATTTGCTACTGGTACTGAAACTGTTTTCTGGTCATTCTCACCAGGTTTTGTTGCCTTTATACTCATATTTTCGACCTCCAGATGAGGAGAAAACAGACCACTGGACGTGAGGTGGAATAAGTGCGTGAGTTAAGGACAGTCTAACATTAAGGAAACTGAGCCTTTAATATTTTACTCTGAATCGTATTTCTTTTAAGAACTTGTTTATAAGTTTTAATGATACAATTAAAAACTTCTCGGCTTCTTCTTGGCGGGTTTTTTCGGCCATGGCCGTATATTTAAGCCGTGTTTCTTTTAAGTCAGCAATAAATAAATAAAAACAAAAAGACTTCTATTATTTCTCAGTCTTGGCCATGTGGAGTCTTTGAATCAGAACTGCGGCCTTCGTTTAAGAAAATGAAAAGTGAGCGGCTCAAATAAAGAAGAAATAAGATGTGAGACATCAGAACCACTATAAATTAAGGGGAAAGTGGCGTGCGCTGGGAGAGACTCAGCCTCCGTGGTATCTCTAGAAATTCTGGCTGCGAGGAAAACAAGAAAAAGCCGAGGAGAGGGAGAGAGAAAGAGAGACAGAGAGAGAGAGAGAGAGAGAGAGAGAGAGAGAGAGGGGACAATGCTGCGATAGAGAGAATGATCAAAAGGAGGGAAAATGGAGGATCTGCAAAGTGAGGAGGGGGATGAAAGAGAAGGGGATGAAAAAGAAAGTGGCAGGAAAAAAGGCTGGATGAAAAAAATCTCCCTCTCTCTCTCCCTCCCTCTCTCTCTCTCTCTCTCTCTCTCTCTCTCTCTCTCTCTCTCTCTCTGTGGGGTGGAGGAACACAGCTTGGCTCGCCACAGTAAACAGAACCCGCCACAACCACAACAAACCACAGGCTGCCTGGCGCGCACACACACACACTCACTCTCAGAGGCTGTGTCCGTACACTAAGCCTGTTCTGCTTCTCACGGACACACAGAGCCCCCCCCCCGCCCCACCGCCCCCCCACCGCCCCCCCCGCCCCACCGCCCCCCCCCCCCCCCCCCCAACCCGGCCCCCCCGCCGTGATTGACAGCGTGCGAGAAAGCACTCGGAGCCGAGGGCCGAGGTAGACCGTGGACCCGGCCCACCGCCGGGTGACTGACACTGATGTGGAAACCACTTCCTGTGATTGGCAGGTGAAGTTTAGTCCTCGCACGCCGAGGGCGGGGGAGGAGGAGGAAGGAGGAGGGAGGAGGAGGGGGGAGGGGGGGAGACAGGACAGGAGCCGTGCTGGAATACAGATGAGCACCCGGATCCTGTTTCCCTCCTCTCTACACTGAAAAGCCTTGAGGATGTGAACTCAGGAATGATGACACCGGGCTGCGTGTTGACCTCTGACCTCCGGCTTTGACACAGAGTTCAGGTCTGAGCCTAACCCCAGGAGCGACGCCGCTGTGGCGCCGCCCGCGGGACAACAACATCATCAGCACGCCCACTCGCTCGCTAAAAAACATTGTTTCTGTGCATGTTTCTATACGTTTTTGAAGCTTGGAGTCATATTTAATGGGGTTTTAAGCCAGGAAATAATGACAGTTAAAGCGGAGAGGAGGAGTCGCTGATAATCAATTAGTCAATTAAAATGAAATGAATTGCCCACAATGATGATTAGTGAGGAGAAACTCTCGTTTGGGCAACTTTGCTGTGCGTTTCATCATGAATTTCCCTGCTCTCGCTGGTTTCGCCTCTTGGACTGGAGTCCTAATTGATCGGTATGGAGAGCGATGGGCGAGTAATGAAAACGAGCGTGGGCCGCTCACGACAAACACGGGCCTCGTAACGAAGCGCCTTAATGGCCGCGCCCGCCCGAGTGACAATCATGAGACGAATCAAACCTCAGACAAATTAAATCAACCCTCGCCTCGTTTTCTGGGGAGTTTTCGCGCTCCGACTCCAACTTATTTCTCCGGAGACACTTTGCCGCTTCCCTCAGTTAATTAGATATTTTGTTGTGATTAAAGGAAACGAACACACAGCAATAAATGCATTCACAACAAGCGCTACCCAGCGCGTGCGCCTCCCCGGCCCTTATCTCCCCGCACATTACGCACTCGCCTCTCTCCATGTACATCGTCCCCCATTACCCAGCTTTAATTAAAACCACACAAACTGTCCTTTGATGGAAACGGTGCAGCGCAGATCGAAACTCATTAACTCCCAGAAACTCTGCGGCTGAAACAAACGCGGCCGGATACAGTGGCGTTCGCAGTCCCGGACCACGCAGGAGTCCGCCGACGTAATTGGAAATGATCTTGAGGAAATTGAGAAGAGTGTGTGTGTGTTTAAGTGTGTGTGTGTGTGTGTGTCCCACCTTGTTCTCTCCCTCGATGACGATGACGGGCACGGAGGTGGCCGGCCAGCGGTGCTTGGCTGGGAGAGGTTTGTCACAGTTCCACAGGACGATGATCTGAGAGGAGGAGGAGGAGGAGGAGGAGGAGGAGGAGAGGTTTCATTGTTAGATGTATTTTCATTTGAACTTCCCACGATTTCAAAGCGATACTTCATGAAATGTATACCACTGCCACTTGTAGGTGTCTCCATTGCACAGGAGCTATAACTTGCAGCCATGTCACATAATTACCGTAAAATTGCCCCATATTTGAGGAAGATGGACAGCCAAAATATTTCACTTTCCACTCAGAAACACGTTCTAGCAATATTTGAGAAGTTACCTGTTTCCATTACAAGTTTTTCATCACCATTCACTCTACTCTCACAAATCTGGAGGCGAGACCACAAAACTGCTTAAAGATCTGAGTGCGGATGAAAACTTTGGGAGGAAGCGCCTCTGTCAGGCAGAGTCGACAGAGCTAACAGAGCAGCCGCTGAGCAGCAAGCTGGTGTCTGTCTCCACAGAGAATCCTCCGGAGGACGCCTCCCAAAAACCAATTCACAGACAGACATGTTCACTAGGGCTCCAAACGCAGATCCATGGAGGCGGAGACGCAGGGCGGGGGGTGTGAATGCATGCCAATGCACCTGCTCTGGTGGGTGACTCAGCTGGAAAAAGGTCTTATACGGTATAGTATAAGTATAGTATATCAGGTATATCAAAGTAGGACTGGCCTCATCAACTCATCCATCAAAAGTAAAAAGAGTTCATTAAACTGGACTCAAATGTTGGAATAACAAGAAAATTGACTTTCAGCACTGTAATGTTCATTATTTAATTCATTACTTTAGCGAAATTTCTCACAGTTTTTCACAAATGATGTCGCAAAAAATGTGATTTCAAAGGAGGAAACTAATGGGACATCGAGTCTGATCGAGCCACATATTTTAATATATAATTTGCCTGGGAACTCTCTGTAGCTATTAATAGCTAAAAAAGGTACGTAAGAGGAATAAGAAGAAGAAATTCCAGCAATGATCAGCGCATTTGTGCTTTATTGATCATTACTAGTCCACATCATGGATGTGAAGTCATATGGAGGATGGAGCAACATCCGTCTGTCACCTTGGCTGTTTAGCAGGAACAAACATGGAGAAATCTGTGTGGTGGAGTAGTCTGACTGCCTCTAACCCAGGCGACTGGCAGCGCGGCGTCCTCCGCCTCGACCACTGATCATGTGACCCACTGCAAACCTCGCCTTATTACGGGCTGATTGAATGCTAAAGAGCCGGAAGGGCGGCCGAGGTGATGAAACATTTCCAATCAGGCCTCCCGGAGGAACAGAGCCGCCGGGGCAGCGTGATCAATCACACGGCCGCGTCCTTTTCATTTCCAAAACACCGCATTCTCCAGCCGGCGTGATGTCACCCCCCCCCCGCCCCCCCCCCCCCCTGTCCCCCCGTGTTTAACATGAAGCCGTCAGGTCGCCATTAAGGTTTGATGAGGAGTGCACACGTATGGACACGCACGCCACATGACAGGACTCCCATCTGGGCAATATGCTCCGTCAGAGCAGAGCTGAGGCGAGACGAGACGAGGCCCGCTCCGGAGCAAATCCAACCTTTTTGTTTCCTCTTCTAGGGAGTCCAGGATCTCCTACCACAGCGCATCATCAAAGCTTAAAATCGACTGAAACAAAACATCCTTTTGTCTGGAATGTTTCACTTCCACTCTGCTCGGCGTTTTGGGGCGTTCAGGTCCTACAAAACACAACTTCACTGTCTTCCTAAGATGTTTTTCACTGTTTTATAGCTGTGCTTTGGATGGAGAGACGGGGAGAACGCTCACATTCTCTGACAGAAAAGGACCAGAGGTGAGGGCTGAACCTGGATCCACTAAATGAACGAATTTACCCTGTAACTAGACGCCTCACGCCTCAGACCTCATCACCTTAAAGAGAAAATACTGGAACACTCGACAGCACAGCAAACAGCAAGTTATCCTGCAGCTAGTTTAATGAGAAACTCATCAATCTCAGCGTGATTGAGAGTGATCTCAAGAAATTGAGTTAGATGAAAAAAATATGAGACCTCAACTACTGAAGCGATACAGAAAAAATATGAAGAAATACGGTGAAGAAATACTCTCTGACAAGATGCAAAACAATCTCAAATCAAGAGGTTTTAGGTCTTCGTCTTAGCCTCTGAAACCATATTTTTGACACTTTATAGACCAGACGATTAATCGGTCATCGGTTTTATGAATCTCCTGTTACTACTGAGACAAAACGACCGGGCAGTGTCTCTCAACCACCGCCCTGCAGGGATCGATAACGCTCCAGCAGCACCCTGACCCGAGGCAGGCCGAGCCACAGCACTGATCACGCAGGCCGTCCTTCATCTGCTCCGCCCGGGAAGGTGTTTGTCCTCGAACGACAGGTAAACACACACACACACACACACACACACACACACACACACACACACACACACACACACACAGTGCTGAGTAAGGTGTTAATCCACTGATATGGGGCTCGATTCTGTTTGATTCGAGGGGCAGATGGTGTCTCTGTGTCTCCCCAGCCCTCTCATGGAGCATGCATGCGTGTGTGTGTGTGTGTGTATGTGGGTGTGTGTGGGTGTGTGTGTGTGTGTGTGTGTGGCTGCGTGTGTGTGTGTGTGGCTGCAAGGAGGAGGCGAGGATGAGGAAACTGCAGGATTTGAGTGCAGGATTCGCTCACAATCAGGAGGCCGCCATGTCTTCCTCCTCTCTCTTGTCCAATCTATCTTCCTCCATCCAGCCTCCGAGTTCCTCCTCTCTCCTATTCATTTATTTATATCCTCACCCGACTCCTCTCTCCCTCTCTACCTCCCTCCCCTCCCTCCTTCCTCTTTCTGCGTGTCTGGGGCACAAACCGGCCCACAGGTGGTTTGCTCAAATCCATACTCTATCTGGTTTGTGATCAGGCAATTATTCACACAACAAAGTCCTTTTTTTTTTTTCTTTTACCTCACCATGTTTGACACTTCATACGCTAAACAGGAAAACACTATTACTGTAAGAGCAAACATTGGATCTAAAAATCCTTCAAACCGTTGAGAAATCTCCTTCTATCGAATCCTAAAAGGAAAGGAAGGGAAACAATATGCGAGGTACTGGAACAAAGAGACGTATTGTTTGTTTTGAGAAGAGAGAGAAGGCATGTATAGTGTATCTGTTCATGTGGAGGCTATTAAAAATACCACACAGGTGTGAAACACACACACACACACACACACAGGCATTGTGCGAGCTGAGCCGCCCACGCAAACACGCATTCATACTGTTAATAAAACACACAATCACACACGCTAACACATCCCTCTCTGCCTCCCACACAAAACACAAACTCGCTTACTCATGGGCTCTGCTGGACACACACACACACACACACACACACACACACACACACACACGCGCGCGCGCACGCACACACACCAAAAAGCAGCCAATGGGGAGCAAATTCCATTTCATTTCCCGTGCTGGTGAGGAGCGAGCGGAGGAATCGATACATGCCGACTCCAGCTGTGCTGAGGGGGGCTTCGCTGCCATGGAGACAGATGTAGCACCGCTACCAACCCGCTGCTCTAATTCAATCCAGCAGAGTTAACACACACGCATGCACGCACGCACACACACACACGCACACACGCTGGGATAGAAGATGAGCACCGCTGTTGCTCCGCTTGGAAAACGCAGGCACATAATGCAGCACGGCTCCAGGAGTCAGGAGGTGGAGACGAGAGGAGGCTACACACACACACACACACGCGCACACACTGAGTGGCTCACCTGTGCGCAGTACTGGGACTTGGCCACGGCGACCAGCAGCTTGAGGATGGGCTGGGACTGGGACACCAGCGGGGACACGGCGTGGATGACGGCGGTGAACTTGGGGTACGGTTTGATACCTGGAACAGCAACGATAAGGTCGCTCAGATGACGCGGGAGGGGAAATGAAATGAAATGAAATGAAATAAATAAATAAATAAATAAATAAATAGATAGATAGATAGATAGATAGATAGATAGATAGATAGATAGATAGATAGATAGATAGATAGATAGATAGATAGATAGATAGATAGATAGATAGATAGATAGATAGATAGATAGATAGATAGATAGATAGATAGATAGATAGAAAGCGTGTTGGGCCGGGGGCCGGCTGTCAGCCATCAGTGCAATTTCAGGCTCTTTGAAGGGAATAAAGCCGGCGGAGAACTGAAGGCTCTCACTCCCAGACACTTCAGAACTATTTCCAGTCAGAGACGGCCGGGCTGAAACGAGCCTGTCAGCCGCTCAGACACGCGCGCGGCTTAATTGTCAGGGATGTGCGTTCCTCAAGCCGCTCCTAAAACATTCAGCGACGCTAATGTGTTTTGAAAACGCCAAATCTCTCCATCGCTGAATATTTCATTTCGGGAACTCCTCAGCTGTGTCGCGCCAGCCGCCGGGCCGCACGTTAGCGTCAGCGGCGTCTCCATGCCGGGACGGAGCGATCCGGGCCGGGGACGGAGCGATCCAGGCCGGGGACGGGCAGGAGATGAGACACTGAGCGAGGCGGCTCGTGGGGATGGGAATGTGACGGGAGCCGGAGCAGCAGAGCGGGCGTGGGGAGCAGGTAGCGTCTCGTGGCCTGGCAGGCTGGGGGAGCTCCTCCTGCCACGGCGGAGACTGAGGCCTGAGCAGAGTTCCCAAACACCTGGGATGTAAATTTTGTAACGAGCCCATAAACAGACTTTTCATGAAAGATTGAACAAAAAGCCGGGGCGGAATTAGTGCCGTGCGGTGGATTTTAAATTTTAGATGCGTGTGCTGTTTTCTGCCTGCGGCACACGATCCTCTGAGTGAGCTTTTCTTTTTTTATCACGTCCCGCATCAGCACGTTACACATCTCGGCACCTAAACGCTCATGGAAACTCATGGAAAAATGAAAGCCTGGTTCAGGATCGATCCTGCTGTCGGAGGCCCTTTGATACCCATGAATACCTTGTTACCTAACGCCGGCTTTTTGGGACAAACGTGTGCAGGCGTGCATGTAGAGCCGTGCTTTGGGGTTTAAGGTTTGCAAAATCAGATAACAAATGACATTTGGAGGCAGATTTTTCCTCCATCCAACTCTTTGACCATCTCTCAAGCCCTCAGATTTATCAGAGTGAACCTGTGAACTGACTTTCTTTACAGTATAAACGCCTGGTTTCGGGTCAGTTCTGCTCTTTGAGGTAATTCAATACCAATTGAATAACATTGTTACCAAACATTTGGCCTGAGGTTTAGGGTCATACTTGTTCTGGGGTTGTTTTTCAGGGTTTATTTCCCCTAAGGGCGCATAACAACATAATAATAACTCACAGAAAATCACAGAAAATCACATTATAGAAAGGCCTTCTGAGGCAGACTTTCTGCTTTTTCCCCTTTGTTCAACTCTCTAACCATCACTGAATGGCTCAGCTTTATCATATGACCGCTCCTAAGGGACCTGAACCTCACCAGAACAGGTTCTTTAATGCAAGGAAGTGACCCATTTTATACTCATAATCACATAGTTACTAAAACATTTGTGATGTGGAGTGATTTCTACTCAGGGAGCAAAAGCAACACAAGAATAAAGTGAAAAATTCACACACAAAAAATGGCATTTGGTGGCAGAACTTGAGCTTTTTCCCTCGTCCAGTTCTGTAACCATCCTTTAAGCCCTCTGATTTATCTCGTGACCTCTCCATGGAGACCTGACCCTCACCTGGACAGTTTCCGTGCTTTTTAAAGATCAGGCTGAGACAGTTGGCCGGCGCACAAGAAAGAAATCCAGAAATTGCCTCTTTGGTTTTGGCAGACATTTCCCAGCCTGTGTCGAGCTCTGACCTGAAGCCTGAGCATGCGACATCACAGGGCGAAACCTCACGTGTGCCTCCGAGGCTGAATGGCGGCAGCAGTCCTGCAGCTGGATCCCCAGATGTTGTGAAAGAGGCTTCAGAGAAGAGCCGGGCGGCTCGTTCTCGTCCACACGCCTGACTGCAGAGCGCGTGCATCAGGAAGACGTCGCAAAGCGGCGATAATTGCTTTATCACATTCACGTTAAGCAATTTAGCAGATGCTTTTGACCAAGGTGACTCAGAGAGAGAGAGAGAGAAACCATTCAAGCTACAGTTATTAACCCTGACTTGACTTCTTCTTAGAATTAGAATTTTCAAGTATTTATGCAACTTAGTTATACGACTATGTATTTATTTGTCTGGGTGATAAGTGCAAAAACAGCAACTCAAGTGCACAAAATAGACAATTATAATTGCATATTAATGCACAATTATAAGTCTGGCATGGTTTTTACATTTAAATATCTGACATCATTTACATTTAGGGGCAATTTCTATCTTTTTAGACTTGGTCCAAAGGCTGCACGGATTTCCTGAGGGGAGCGGATTGAAGCGCAGCCGTCTGAGCACGTCCACTTGGAGTTTGACATTTTTTTGACACCGACAGCCTCGGATTGTTATTCTGAGTGTCCGACAACATAATGGAGAGGGATCCCTACAGAGGCAGAGCTCTGCGGACGGCTTCTCTTCCTGACAGCTCTGTTCAGAAAGCATTTTCAGCTCGCCGCTGGCAGAGCCGCCGCCGCCCACAGCGGCTGGTGCCTTCGCCTCGCTGTGTGACTTCCAGGCGTTTTCAGCACCGACACAAAGACAACACCTCAGGACGGAACAGCCGGCGCTCGTGCAGAACCGCACAGTCACGGCGCGGCCCTCGTCTTTCCGCGCGCGCAGCCAGTGCAGGATAAACATCAAAGGTGCTGTCAGAGGGAATCATGAATCGTTATCAGGTGGCGGTCCACTAGATGTGCTCCTCAAAATGAAGCGTCTGGGTTTTATTAAAGCTAAACAAGCGGCGCTCCCGCTGTGTGTCTAAGTGGAGGGGGGGGGGTTCATTTGCATGATGAGCGTGGCGTGCGTGGAGGAGAGTCCGTGTCTTGTTGTTGTTGGCTCTCGGAGAACAAGTGTCACTTGGAAACAAACTCTCCCTCTTTGATTTTTCGCTTTCGCCCATCAGCGACAGGCGCCTCGGCTGCTTGGAGAAAAACCCGCCCGCGTTTTAATTGCCTCCTCTTTGACAAACAAACAAACCTGTCGCCGCGCTCATCCATTTTAATATGGGCTCTCCAACCCAGGTGCTCCATCAAGGGAACACGCCTGCGTGTGTGCGTGTGTGTGTGTGTGTGTGGGGGGGGGGTGATGATGGAGCGCAGCAGTGAGGGATGGATGGAGAGGCGCTGGGGTCACAGATACAGCGTGAGGCGGTGGAGGAGAGGAGGGCGGCCGCTGCTGGACCGTGGCGTAGCAGTGCTGACTCCAAACATCCGCTGATGGACGCGCTGGTGCGTCAGCAGGACGACGGGCGAAGCATCCGTCAGAGGCCGGGGAGAGCCGGGGGGGAGGGGCGTGTGTGTGTGTGTGGAAAAGCCTTTCCTCGTTTTACGGAAGAAGAAAATAAGCGACAAAGTATTTGGTGGCGGTGGAGGGCGAGGGCGTCCTCGGAGACGCTTTTCTCACCAACCTTTGTGCGATCGCTGTTATGCAACGGCACTTTTGTAGCTTTGCAGCACGTTCGTGTGTGTGTGTGTGTGTGAGTGTGTGCTCACCCAGCGTGGCGTAGTAGAAGGGGAAGTCTCCCAGGTATCCGGAGTACTGCGGCAGGGAGAAGAGTCCCCCGGGGTGGCTGTTCCACATCAGGCTGCTCCGGGAGCCGTGCTCCAGCACTCGGTCCTGGATGATCTGCACACGCACAACAAACACACCTCAGACAAACGAAGGACTGATACACCGATCCACAGTTTCCTCTCCAACTCCTCTGCAGGTTTTCTTTCCCCTCCAGATGTTAATTTGTTGACTGTGGATGATTGTGTTTTTCCAACAGGGCGACAAAAGGCAGAAATCCTTCATAATTAGTGCTGTAATTATAGTTCTATATAATTAGTACTTCAGAAATTGTTTTTCTTTGTTATTATTGTTCTGCTTAATTGGAATATTTGTGATTAGGGGTTTAAAATCCAACAGGGTGACATTTACACTGAGTGATTTGGTATTAATTCCATGCATTCATCCACTTTCTTAACTTGTTCTACACGTAGGGTGAACACACACTCAGAGTCACTGTACCCAGAGGAAGTGTGAGAACTGTGCGAACCACAGAAGCTGTTTTGGATGTTCAAATGTTCACTATGAATGATTATGTTTTCCAAAAGGATGACAAGAAAGAAGGCAGAAAATCTGAATTATTATAATCATGAGTTTTTTTAATCATAGCTTCTAGATCTTGACTACTTCAGAATGTGGTTTCTCTGTTGTTATTCTCCCATAATGTGACATTTCAGCATCTACATTTATACTGAAGGCATGTCAGTGATGTAGCATTAGTGTAATACCATAAACACTATCAGGGGACTTGCAAGACTGAAAGATTAGTCGAACCTAAAACATTTCTTGGCTTTTAGTCCGTCATCTATTGAGCTCCAAAGAAGCCCGATCCCACCCTTCGTCAGTGTGGCGCATCATCAGTCGATTCTTTCAATTTAGAGGCTTCCCTCACAGAACTGTGAATCACAGAGGAAGGCTAATACTCTACACGTGGAGAGCGATCATCAATCGCGGATCCAACGTAAAGACGTTAGAGATGCTGACAGACTGCGTGCACAACGTGCCTGGAAGCCTCGCATAGATCAGCGCCGCTCCGACAGCCTCCAGGCAATTAGTGGACACGCTGTTCTCTGCAGCCAGGACCAGACCTGTGTCACTCTAATTACAGCGGGGCCTCCCCGCTCCTCACGCCGCTCGGGCAAGCTTCCTCGCTCAGACTTGGTGGATAGAGACGAAGAAGAAGAAGAAGAAGAAGAAGGAGGAGAGGAAAAAGAAGAAGAAAAGAGCATGGACTAAACTCCGGCTCGGATCGCAGAGGACTCGTAAAACTCACAAATGTTTGTTGATAAAGGAACAAACGTTTGGCTTTCAGATTACGGCGGGGTGAATTATTGAGGATTTGATCAATGAGCCTTGTAATCGCACCTATAAAACATTTCACACTGCGAAATGAGTTTTCACACACACACACACGCACACCAAAAGGAGAAAAAAAATGGAGCCAGGGAGCGGAGACAGTCGTAAATGTGAATGAATACCAGCGCGGCTAATGTTCCAACTTCCAATAACCTCGCCTCAGCTCGGAGCAATATTTGCAGCATTATTCAAAAGTCACTTTGTGAATTAGAGCGACTGGAGGAGCGGCATAAAAGTGAGTTCTGTGGGAAGAGTGTAGCTTTCGCAAACGTGCGCTTTGTATCACCTCAATAGCTGCTATCGATCGCGTCAAAAGTGAATGTGAGCGGAGCCGGGAAATAAATCCATGCCGTTGTGCAATATTTCCCCGGCAGACCAAAGGAAAAAACAAAAAGCCCAAACAGGAGGTCCCTTTCTTTCTTTATCCTCCTGTAAACAGATCAGCAAGTGGAAAAAGCATCTGAGGCAGCCGGGCTGACAGGCCGAGACCGCCAGGATGCAGAGAGGACAGCACTGTTGTTTATTCGAAGTGTTCCTTATGCACTAGAAAACTTTATAAACACATCAGGTAAAAGGAGACGCGGCCGTCATGCCTCCCTTCATCCCTCCTCCGCCAAAACGGAGATGTCAGTGTGATGGTCAGGCGTGCTCTCCTTTTCCTTTCCTTTCTGTTTTCCGAGGCTGCGGCAGAGATATTGCTGCCGTGCCCTTGAGCCAAATGCTGAATTGCTTCAGTCAAACGGAGGCGGTGTTTGAGGCGGGCCGTGTTGTGAGGCTGCGGCCCCCGAACCGGCCGTCGAGGTGAGGAGGAGTCCGAGGAGTTAATGACACACCTGGAGGGGACCGACTGTAATAATATTGACAAAGGAGACATAAAAATTCATCATGGAGGGGTGCGGGGGGGGGGGGGGGGGTGCGGGGGGGGGGGGGGGGGGGTGATGAAAGGGAGAAAACAGCAGTGTGTGTGTTTTATTTTTTCGCTCTCTCTCTACTCGGCCTGGTCCCCGAGGCCAGTCGATAACCATTTGCCTCGGCCGAGCAGATTAACTCAGAATCCGTTAACTTCTCTATAAAAACACTGCCTGCCACCTTAACCCCCCCCACCCCCTCCACACACACACACACACACACACACTCCTCACACCTTATGAGGGGCAATTTTGCTCGCTTGGCTGCTGCTCCTCCCCTGTCGGCAGGCCTCAGTCGGGACATGATGGACGACTCAATCTCAGCCCAGAACAGCCACAATCAACCAATTAGAGCATGATAGATAAATCCTGCCTCTCGCTGCGTGCCAACAGGCCCGCTTTAATAGGCCGCTCGAACAGGCGGCGCCCGGCCACCCGGCCCGTATTGACCCTGTGATTGGTCGGAGCGCGTCGGCTCGCTGACAGGAAACGCGGCGTGATCGGTCGAACTTCCTGCTCGCCCCGCGAAACCCGCACGCACACGCAGCCCAGTCGATGAAAACAAAACGGTGTCTGTCTGCCATTGCATGTGCGGAGATTCAATCTGTCAGGATGTCACGATGTGTGTGTGTGTGTGTGTGTGTGAGGGTGGCAGATCAGCAGTGAGGAGGAGGAGGAGGAGGAGGAGGAGGAGGAGGAGGAGGAGGGGGTGAAGGCCCGGACAGGATGAATAAACCATGTCGCTCGTTATCTCGTGTGCTGCCACGGCAACGCCATTTACATCAGGCAGCCTCCTCTGCCACCATCAGGTCACAGGACAGGCAGGCAGAATGAAGCGTTTAGCCCTGGCTGGATGCAGAGCAAACACACACACACACACGCACACACACACGCACACACACACACACGCACACACACACATCCTGAGTCACACCGGGGCCTCTGCCGTGTCACCTTGCTCCTTTAGTGTGGAGTGACAACACGTCCGGGGGGGGGGGGGGGGGGGGGGCTGCCACGTGTGTCTCCACTCACACACCTTGACATATGGAGATGTGATTCTGACTCTGCATGTGTGAGTGTGAGTGTGTGTGTGTTGGCAAACAATGAGCCACAACCAAGAGCCATGTGAGGAGCTCAAAGCCTCGGCGTGCTCTCCGTGTGTGTGAGTCTGATTCAGGCGTGAGGTCTGGGAGTGAGTAAGAGTGAGGCGCTGACAGGAGCTGGGACAGGAAGGAGAAGTCTGAGGCTCCAGGGTGACGCAGGCAGTGAACCCCGGTGCTGTCAAAGCGTCTCCAAACAACTTATTTAGACCAGAGAAACACGCTGAAAGGTTTTTTTCCCCAGTCTAAATTTTGAGAAATCTGACATTTTACTGTAATATTACAGGATCGGAATACAAATTCCCGAACTTTTTGCATTTTTCCCCCCGGTTTTGGTCTCTGCACTGCAAATTATTTGGTTAAGATAAAAGATTAAAAGATAATTACATTCAGAAGTGTTTTCTTGTTTCTTGTTTTTAACACTTAATTTCTTATTTTAAGAAACAACCCTAACCCTTGAGACTTATCAGGGTCTTAGTGAGGAGTCTGAGAGATCCTCCATTTATTGTATGTCTACAAATCTGTACATCCATAGAACTGAGCAGATAGATGATATGCCTTATTAACAGCAGATCATTTCCCCCATGTACCTGTACTACCTTCATTCACCTTCGTATATATTCAAATAAGACTTTCTATTTCTTTCCAGCTAGGTCAGGTGCTGCACCATGAAGCTGTCTGAGAGTGTGCTCCTCTGTCCTCCATCTCATTTGGCGGCAGCAGCCTGCCTCTCTCAGCTGTTTCTTGTTGCCTCGTCTCTGACCGAGGCCGTTAGGAGCAGCTGTAAACACTTTAGCCTCGGGACACGGCTGGATGACACGACTGCATGAACTACTTTCTGTCAACCGCATCTCCAGCCTTAAGCTGTATTTTGGACTGTCCTGAAAACACAAATCATAAAGATGGACTATGGTGACCTGGTCCAGGGCCACAGCGGGGATTTTGGGGTAGGGGGTGGGGGGGGGTTAGGACTTCAAAGATCTGGACAGCTTCTTTAAAACAATACGTCACCTCTGATCCCACGTCGAGATGGTCTGGCGATCATTCCTCAAACCTCTTTGCAGCTGATTCTCATAAAAACTGATTCCGAGCAGGATAACACATTATTGTGGATCCCAAATCACTAACATTTGTGTTGATTTTTAACTTGTGACAACAGCTCTAATGCACACACTGAGCTCATACTGTACGTTGGAGAACGAGCTGGTTTTCAGTGTGAAGAATAGAGGGAGACATGTTTTCCAAACCCTGCTTCATCCACTTTGAGCAAAGCCAAAGACGGCCTGAGAAGAAATCTCAGGAACATGTGCTGAGAAGTCCTGTTGGCTCTGTGCCCGTTTCCCCTTCTTTTTTTCTTGTTGCTTTTAGCCTTTTACCGAACGGTACAAAAATAGGTCTGAGAATAAAGTAGAGATTGCAGAGAGAATAGAGCTGAGTATGAGTGTGTGTGTTTGTGTGTGTGTGTGTGTTTTCAGTCCTCACCTCCAGTGTGGTCAGCACTATCTTCTCCACGGAGGAGAAATACGCCTCCCAGAGGAACTGAGTCTGCTGTCTGAGGGACAGGATCTTATCCTGGTGGATGGAGCGCACCGTGGTGGGGATCTGTGGAAGGACAAAGCGTCACTCAGAGCTCCACTGGGACAGGAAGGTGGACGGCGGTCCCACAGACACACTCAGGAAGCTGCTGTCAGCACACAGAGCCTGACCCGGAGGCTGCGGCAGATACCGGAGGCGTTTGGGGTCGACCCACAGTATAATCTGTTATTTATTCCCTCTGAACGACAATCACTGACATCTGAGCTTTTTCTTGTTAGAGCTTTGCTGGAAAACTGTGGTTTATGCAGTTGAGACCAGAACTTTTTTTCTCCGTTTGATCTCAAAGATGTGCTTCCACTCAAGGCCACCTCTATTTTTCCTGTTTGTCCAGCTTTTAACCACATCTCGACATAACTCTCCGCTAGAAGCATTTCTTTCCTCCCACTAATGTGCGGCTGGTAGGAACCTTGTTCGCCAGCTCTACCAAATACCAGATTCCTCAGTGAGGGCGGGGGGGGGGGGGAATGTGGCATTTGTTGGAGACAAAAATGTGATTTTAGTCAACAGGAATGAAGAACACAATATCAAGAATTTTCTAACAAAAACAACAGTCTTTAAAGGAATTTGGGAGGAAAGTTAAACTACTACTACGGCCATTTACTGATTTTTATGGTTAGATTTGACCAGTGGAAAATGTTTATCTGTCATAATTAAGGAGAACATAATGACTAAACTAGTTTAGTTATTAGTAAACTAATAAACTGAGGACACCATATGTCCCTGGTTCCTGATTCCACACATTAACATACATGAACTCCATATGTTCTGCATGTGCTTGGGATGTCAGCCAGTGATGCTGCTGTGACTGTGAAGCCTCACGTAGCTCCTGGACGGCTCAGTCATGCTGCTGCCGCAGACTGGGCTCCTCCGCCATAAAACTCAATGTCAAACAATATTATTACACACTTCATTCAAATTAAGATTTAATGGGCATATAATTACTATTCTCCCCCATGAAGTTCAAGCAATTCCAGTCGAATCAATTTGCTCTTTTCTATTTATTTGCGCTCTCGTATTACGACCCGTCGTGAGTCGTGAGTGACGTTTTCAAGGACTTGGTGTGCTGCCTGCTGCCTGGCTGCTGCCTGGCTGCTGCCTGGCTGCTGCCTGGCTGCAGATAGAGGAGAGGGGGAGGAGAGGAGAGGAGAGGAGGGAGAGGAGGAGAGGATAGGAGAGGAGAGGAGAGGAGGAGGAGAGGAGGAGGAGAGGAGGAGAGGAGAGGAGAGGAGAGGAGGAGGAGAGGAGAGGAGGAGAGGAGAGGAGAGGAGGAGAGAAGAGAGGAGAGGAGAGGAGAGGAGAGGAGAGGAGAGGAGAGGAGAGGAGAGGAGAGGAGAGGAGGCTGGAGGCTGTTACCTGCAGCAGGAGCCTCTCGTCCCCGATGACTGCGGCCGTGTTCCAGTCGATGATCTCAGAGAACGGCAGCTCCCAGCCGTTACTCAGCATCACTGGTACACACGCAGCCTGGAACACACACACACACACACATACAAGCAAACACACACACGCACGCACACACACACACGCACGCACGCACGCACGCACGCACGCACGCACGCACGCACGCACGCACGCACACACACACACACACACACACACACAGGGAAAGAGAGAGTGTTAGATGGAAGTTTGGACACCGTACTTAACCAACACAACTCCAGCTAATGGATAATGAAAGATACTTTCTTGACCCATATACTTAAAGCTGCAGAAGCAGGACTCTTTTACAACTGTTTAACGTCATATTAAGTGCCAATGCATGTCAATTGTTACGTCAGGATACTTCCTATTTAGAGTAGGTAAACACCACAGTGAAGTCATTGACTGAACTTAAATAGCTGAGATGGGTGGAAAACCAGCTGCTACGAAATCACCAAGCTGCAGATGTAACTCTGATTATTAGTCCTAATGATGTGAGCGACATTTGCTGATGAACCGTTTTGGATTGTTTCCTGACAGATTTCGAAATGCCAGAACATTTTCAGACGATTAATTGAGACGGTAAAAATGAGCACGACTGCATCTGGGGCTGGATTAATTGATTGCGCGGCCACTTGGGGGCAACAGCTGTAAACGCAACACATTAAAACACTACAATTAAATGAAACTGATATTGTGATTGGGATGCAAGACATTACACATGCAGCTGGCTTCCTGATTTATCAAATCAGACCAACTCCAATGAGACCTTTACTTTATGAGATTAAATATGATCTAAGTATGTTCGGCTACCTGTTGCTTAGATCATAGGTGTAAATAACACTTAGGACAAATGTTAAGCTGAGCTGGGCTGGAGTTTAACAATCTGACCGACAGAAACGAGTCGATTTATCTCAGCCTAGATAAGTCGTCTGGAAGCATAGAGGCACAGATAGTGGAGAATTCCACATATTATCATGATTGACAAGAATGTGCAGCCATTTAGTACACAGCTTATGAAAAGAGAGAAAAATGACAGTTCCAAGTTGTGAATAAACAGCGGATGCACAGACTGGATTTATAGAACATTCTGTGAAGGACTCAGACATGCACAAAAGGAATGTCTTGATTGCATGTTTAACTGCTCTTCCCATTCTGTTTGTGTATATATATGATGACTAAAAAACACCTGAATCATTCATGAGCCAAAATTATATATATATATATATATATATATATATATATGTATATATATATATATATATATATATATATATATATGTATATATATATATATATATATATATATATATATATATATATATATGTATGTGTATTCAGGCTTGATTCTGAGTGGATGGCCTCTGGTCTGCACCTGTTGACACGGCTAATGTGTATTAGCGGTAACTTCAGGCTGCGGCGGAGTTAATTACTTGGACGCCATGGAAGGAGGAATGGTTCTTAAATTATAAAAAGATCAGAAGGAAACAGATAAACAGCCGTAAAAAAAAAAAAGGAAGAAGATGAAAGCAGCGAGGCTGAATGTGACCTTTGGCGAAGGAGTGGCGAGGAGGGATGGAGGGAAGAGAGGGGAGGTGCAGGGAACAGCTGGTGTGTGTGTGTGTGTGTGTGTGTGTGTGTGTGTGTGTGTGTGTGTGTGTGTGTGTTTGCGGTGGGAGCTCGATGTAATGACGGCCCTGTCACTCCCAGGTCATAAAGGTGTCAGCTAAACCAAAGCTGGCCCTCGGGCTCTGCACACACACACACACACACACACACACACACACACAATCCCATGCATACAGATATAAACAGACACATAAACAACCCCGGGCATACACACACACACACACACACAGTTGACCTCTATTAGGAATCACTTTCTCATGCAAAGCCTGTAAATACTCTCGGCTGCAGACGGAGCGAGGTGCTGGATGGAGTGAGTCAGGCCAAGGGAGAAAGGAGGAGAAACTAGGAGAGAGGTCACATTTTCCTCCCTAGTGAAGTGCATTGTAATGTGTGTGTGTGTGTGTGTGTGTGCAGCTGATGGTGAGATAAGCACACTCATGTGGCTGCGCTCTGTGGACAGTGGAGAGCGGAGAGGAGAGCTAGAGGACAGTGCGGTGGTGAAACACTTATAGAAATGGATGAAAGGGAGGAACGGGAATGTGTGGAGTGTGGAGATTTCCCAGTGATGAAGTGGAGGTGAAGAGGACCCTGGGTGAGGCGTTACGCTACATTACGTACGGCTACTTACACCCATCACATGAACATAATGTGAACTTATGTGAACTACTGGACGACTTTCCCTGAAATACATCTTTAAAGAGTATTTTGAGATGCATATATTGCACTTATTTATTCACTATTTTATCATACTGGGGCTGTGAATATCTGTTTTTGTTTTCAGGAGCATTATACACACACATCTAGGTTTTGGATCAGCGGCATTATCTCCAGTCTTTACACACACACACACACACGTTCAGAGTTTAATGAAGTCAGACAGTGCAACACAGCTGGTGAGCTGCGCTCGCTCTTACACTGGGATCTGCTTTAAGAAGTTAAATTACAATCCTAAAGATTTCTCTTTTTCCTGCAGCTCTTTCATCACCATCAAGCAGCCATTCAGCATTTCTTTGACAAAAAAAAAAAAAAAAAAAAAAAAAAAACAGGGTTAGAAAGCAAAGCACTGTTTACAGGCAGGCAGGAGGAAGCGACTAATCTCCTCAGCGAAGGTCTGCTTTGTTTATATTCATTACACTATTGGTTGACAATTAAAGGTGGTAATAATTTAGAGATCCCTTAATGCTGGAGGTGGCTCCATTAAAACTAAAGCCAAGTGGGAGATTGAGTGTGGGAAGGGAGCCTTTTTCTCTGGTAATATTGCCGGTAGGCATGAATTTATAGCGTATGCAGTGCTTTCTCATAATAACAGACTGCGCTGTGTGCGTCTGTGAGTGTGTGTGTGTGAGTGTGAGTGTGAGTGTGAGTGTGAGTGTGAGTGTGAGTGTGAGTGTGTGTGTGTATGATGCTTGTTTACCTGCAGTGCCTCGAGGAAGCGAAAGGAGCCCAGTCGTCTGCCGCGGGGCACCAAACAGAAGGTGGAGTTGTGCAGCATCTCCTTGTAGTCGTACCTGCAGAGACACAGCACACATCATGAGATGAGTTCACTGACACACACACACACACACACACACACACACACACACACACACACACACACACACACACACACACACACACACAGAGGCAGGAAGGGGGCGTTCAGGGGGCGACTCAGCTCACAGACGATGGTGTAATTAGAGGATGATTACGCGCACTTTGCACACACTGATGTGGCGAACAGCGACCCAGGCCGGTGTCGGATTTCCGACTCCCGAAACCACCAAAATATCATCCACTTTGTAGTGAATCGGCCCCTCCGCACCCACGGCTCTCCTCCTATCTCACACGCCACACGCCTCCCCTCTCTACCTGTCTCAATCCCTCTATCTGCTCCAGCAGGAGGCCCACACGCCCTCCCCTCCCCTCCTTCCCTTTCTCCCTCTCTTCCTCCCAGCGTCTCCTTCTCCACCTCCTGCGCCCTCATCCGTCTATCTCTCCAGCGAGGTGTGTCTTATTGCTCTCCAAACAGGGTGATCAACCCTGCCAGGGGTAATGAGCTGAGAGTGACACCTGCTTCCACCACACAGCTGGCTCCAGTGTGTATGTGTGTGTGTATGGATGAAATAGAGAAAGACAGAGAAAGAGAGAGGATTTGTGCATCAGTCTATGTTTCTGCTTGTGTGCAGGCTGATGTTTCTGTGTGTTTTAACAATGTGTGCATGTGTGTGAACAGTCAATGGTGTGTGTGTGTGTGTGTGTGTGTGTGTGTGTGCGGTGGCGCTTTATGCTTCACAGATGGACCACAGGAGACATTATGATGTTTGATCTCTTTCATTTGGTGTTTCCTACCACTTCTCTATCTCACAGAGCCGATCAACACTATCCAACTGCAAACAAGTCAGCAGCAGTTAAATTCATCCATTTTTTTTTACCTCGCATATATTCACTTGTTTTTAGATGAGGAACAGATGGGCTTATGCTGTTTTTTCACACATATCTCACATCACTGTGCATGCAAAGGTTAACGACGCTGACTAAATCTGGTTTCTCTGAGTGAAAGAAGAACTAATTATATGCTGTGCCACGATACTGCCCTGCAAATGCTTTCATGATGCGAATTACATTATTGTCATATTAGTTAATTGATTGGATTTATTTTCAGGAAAAATAAAAATGAATGTAAATTCTGAGCCCTAAGGGTTGTTCAGGTGGGGGGTTAAGAGACTGTTGAGGCAGAAAATCATTTCTCATTTAGCCATAGTCTATACAAGGTGAAGGTTACAGGACACACAGACACACGCACACACACACACACACACACACACACACACACACACACACACACACACACACACACACACACACACACACACACACGCACACACGCTCTCTCCCCCTCCCCCTCTCACATAAACACTTTGCTCCATTGACGATGCTGTGGATGCACTGTAGCAGGAGTCGTGTGACAGTGATCGCTGATGCTGCCTCCTGCCTGCGAATGTGCACCAAGCTGACAGGGCAAAGCTGGAAGACAAGCACTGCGCTGGCTCTCTCTCTCTGTCTCACACGCACACACACACACACGCTTGCACGCACGCACACACACTCGCCGGTGATTGCCGATGTTGTGATGCGGCCCTGTCTCTTCTTTAGCTGCTCTCTATAATGAAGTGCAGAGGACATGACAGCATGTGATAAAAATCCCACCCTCGTTCACGCCTACGAGCTTAATAATGCAGTTATCGCACGTGGAAACACACACACACGCGCAAACAATCGCAAACACACAAAGATACACACACGCACACACACACACGCAGGGAGTGTGAAAAAGCGACAGCTGCACGCCCTCACACTGACGTTTCGTCACCTGTCGATGGAGACCAAGAAGTTACCGTGGGCCATATTTCCACACCAGCTGTCTGCCTGGACGCTGTGTGAGTGTGTGCGTGTGTGTGTGTGTGTGTGTGTGTGTCCCACAGAACGGGCCCTTGTTTGCAGCAGTGACGTACAAAAGCCCTGTGTGTGTTTTATACCGAACAAATCTTGTCTGCTCTGCTCCGGCTTGACCTAATATCCCCTGGGAGACACTGTTGAACTTTTCTTCTCATCTCCAAAACTCAGCAGGATACATTTCCAGCTCCTGAAACAAATCTTGCCTTTTTTCTTCTTTTTTTTTTGGTAAATGAATGCAAATTACAGGAGAAGGGATGTGACTTCTGTCTCCGCGCACCTGACTCACCTGCTGCGCACCTTAACCTCGGCACCTCTCAGATCTTGTTAAAAAGGAGATCATTTTCTTTTTTTTTGCCACCGAGTTTGTGTTTGTGGCTTCCACATTGAAATGAGGTGAAGAGGTCGCAGGAGGAGGCCGACACCACGACGTGCCTCCTGCTGTGTACACCCACCCCCACCTACCGGCTCCCTGCTCCCGACTCCTCTTCCTCCCCTCTGGAACCTCCTGCTGGCTCGCCCAGGTTCAGAGGCCTCGGCTCACTCTGGCTATCTTTTCTTATTCCCCTCCGTGTCTGTGCTCCGCCTAACAAGAGCTCTACTCGCCTTTTGTCCTTTTGACCTTCAGCCGGTGGAGGGAAACCGCAGCCGAGCTGAGAGCCTGCAGGCTGCGATTGTTTGTATGTGTGTGTGTGTGTGTGTGTGTTGGTATTTTCCACTGTACTCCGCATACAAGTCAGTGCACTTGTGTGAGTCGCCTGAATGCATCGAGGGCCCAGAAAGAATAATAAACCACTGTAGAGTGTTGTGAAGACTTGCGGAGGGCGAGTGTGCAAAACAAGCCGTTGTTTTGTATGCGTGCGCGTGGACCTGAGTGAGGGCTGCCGAGCGGCAGAGGACCGCACAGCGTTGCCGTGGCAACCTGTCATTAGGCGCCTTCATTTACCGCGACTTAAGGATATCAGTTTGGCGGCAGTTGACGCGTCACATGTACACACACGCACACACACGTCTCCATCAGTCCCTGATGGTCAGTGAAACACCTACTGAGTGGTTCTTCTATAGTGCTTTTCTAGTCGTCGCGACCACTCCAAGCACTTTAGAAACCCAGGTCACATTCACCTTTTCACTCCCATTCGTGTGTTGGTGGCAGAGGCTACTTTAACCTTCAACCAGGAGCTTCAACCAATCACACACTGACGACACGGCAACAGGGGCAGCTCGCCGTCCAGTGCAGTAACTCCACCAAGGACGCTTCTAAATGTAGACTGCAGAGAGGTAAACCGCTCCAGCTAGCCTTCCTCGTTGTTCCTCCTCCAGTCACACGTTTGAGGTAATAAACAAAGCACGTACGCCATTCAGAATTGTAGAAATTGCAGCAATTTGTTTCACAAAGACATGGATTAAAGCAGGACTTTCATATGAAGTCAGGCGTGTAGATAGTATGAAAATAAAGAGTCAGTCATGCAGAATTGTAGTTTCCAGCAGTACTGGTTTCTGTGTAGCATTTGCATGTTCCAGTCCAAAAAACAAGCACGTCTAGGCCGACTGGAGACTAAAAAATCCTCCTATGGTGTGTGTTCGGATACGCTCCGACAAACCTCTGGAACTCTGTTTGGTGACAAAGCAGGTCAAGAAAATAAATGAATCAACACATTTTTGCACTTATAAACTCTGAAAAACAACACCAGTTGTGATCCCTAACTCACAGATTTCATTTGTTTTTCTCTGTATCATTAACATCATTATTATTCACTAACGCTACTCCTGCTGCTGAGATTTGCAATTTCAATTTAGTGTAAACAAAGAAGCCTGGAAGTTTCTCCTCCAGGTTCAATATTTGCTTTGGAAATGTAGTAAAATAGACTTATAATGATGTACAAAGTGGAGCGGTTCAAACTTAACTTGGGTTAATGTGCTTGGCGGGCTGCCACCCAGGCTGTCTGGCACCACGTGGGCACCCGGCAGGCGCCTGGACCTGGAGCTTCAGGGTGACGAAAGCATGAAACCCACCGACAGCGGCACAGTGTCTTCCAGGGAGCAGAGAGGGAACCACATCCAATTTGCTGCTTATTGAGACTGTTGTTACATCAGCCTCCTGGACCTCCCTCCGCCGCCCGCTCTCTAATTTCTCTAATTTCTAATGTCTCCCAAAGTGTGTGAAAGAACGGGTGTCTGGAGGTCTGGGGGGAAGCATTCCTGGTGCTCTACTCTAGTGGCCTCGCGTGGCTCAGAAACTTGACTTTCGTCTCGTCTCCTATTCTTGATCCATGACAAAGGAAAGCTGTAATTTCCTATCGTGAATTTGCGGTTGTTGGCTGCACATCCCAGTGACATAAAAGCTATTTATCAGGGGTGGATGTGACGCCACAGATGTGCTCATTTGTCGAGTAAATAACTCCCAAACAGGCTAAGGAACAGGTTCCAGCAGTAATTAAGCAGGAGCCTTGCACACCCCCCCCCATAAACACAAGTGTCAAAGCTGAAGCATATTGTTGTGTGTGTTCCCAGGAGAGTGCGACAGATGTGCGGTCTAAGTGAGCTTCAGGGTACGAAAAAAAAAAAGTGAGGGTGGGGGTAGGGGTGGGTGGAGGCATTACTGGCTCCTGGCTAAATGGGATGGAGTGTGTAAAGTGAGCGGGAGGGTGTTTTAAGGGTTGGATCTGAAGAGGATCATATGTGCACACATGCGTAGAGACAGATATGAGCTTGAACAAATTAGTAGTGTGTGTGTGCGTGTGTGTGTGTTTTAATATATGTGCCCCCCGCTTACTTTCAACCCCTTCACTTATTTACCCTGCAGCTGTGTGGAAAAGAGCGAGTCAGCATCTGCATACAAGCATCCAGATGTGTGCTGTTCCAGCCTGTGCCATCATCTTCCAGCGCCTGCTGCACCCTCTGCAGCTAATTCATTAGCCTAATTAGCGCTCATTAGCCAGCTTATGCTACTTCCAATTAGCATTCTAGCATGGGATGACCCGGAGGTCGGCCTCGCCAAACAAACAGGTCTTTCTGTGGTCGAACCCATGACGACCCTGAAGTCTGTCCACGCGCGGGGGCCAATCTGATTACACCCACTGACAGGACAGTGGAGACGCAAACCAAACACGCACACACACACACGTCATGGTCTCATGGAGGTCAGCTCAGCATGTAAAACAGTGGGGCTGACGACCGCGAAGGCATGGAGGCTGGGTTGACCGGACGGTGCTGGTCACATTCACAAAGAGCATGACGAAATTCATGGTAGCATGGAAGGGAGCGCAGGCTTAACTGTGAGATAGAAAGATGGATAGATGAATCAGAAGATAGATAGATAGCTCTTTACCTAGCCTGCTAGATAGACATATAGTCTATTTGCTGCTTATTGAGATAAGAGATAAACAGATAGAAACAAAGACAGAACACATCCATTTGAAATAGATGTGTTCTGGCTTTGTTTCTGTTTATCTTTTTGACAAATTAGCCAAAGGCTGGGTGGCTAGGTTGATAGGTAGCTAGCTATGTAGGCAGTATAAGCGTAACAGTGTAATATATATATATATAAATATATGTTTCAGGCCATATTAGATATGGCCTGAAAATAAAATCTATCTATCATTCACACCGTTAGCCTGTTCTACATGTGTGGCTAGCTACCTAGCTTTGGCTAATTTGTTGAAAAGATAGGTCAGTTCTTTCTTCCATTTGGAAAGGAAAAAAGAGGAGGGAAATTAAGGATATAGCAAACAAGGCTTGAGGTGAATGCACTTCTAAAACGGGGCTAGGTCGGTGTGTTCGCCTTGCAGCAACAGCAAACATTGCCACTAAGTGAGAGACAAATATGAGATAGAGCAATGACAGAGAGTCTAAAAACCATTACATGATTAACTAGCGACGCAAACATGCAACGTGTGACAGCAAACATCACGGTATGAGGCGACTCCGGGATCCGACTCAAGGCTGAGCCTCACCTGCCACGTGTGACTGTTTTCGCTCAGGGTGAGGAAACAATTAACAAAGCCAATTGGCAACCTCTTTGAGCGTCAATACCTATCCCCTACGGGTCCCCGGCTTAAACGAGCGCTGATGTGAGAAGTGACGACAGTCTCGCATGTTTTTTTTTTCTTTTTCTTCTGCCCCGGTGCTCGCACACGGGAGTGGCGTGTGCGGTGATTTGCATAATGAGCAGGTGAGAGGCAGCCGGCGGGTGTTTGCTGAGAGACGCGTCTGACACCGGCTGTGAACCTGGGAGTCCATCTGGACTGGATTTGAAGAGAACACGGATCTCTCTGGGTGTGAGCGCTCAACGAGGACTCGATATGACAGGTCTTTCTGCCCCATCAAAAACACTTTCTTGAGGGGAATCTCTGAGTGATAGATCCACAGTAATCTCTCTGTTAGTCTCTCTCTCTCTATCTCACCCTGAGTGAGTCCACAGCAACTCCACTTAAAACATCCATCCATCCATCCATCCAGCCAGCCATCCATCCACCGTCTACCCAACTTTGTACATCAATGGCGTCGCTGTACACACACATGCCCACACATACACGTCTAGGGACAATTTGGCATTTCCAAATGACCTTAATAGGTGTTTATGGACTATGGACTTGTTTTTTTTACTCACTTTTTCTACATTCAACTGGAAATTATAAATAATGAGCACTGGTACTAATGAGCGGGTTAATAGTAAAATAATGAGTTACAATCCTCGTGGACGGGTTAAACCTTCATTTCACATTTTAGTCGATAGTGGTAACGTTTGTCAGATGTTCCCGTTCTGAGCCACTTTTCTGCGGCGGAAAATCACAAAGATATGACAGAACAGAAACTGATGTTTGTGTGTGTATTCTGCACTGTATCAATAAAGGTCACCTCTCACCTGATAAGTGGCTGTTGCGTTGGAATCCATTTTGGAAAACCAGTCATCACTCTGCTTCGCCCAGCCAATAAGTCAACCCCTTGTGGCTCTGAGCCACAGAAACAAACTCTGAACTCAGAGAGAGAATCAAGAAACCATCGACATGCTATCTGATTCATACACTTGTCTCCTTGCCATCTCCCTGAATGAGCCGTAGCCGTCTCATTTTGCCTGGAAAGGCGTCTCAGCGCTGCGAGCTTGAATTCAGATATGTCCCACGTTGAAGGAATTTCTAACGCGTAATCCTCGCCTGCACCTCCACCCAGGTGCTGGATCCATATTGCCATTCAGATGAGAGTGCTGCAGTAAGTACGGCTGCGGGTGCCGGGTGTCAAACACTGTGTCCTCACACACTCCTTCTTAAAGATAGAGCTCATATACATGCAGACTCGCATTCGCACAAACTTGTGCATCGGTTCCAAGTCGGCGGCGTGTTTTCTCCCTGCAGCTACCCATCACTTTTTCTTTTTTTTCCTCTTTCCACACATGTGAGGCTGAATATTTTACAAATACCCAGATAACTACAAGTCTTCCTGCCGCGATGCTAATTCACTATGACGGCTTTATCCTCGCAATCTTTTCAATTTGTCCTCCCGGATTTTTTCCACTGCCAACAGATGGAGGCAATTTTTCAGTTACATTTAGTGTCTGCGCAGTAGTCCCCAACTACACACACACACACACACACACACACACACACACACACACACACACACACACACACACACACACACACACACACACACACACACACAGTCTCCAGAGGATGGAAGTAAGACTCCAAACTCTGTGACACCCATTCGACAAACATATCCATGAATATTTTGGGAGATTTGTTTCCATGGACAGCGAGATGACCACACACACACACACACACACACACACACACACACACACACACACGCACACACACACACACACACTTTGTTAGTGATTGGCGCCTCTCTGTGTGATCTTGCAGATGAGGGGTCCGGACTCCATCGATGTTCACTGGAGACCAGCTGTGCCTTGCTCTGCACTTCCAGATGGCCCTCGGGACGCCTTGCTGTGCATGCCAGTGTATGTGCGTGTCTACGTGTGTGTGTGTGTGTGTGTGCGTGTACATATCCATATGTGTGAGACAGTCTCAGATTTAGACATGTCAGCACATGCTCTGCGGCGGCCTCTTTTTAAACACTGACACATTTTGTCATCAGAGCCACTGAAACGAGGAGCTGGAGTTACCCCTCACAGAGATGTCCTTTCATCTGACAGACAGACACACACACACACACACACACACACACACACACACACACACACACACACACACACACACACACACACACAAAGACAGAGATGGAATGCTTAAATTCATCCATCCACATTATCCTCACGGCAGGCTCTTTCATGACAATCATTTTGTGAAATCTTGAAGCGTCTAAATACCACACACACACACACACACACACACACACACACACACACACACATACACTAACCCCCTGCATTTTCAAAGAAACACAGACCATTATCAGGGTCCCATCTGCCGGTAAAGACCAGCTCCACTCTCCTCCAATAGGTGAGCGGAAACATAATCACATCTAATTTCTTGTCTGCAAACACGCTCTAATATATTCCCTCTGAAGACTCCTCTAAATCAAAATATAAAGCCCCGGTCTGAGAACCACCTGGGTCCTCCCCTCGGCACAACAACACTGCTGAATGCAGGGCACATGCCGGCCAGAGGCAGAGACGCACCGTCACCGGGCAAGACTGTCGCGTTTCCAAATGTGGGCTTTGCAGGAATTCCTTCTCAGACACGGGGTCGAACATTGTCAGACTGTGACTGAGGCTGTTTTTGCTTTTTTACAGAAAGAGGCTTCAGGGAGGCTTTAGACGGCTGAGAGAGGTGGTGATGTTAACTTTGACTCACTTTGCAAACATGGCGGTGGTCGCAGCTAAGCCTTGTGATCCGAGTCTGTGGTGTGCAGATGTTTGCCTCCGTGCTTGCTGAGGAGGGATTTGACTAAGCTCATGTCGAGACCCAGACAGTGAGTCGAAGCAAGATGGAGGTGTGACGTTTGGTGCATCTGCTGCTGAAGTTTAATCAACTTTTCCTCCTCAACAAAGTTAAGTCCTGTGAGACTTCAGCTGATGAAGCCATTCATTGGAGTGTATGTGTGTGTGTGTGTGTGTGTGTGCATGTGCACTCATGTCTGAAGTTGACGCACAGTTAAGGGCATGATACTGTTCTACAGAAGCGAGTCAATTATCAGTGCCATTGTTATTTCAGTGTTTCCTTTTCGCCTCCATCACAACTGAGCTGTTGCCGTGACAACCAAGCAAAATCCGTTTGCAGACAAGGGGTAGTAGTGAGGTGTGGGAGAAAACTGAACATTTCTGCATTTGGTTGGTAAAGCTGAGTGCGTTGCCCAGGTTCTAACTGGAAACACCTGTCAAATCCTCTTCATTTAGAAGCTGAGAAAAGCGCAATGTGCAAACTATTGTTGGTCTTGTCTTGTCTGAAAATATCTGACGAGCTTTCAAACACCGCGCTGCGCTCATCAGACGGGGTTAAAAGTCCTGAATTTTCACTCTTCAAAACACAACTTTCCCGATGAACAGCTGCACTGAAGTGGGACGCAGCCATCAGCAGCGAGTGTCCTTCATTTGCCTCGCTCATTGATGGATTCTGTGGAGTTATTGTATGGCAGTTCAGTCTAAATGAGGCCTCCATCTCTTCTCTCTCTCCTCTCTTTCTCACACACGCACACACACACGCACACACACACACAAAGACAAGCACCTACACAATCATTTGAGAGCGAGTTTGACATCAGCGTCAAACACAGAGTGTGTCAGCGCCGCACGACACTGGAGACCAGCGTGAAGTCTGAGACAGTCACTGCTCTCACGGCGTGTGTGTCTGTGTGTGTGAGAGAGAGAGAGAGAGACAGAGAGAGAGAGAGATAGAGAGAGAGGGAGAGAGAGGGAGGGAGGGAGGGAGGGAGGAGGTACAGCTGTCAGTCACGAGCAGAGAGGCAAGCAAAGCGATGTGCTACCCAGTGGGTTCATCAGTGCCATGTGTCAGTCACACCCCGAGATCACATTGATTGTCTGTCGGCACCCGCCTGGGCGTGCATGTGGGTGTGTAGCGTGTGTGTGTGTGTGTGTGAGAAAATGATAGCAAAAGAGGCATATTTGGTCTTGAGAGACACATCATGCCGAGTGGGTTACAGAGGACAAGAAAAATAATGAGAAAGAGAAAGAGGACGAAACGTCCGGCATGATGCAATTATGATTCAATTTAGATTCCCGCATCAATTATGCAAACATATTCAAGAGTCATGTCAAATATTGATAGGCTCTTCAACTTCTCAAACTGTATTCATTAAGGAGCCCAAACTTAAGCCCGACTCTCTCATTAATCATGGATAGATGTCAGCTGGAGGTCTGCATTCACATTCAGCCAACACTCCTGAGACTTGGAAGCAGCCGAGGCTTCGCAGTATATCTCTCTGTATCACCACAAGAGTGCATTTCTGTGTGTGTGTGTGTGTGTGTGTGTGTGTGTGTGTGTGTGGATATTTATTTGCTTATCTGTGGCGGCTGTTGGCCCTGAAACACCCCCGACCTCACACTCCTAACCTTGGGCGTTGGCGGAGGTGGAGGTGTGATGCCTTACAGTCTAATGTGGGAGGCTCTTCAAACACACGCAAAACCAAATCTAGACAGTGGTGTGATCAATAAGGTCGTAGCTGCCACCCATCATGTTTCCAACAAACAAGCTTTGAATATCAATTTTCTTTTGGGTTTTTGGTTGGCAAGGAGCCATAGAGAACGGCAGCGTCCTGTGAAAGCAAGAATCCCTGGTATCAATGCCGGTCAGAACATGGAGTTTGCATGTTTTCCCATGTGTCTGAGTGGAATAGATACCATGCCCGGATATGGATGGATATGGATATGGATGGGTGGAATCTCTTGAACCAAAAATATTCTCAAACAATGGTTCAGATCAATGGTTCAATTTCGTTATTAGTCATGTACAATGTCAATAAAGGCTTTCTCTTCTACTCTCTTGGATGAAACGCGATAAAGATAATAAAGGACCCGACAAAATTAATCGTAATGATCCTAATAATCAGCTAACTTAAACACAACACTGGGTTTTCTGTCCCACATGTACATGAACGTATTCTAAAATGTATGAACGTATTCTGAGCAGTAGAGAAACTCTACATGAATAAAATAAGCTCTGATTTGGATGAAGATGCCGATATTTTAGGGCCACGGGTCATGACTAAGCATTTGCTTCTGATATACAGTGAGGTTTGACAGCTGGGCCTAATTACAATCTGAATATCAGTTTTCAGTCTCTATTTATGCCTTTTGTTCTAGCCTGTTTGTTTCCCCGCTTACAAAAGATAGCACAAAATGTTAATCTGAAACAAAAAAAGTAGCATAGCATAGAATATTAGCAGCTGTGGTACAGACGAGCTGACAGAAGAGGAGGCTTGAGCCTTCGTGTGGAAGCGTCTACATTCCTTTGCATCTCTATTATGTCAGAGCCACTTCGAGCTGCAACCACTGCATCTTAGTCATATGACAAAAGCCCTGAGGGTCCAACCTGGACTCATATGACTGAACTTAGGCTCCAGAGCTGGGCGGGGTCACGGCACACAGGTCGAAGGTCGCCGCGGTCGCCGCCCTGAAGAACAAAAAGGGGCGACTAAGCTTTTCAGCGAGGGTCCTGGTGGCTCAGATTTGGGCTGTATGTCTGTGTGTGTGTGTGTGTGTCTGTGTGTGTGCGTGTGAGACTGTGATCCTATATCGCGTGTGTATGCATGCCTTTATTATCCAATACACAGCTTATATGTGTGTGTGCGAGCGTCCAGTGGTGAAATATCCTGTTCCTGTCAGAGCACATATGTCTGTGTGTGTTTGTGTGTATGCGAAAAGTGTGATGATGAACCCAGAGTCTAAACCTACTGCCCCGACTGCAGGCTTCCCCCAGAGCACTGCACTTGGCTGGTGCGTGTGTGTGTGTGTGTGTGTGTGTGTGTGTGTGTGTGTGTGTGTGTGTGTGTGTGTGAGGAGGGAACAGCTGTTCTCCAGCGCTACATGGGGAGGTCAGGGGTAGACACGGACGGGCTACAGCTGTGGCCCCGGGGCTTGTGGGAACTGTGGCTTGAACAACGTGGGAGAGGAGGAGAGGAGAGAGGAGGAGGGGAGAGGAGGAGGGAGACAGTAACAGCAGTGGAAGAACAAGGAGAAGAACAAGAACAAGAAGACGAGAGTCAACGAAGGGGGAAAAAAAATCGCAAGGCTGAGGCAAGATGATGAGTCAACCACATGGGCACAAATAAATCCCCTCTCACACAAACACACACACACACACACACACACAGGGACGGACGGACGGACGTCTCTCCCTGAAATGTGCGGAAACATTTCCTGCTCGGCGTCGTGTGCCAACAGTAGCAGGGGTCGATGTTTAGGGAAATCAGTGCCGCCAATTTCCCAGTGAAGCGCGGCGTCTCGGGGGAGCCGCTGCCACGGATGTGGTGTGAAGGAGAGCGGTGAGGCTGCGGGCAGGTGGACCTCAGGAAGCAGGCGCACAGTGACAGATCTGCATCCACGCCCGGATGGATGCTTTAAAAACAGAGCGTGGCGAACTTCAATGTCTAACAGTTTATAAACCCCTCCACTTATGTCTGAATTTTCTGTAAAAATGTAATTTCCATCCATCCATCCATCCATCCATGGTCTTAACTGACACCATTCACTGTCACTGTCACTGTCATAGTACCACCATCCACCATTGCTTCCTCTGTCTAGTACGGCTTTGACAAAAGTGCAGATACACATTCACAGCCATTCACTCAGTGATGGCAGAGGCTGGGACCAAACCAACGACCTTTCAATAAAGGGGATGCTATGAACAAACCGAGGGCTCCTTTCCAGCCAACTCCTCTTGTTCCATCAACTGCAGCCACTTAGCCGCTCTGAGAGCAGCGCTCACGTTTAAAGGAAATTACTCGCGCTTATAAGCTCATAAACAAGTTGACTTTCCTGGTGGAGAGTCAGCCCGGCGGCCAGGACTCGCAGAGCGACTGGAATAAAGACCCACTGTTGGAGATAATGCTTATTTCAGGACAGCCCATAATGTGATAAGTCTGAGAAATCACTTTATAGTTTTGCACAGACAATCATGAGCTGCGGCTGAGAGCAAGAGGGCCCCTGCTCCAACAGAGAGAGACTAGCGGCAGAGAAAAGGGGGCTGACAGCGAAAACTAATAAGCCTTGTGCGGGGAGAGAAATGGGCTCATCTCTCCGAGGCACCGAGAAAAACTATTGGAGCTGTTGTACACCATTTCCAGAACAAAAAAAAAAAAAAAAAGAAACCCCCGTCTCATCTATGCTGAAACCCAACACTAAATCCCTTCTGCCTGACAGATTCGGCAAAAGAATAATATCTGCACCCAGAATAATATTTGCAGCCTGCATTATAGAGGCATGTTAGGGCGTCGGGCAGGGGATGGAACTAGGCCAAAAGCCAATTTATGGCTTTTGTGGAACCCCTTAAAAAAGAGAGGGAGAGAGAGGGAGTTGTTCAAGGTGCTACTCAAAGCCCCTCTAAAAACGCTCTCATCCACTCACTGGCGAGCCTCAATTAAACCCCAGCGGTCGCCATCTGTGAGGCAAGCGGACCTAGAATCATTCAGAGTCTGCCGAGATAAAACAGAGGGCGTGGGCGTAGGGAGGGGGGCGAGGACGAGGCTCTGACAGCGTCGGGGGTGACCCAAGCGGCTCGGAGCGGTTCCACTCCGGCTCTCAGAGCCGTCATAGATGACGGTCTCTCTCTCTCTCTCTGAGTAACATATATGTGACCATACTGTTTCAATAAACAGTATCCTAGCAACGTGCTCGGATGCACAAGCGGGCAGACTTCCTGATACCAAAGAACACGGACCAAAACAAAAAACAAAAAGTGAGAGAGGGAGCGAGACGACGTCGGCAGGAGTCACTTGTCACAGGGCGGATAGCGGCAGGCACGCGAGGGCGAGGGCGGCTGTTATCCTGCTACTATCTGGTATCTGCGTGCGCCGTCAGAGCCGTGGCATGTCTGCTGTCAGGGCGGCTCTGCACCCGCTCTGCACCGCCGGGAGTCTCTGCCAGCTTCTCACCGAGTTCAAGACGAAGAAGAAGAGGAAGGAGAAGACGCTAACTAAAAACAACAAGAAATCCTTTAGCTGGAATCAGAGAAGAAGCGGTGGGAAAATGGAAGAAAGAAAGACAACAGGAAGTCCCCGTTAGCCGACATGTGCCGCGGCTGTGTTTTAATTAGGGGGGACACGATGACCACGTCCTCTGCACGTTGTGCCACTTCTCTGTTCTGGTGTTTGGTGGAGAGTGATCTGATCACAGCCAGATTCACTCCCATCTGCTCCTGGAACAGAGAGCGTGGACGCCTCGGTGACCCCCGGAGGTCAGGATTGTCTGCTGACACCAAGAGCTTCTTCTATTTTACTTTATTGAGGGATGAGTTGTTGAAAATGGTGAAAAGCGCAGCCAAAAGTGGTATACTCCAAAGCTACTGTTGGGACAACTGGACTTGTAGATCATCGAAGATGATAACTGAACATCTCATCTCTAATGTTATAGATTCTACAATTTTATGCACACCTGTAGCATTCTTGCCCTCACACCATGACTATAAAAGATATTTTACTCTTGAGGATGTTTCACCTCTCATCTATGAGACTTTTCTAGTTCTGAAGAGCTGAAGGACCCTCTAGGATTGGAGCGAAATGTCTTCAAGGATCTTGAAGTGCCATGACTCCACAACTCTTTGGGTACCTTTAGAATGCACTTTTCAGCACATTTTTGACTATTTTCCTTCAGTTTATCAATCGCTCAATCTGGGACCAAAACCCATGGAAAGTCGGTGTATTACACACGACTGAGGAAGTGCTTAACCCTCTCGAGTAAACTCCACTTTGCTCTGGCCTGAAACCCCGCTGTCATTACTGCTCCAAGAAGGCACGGCTCCTAGACGCCACACATCCGACACGCAATTAGAGCCGCAGCCGCTCGCGCTTCATGCTTTCCTTGGGTGAGAACTCAAACGGCCAACGAAAGGTTCGAGCCCCTTTGAACAAAAGCGGCGTTCTTATCAAAGGCCTCCTCTCCTCCTGATACAATATGAATGAAGCAAGAAGGAACACGACGAGGCGGCGCTCGGCGAGGATCGGCTGGCGCGGCGCTCGGAGTGGAGCGATACGAGTCGGCGAGTGCGTCCGGGCCGCGGGACACTCCCCCGCATTCCTCCCCCATCTGATCCCCGCGCACGCCGACTCCCACTATCTGCATTTTTCCGCGCGGCTCCCGGTATCTGTCTCCACATCTCGCTTTCCTCTGGCTGCCTTTGTGTCGGCCCGTCTGTCTCCCAGGGACGCGTGGACAGTAACGAATGAAGGGAGGACTTCTTTTTTTTTGACGCCGATGAACAGATGTGCCGAGGAGGGGAAAGAAAGGAACCTGTTGTCGCCGCCGCCTCGTATCTCTCAGTTTACACATGGCATTCAGGACGGCCTCACGAGAGAGGGAGAGGGCCAGTGTGGACGGAGACATTTTTTAATGCCAGGGATAAATGGAACGGCGGATTAATCGTATCTGGATACGATCTGGGTCCCAGACAAATGTCAGGGAGAGGTGAAAAGGGGTGAGGGGAGTGTGTGTGTGTGTGTGTGTGGGAGGGGAGGGGAGGGGAGGGGGGGCTTCAGCCTCTCTTCCCAGAGAGGAACGCGGCGCTCTCACGCATTTCTGCGGTGCAGCCGAGCAGAGAGGCAGCCTTCTCCTCTTCTACCTGCAACAGAGGGATATTGTTGCAGCCGCAGCGCGACTCTGGTTACCGAGCATTCCTGCCCCCGCGTTTCAGAGACGCTAAAAGGTAAGGCGAGGTGGCCGAGAGCAGAGGCAGAGAGGCGGAGAGGGAGAGAGGCAGCCGGAGCAAACGGCTGCAAAATAACAAGGTGCGGAAAGCAGCGACATTAGTGGCCATCACAGCGTGACGCCCCCCCCCGAACTCTCATGCTTAAGCAGATCATCAAAGAGCAACTTTTTATATTAACGCCGTGTTGCGCAGGCGTCGCTCCTTTTAAAGGCAACAGTCCAATCTCAACCTTTTCCACCCCCACCCCCTGCAGCCGCAGAGAGCGGCGGGGAGATTTATCTGGACTCTCTGATCTGAGGCGGTGGGAGAATGTCGTCTCCAGTGCTCTTTTTCCGCTGCCTGAGAAGACGCTGCGGTCGTGCCACTCCTGCCGCCGCACTAACCGTCCACGACGAATGAACATCCATCTGGAGAAACAGCCAGACACACACACACACACACACACACACACACACAGACTGGGAGACAGGCCGCAGTTGGACCCATGCTACGCCCTCTAAGCTGAAGCATCAGTTTCGGGTTCGCACATATGGGACGTGTGGGACCGCTCGTCTTAATTTAAAAAACAGTACATCCATCCGGTCGGGACTGCATGAGCTCCATTACTCTAATGCCGAGGCGCTCACGCACGCTTTTGGGGAAAGAAGCAATTCTGAGCGCTGGGGCAGCATTTAATCCCACGGTAATGGATTTACCTCCAGCTGAGAGTCCAATTACAAGAGCTATAAATGCTAATGGCGGCGCTAATCATAACAGTGGCATCATGGCTGCCGACTGCTGCAAGGACACGGTGGCTGGTTCGGGGCGCTGCTCAATTACGGCGGAGCACATGAAACGTGCGGCTCCAGCTGATGTGATCCGTTATCACGACAACAGCCGCCCCTCCACCATCACCCCCCCCCCCCCGTCTCTCACCTCCTATCGCCCTCCATCTCCGTCCCTCCGCCAGTCCATCCCAGCCCTCGTTATGGATTTCTTTAAGCGCGGCTCTGATATATCATCTGTGTGACTGTTTACACTCCATTACAAACTCGGAGCCGCGGAGACGCGCCGGGTGCAGCGACGAGACCCTGCGGTTCCATATATAAAACTTACACAATAATTAAATACTAACTCGTTGCAATTATGTATCATTATGAATGAAAGAAAATAGATTGATACAGCTCGGCTTTAGAATAATAGCGCCGGGATAATAACCCCTCAGATATTCATAGCCGGCCTCTTCATCAAAATCCAATCAGAGTTTTTGAAACTCACTTTGGAATTAATTTGTGGGCGGGATCAACCATCACCTGCATGGTTAGGACAGACAGTCCAGACAGACAACACTGACTGCATATCAAACCCTCACAACACCACACTGTATGCAGATTCACGAGTAGATGGCTCAGAATACCTGACAAGTGACATATGTGAACAAATTCACTGTTATAGCCGATTAAATCAATTCAAATTAAAATCAGAATTGCTACTTATTGGTTTATTCCTTCCTTTATTCCCACAGTCCAAAAAACTGGTCAACTGGAGACTGGGTGTGAGTGTGTCCCTTGATGGATGGATATAGGCAGATAAGACAGTCACATCGGGTCAATCTTATGAGGAATCAGTCCCAATCATCCTCAAACTGCCTTAAATAAGAAGCTGGAAACGGAACGGAGCTTGACTGATGAACATCTGGACTTTGTTGGTCGATGCTTCACCTCTCATCCGAGACACGACGTCAGCTCTGATGAGCTGCGGTCATGACCTTGATGAATCAGAATCTCCATATAAGCCGTTTCCCTTCTGCCTTCATCCTGTCAGGAAAATCTCATTTCTGAGTCCTGATTAAGACTGGATAAGAAGTGATTAGTCGGAGTGGGAGATCAATTTAACCCCTATTGTACGAGTGCAACGAAATTCAGGTTCGGAAGAGGAAGCGTGACAATGAAAGATGTGATGAGTCCTGAGACGGGAGAAAATAAACATCCAGCAGTGCTTCCCATGGACAAGTACGCCTGGTCATCAATCCAGCCTTGATGTCTCTGGCTCTCCTCCCACCCTCAGTGTTAACTGGGTCATCTGTGTGAGAGGCATGGTGCTCTCCCGAGACCTCCACTAACACACACACACTTCTGTACACACACACGTGCCGTCAGTTGGAGTGGTTCAAAGGAGCCCAATAAAACATTTACAGCGTGGTTAAGCCTTTCTCTCTCTCTCCGTCTTTACACACACACACACTGTGGCTGCGCCTCTCTGGCTTGTTTTGTTGTATCTCTGCTTCTCCCTCCTCTGATTCTCGGAGCGGCTACGAGCCCGGGCCTCTCTCTGACTCTCGTCCGTGTCTTTTCTCTCGGCTCTGTGAGCGACCCTGGGTTAAACGCATTTAATTAGCGCTCACAGGATCTACACACCCCCTCCTACGGGCAGCTTAGAGACGAGCCCGTTGGACCGACCAGCTCGCCCAGCCTCGTGTCTATGCGTGTGTGTGTGTGTGTGTACAGTGAATGTGTGCATTTGTTTACTTTACAAGTCAGAGATCGCACAGTAGTGAACCATGTCAGCTTTCACTTTCTTCAGGCTCCATAATTACACTGGCCTGAGCCGAGGTCTGAAAACAAACACACATACATTCACACACACAGAGGCGCTCGCCTCTCTCCAGCCTCTTCAGGCCTTCTTCGGTCTTCATTTTACGCTGAGCCACTTGCTTTGAAACTCACAGCTTCTGTCAATTCTTTTTTTTTGCAACGCAAGACAACAGCAACATATTTCCACACAGCGGGGGGATGGGGGGGTGGGGTGGTGGGGGTCAGGGGCGTCAATATATACACAGGCGCACGTTGGCCTTTCATGTTTTCACTGTGAGAGCGAAGCAGTTATCTTGAGAGCCACATTCAATATGCTTACAGAGAATATTCAGAGGCTTCTGTGTGTGTGTGTGTGTGTGTGTGTGTGTGTGTGTGTGTGTGTGCGGGGCCCAGAGAGCCCGGCTGGCGGCTAATGAACGGCGTGCAGCATGGTGATACAGACTACAGAGGTCCTTGTAAGGTAGAGGAGAGGCACAATGCAGCAGGTTAGAGCCTTTAAAGATAATGAGACGACTGCGCGCCGGCTCCACACAGGTGGGTGTAGGGGGCGCGGGGGGATGCAGGATCCACGCTTTGGAGAGAGGATTTGTTTGTGTTTTTATACGTGAAGTTCAATATGCCCCGACAACACCGAGTCCACAGCGCTGGAAGGAGCAGATCTGGGGAATCACTTAGCTCTCTTATGTGGGTGTATAGTTTTCTTATACTACAGGAATAGAGTGTGGAAGGAGGTTAACACATATGCAAACCCAACGTAGAGGCAGGGAAACTCTGTACGTGTTAGTTCAGGATGCGACTGATCATCCCACAGGTAAGAAGCGTCATTGGTGACAAGCGATGGAATCACATCAGACAGTGCATTGTCTAGAGGACATTACAACGCCGGCCCGGGAACATTTTGTTTGTGTGTTTGCAAATGAGTCTGTTTTTATCTATGCTACGCAGCGTCCCGGCCGTTTTCTGATCAGTGTTGTAATTATAGAGAGAGGAGCGACAGCGCTCAGCAGCTAAACTCCAGTTCATTAATTGTAATGGCTGGAATGATTTGGAGAGCGTGCGGCCGAGCACGATACGCCGCAGAAATGTGTCAAGATGCACATTGGAGAGAATGAGGGTTCCAGTCATAAGGAAGATGAATTTATGAGGGTTTGAAGGGATCCGTTGCATCAGGTAACCTCCAATTATCCCCATAATTGGTGATAAATTGCATAGTTTTTTTTTAATTCTGAGAAACGGTGTACGGGTGTTACAAACACATAGCGGGAAGCACAGAGAGCTCCGCTCAGCCCTCGTAGAGGCAAGAGAGCCACTGCTGAACACCATATTACAGTTAATGAGTTGGAATGCTGCACATTTTCTCCTGAGGGTAATCAAGACAAAAAAAAAAACAAAAACAGGAAATTCGGTTCTACAAAAACAACTGTTGTTCACAAATCACGGCCGAGGCGCGTTGTGTCATCAAGTCGGAGCGAAACTTCAAAACGGAGAGAGAGGGAGGAGGTCGAGCTGTGCCGGGCGCGAAACAAATCGCCCTCGCTCGGCTCTCCAAATGAGAGAGGGAGCCATTTGCCAGTCAAGATGAGAGGAAGTAAAGCTGTGGCGGCGTTTTCGAAAGCTGATGCAATCTGCTTTGCAGTGGAACATCTGGGGAAATAAGAAGGTCACGCAGATTCATGTTCAGATGCCCCGAGGGGCGGGGGGGGGGGGGGGGGCTCGCCACCGTGCCCGGCACCCACGAGCCCGCCATGGACGACCCGCTTAATGTGGCGTTAACGGCACAGGAGGGCAGGCGACAGCTTTTCAGTTAACAAATGGAATCTCACATGTTCATTAGCGCGGCGGAGCAGGTGATCTGCAACGAGTCGTTATCGTGTGCTCATCGTTATCGTGTGCTCATCGCGCTGGCTCGCGGCTGCTTCTCTTCTCCCGGCCCGGTTTGGTGCTAAGCTACGACGAGACGCCGCTTACAGCTGGATTATTTTAAAAGTCTCCGGCAGAACAAAATAATGAATAACCGCGTCTCCCACATGTATCACAAAAAGGTATTCCTTTGAGGTGCTCTCGGGCGGATTTATCCTTCAATAAAAAGGCAGTAAAAAAAATGACTCCGCCGCTACACTTTTCTGACAATAAACACATCTAACATTCTTTCTTTTCTCTCTTTTTTCCCCTTCTTTCGCGACTGAGAGCTTCATTTTCACAAGCATCCATCTCTGATGTGGCATTAACCTTTCCTGGGAGCTCAGGGTAATGTTAGCTTAGCAGCCGATGACTGACATTAAAGCCTTGTTTAGCTGTAGGTGCACGAACGGCGCAGCTATTCGCTGATGGCACCGCCTGCCGTTAATGTCTTCCCTCTTGCTACGGCGGCTGAGATCTCATCAGTCTTCTTTATGACTATTTGTGTTCCAAATCACAACCCTCGGGGACACTCGGGTACTTCAGAGAAGGGGTGGAGGAGGAGGAGGAGGAGGAGGAGGAGGAGGAGGAGGAGGAGGGGGGTATACAGTGAAGAGGCAGAAGGAGAATGAGACTAACACCGCGGGGACCGGGCTGAGGAGAAAGCCGTGAAACATTTCAGGCAAGTACAGGATTAATTAGGGTGAGTGAAAACACCCGAGGGCGCCCACAAGGCCTCGCTTTCCTCGTCTGCTTCAGGAGGCTTAGAGGTCTCCTCCGCTATCTCTCCACTAAAAGGCCTTGTAGACAGACTATGATTAATGCTTAAGACGCGCTCACGGGCCCCCTCTCCGCTTAGCATCCGAAGGGGGCCAAACTTTTAACCTGTGATTGAGCTGCGCTGATTCACCTCTAATAAGTCAGAGGAGGAACTCCACCCCGGGGGCTCCTCGGGGCGAGCCAGCGCCACCGCTCGGATATCAGTCACGGGACGGCGGTGGAGCGCTAACCCTGTCAGGAGCACCATCTGTCCGCCGTCCCGTCCAGGATGGAGGCTCCTCGGCTGACAGGCAGGTCAGGCATCATCTTACCGGCACCGCGGGGTGGGAGAGCCAGCGTCCGGGAACGGGGAGAGGAAATTAATCCGCGTCTCAATATTTGGGCGCCGCTGTGTGCTGTTGTATATGGATACCTGAGGAGCCGTAGAGGATATTGGCCGATGCTGATTCGGCGTTGCTCAGCCTCGAGTTTATTACAGAGTGCCGTGGCATGAGGAAGAAGAAAAAAAAAGTGAAATGAGATGCTTTCTTATAGACAGCCCGGAGTCCTGGCGGAATACGATGAATAACAAACAGAGCTGAGAAAACGCCGCAGCAGCGAAACGTCTCCTCATTATCAGTTTTTAATAAAGTGCGTCTATATGATTTAATGTAGCGGTTCACTTGAGGTGCCAAAGCAACAAGGATGTGATTATTGCACTTTCCAGTGTAAAATATAGATTGAATGGTAATCCAATTACATGCAAATTCCACTTGAGAAATAATTGAGTGGCTAATGGAATTAAATTCCGCTTAAATGTAATGAGAAGACGGGGTGACATCGGAGGGACGGTCGGAGTTCAAACTTCAGTAAGACTTCAGTAGAGGACGTTCTGCTGCACGTTCAGCGGCTGAGCAGGTGCAGTTTGAAAACGTGGCCATTAAAAGTCATTTATCAGCGCCTACATTTATCTAAGAGGGTTTACAGCACTTTCCTTGGTTTTTCGATTAGCTCATTAGTCAGGATTCTTTTAATGCGTCAGATCAAGGTCGTCCTGAATTCCCACAGCATTACAGAAAAGGTCTGTGTGTTCATGTGCATGGACAGAGTCCACAGCAACACACACCTGATGGTCTGTGAGGGTCCGTCCACCCAGTCGTTGCTCACACAGTCCAGTTTTTAAATGCTTTGTCCGTCTACCAGCTTTTCCATAAGCCCTTCATCCGTTTTAAGATCATTGAAATTTTATACTTCACCTCAATATTATATAAAGAAAGAAATAAAGGGCGTGTAAGTCAAATGTAAAAAAAACTTATAACATCCCTTTAAGGCTTGTAGTCTAAAAGCTACTGATTAAAAGTAGTGTCAAATAAATATCTGCAGTTTCATTGGTTCAATGTGGCACGTCACCAGATCAGCCCTGTGGCTTCTTGACTGATAGCAGGTGCAGCCAGGGTCGACTTTGTCACGGCAAAACAAAAGCAAATCTGTGTCGATTTCACACTTGACTGCACAAATGGGTCCCAGAAGTTCCTTGCAAACAAAAAAGTCTTTATTTAGAGGCATTCAAGAAAGGACAGAGGTATACAAGTAACTATGCCATGCGTTATTGTGAATTTGGGGGTTATTTCTGTTTCGTTTTGTCTTTTCTTTATCCTGGCTTCACCGAGTGTCCTCCTTTTTGGTGGTCTGGAAACGGCCCCCCTAGATGGCCTGAGTGCGCCTGTGACTGTGTGCTGTCATCAGACAGGCTCTTCCCAGAGGTACCTTCAGCATGACCTAGACGGTGACTCATGATCCACCGTGTTGTGGCAACAACACCGGCTTCTGCGGGGGAACAATGACTTTGTATGGGCTCGCTGGCTCCTCGGGACGGCGGCTCGTCTTCCAGGCACAGCTTTAAAGTGAGCAACGCCGGCCTCCTCCGCCGCACTCATTACAGCCGAATTAGGCCGTATCGTCGCGGTAAGCTCCAGTAATCAGACTACCTCGGCAGCTTGGCTTAATTGGCTCATCACTCAGCTGACACTCACTGGATGCGCTTTAAAGCAGAATGGACGGCTGTCATGTCTCGCAGCAGAGAACAAAGAGGAGAGACGGGGTGTTTTTCCCCGCGCTTTCCGCGCGGCGTTACAGGCGGATTTGGGTCAGAGCAGAACGGGAACAAAACGGGAGACTGTCGTCATCCAGGAGATTCTTCTGTTGCTGGTTTCGTTTTGTTTTTTCGCCGCAGCTGCGACAGAGCGGAGCATCCCAAGTGGAAAGCATCCCCCTCTGCTGTAGCTGCGCTAAGAAAATAATAATCATTCAATACACCAGAGAGCTCAAATAACCTTCAACTGGCTCGTGTGAAACTCAGCGAGGAGCATTACTCACTACGAGCAAAATAAAAATGCCTTATTAAGAAAGCGCCTGAATTCATTCTCTCCGTCCAACACAACCTTGTAAACCTCCTGAAAGGGAACGACGCCAGCGATTGCAGCACACCAGCTGCGTGCTCGAGCGAATTCCGCAGGTTAACTCAGCGTCCTGTGGGGCTGCGACGCACGGCGAGAGGAAGACGAAACAGGAAACAGATGAGCGGGGGAGATGGAGCCGCACGGAGCGCGGGGTGGAAGTGAAACAAACAAGAGTGGGAGCGAGCGATAGAGGCCAAGAGTTGTTGTTGGCCAGCTCAGGTCCCATCACTCTCTCTCTGTCTCTGTCTAGCAGAAGCTCAGATATCCATCAGGCCGTCCTCTCGGAGCTTGACAGCAGGCCTAGTGAGGGTCCTCTCCTAGCTCTGGCACAGCTCCAGATAAAGGCCCACTCTGAGGGGGATTCCTCAGCCCACAGACCTCCGCTGGGAAACGTCTCAGACGGACGCTTTTGTGGATGGGAAGAGCGGAGCGCGGCGGTCAAGGAGAAAGACAGAGTGGAGGGGGGGGGGGGGGGGGGGCTAAAGAAATCGGAGGAAAAGAGAGGCAAAAGATGCATTAACACACACACACATACACACAAAATCGCAGTCAGCCAGACACAAGCTCGATAGGGGGTCCTATGGGGACTCATTGGACATTTGTTCAATGCATCCTATAGACATTTGCAGCACGCATCTCAATGCGCTGCCGCTCCTCCAGCGGGGCGGCCGGACTCACACTGAGAGCCGCCGTGTGATTAAGGGCTGCAGCTATGCATTCACGACCTGTTTTTAAAAAAATAAAACAAAGGTAACACCTCCCAGGACGTGTGACCTGCCTCTCAACGAAGACCAGAGTGTGAACAGTGGGGAACCGTTTCCTGTCGGTCAGGTCACCTTCATACCTGTGCGTGCGAGTCCACTTGGCCTGAACCGAGGAAACTACATCGCACAGTGCTGCCTTCAAGTGCTTCCAGATTGACACTAATTGTGTTTACATTACAGTTTTTTCCAAAATAAAAGCAATATTTGTAAACTGCCACTTGCAGGTGTTCCCTCTGAGGGGTGTTATTTGCATAAGCCGTAATTCAAATGGTCTAGTCTAGTCCCGATTGACTCCACTTTGAGGAAGATGGATGTCCTCTGCTCATTCATACTGCACCATCTTATTTGAAATGGACTGCTCATCATGTCCAGTGTGAAAAGTGTTTCACTTTTGTGACACACGTCTGTATTGACAGGCCTGAAAACAGCAAGTGAAGGCGTGAAAATGCCACTGAAATATTTGAGGGATTTTCTGAAAAGTAGGCATCTCCACCGCCGGTTTTCAGCATCTCTGCAGGGTTAGTGCTGTCATCTCACGGCAAGAAGTGTGGCTTTTCAAAAACATGCATGTTCACTACTATTTACCTTATTTTCTATTAGCATTAGCATGCAAGTAAGGACTACAGCTAGATCTAGATCATGAATATTTAAATCCTGGCAGAAACAATGGAAACCAAGTCTGTTACTGAAGCATAGTAACAGGTATCTGTGCTGTCCTGTTCTGTTGTCAGACTGAATGGTGAATCCCACAAGCATGCAGAGCATCCCTGTCTCAGCCTCATCTCCACTTTCTTATCTATTCTGATCTACCAGGCAAAAACAAAACAACACACACACACTCACACAGCTGCATGTTCTGCCACACATACGTATTTCCATGGTTACCACATTATCCTTCACAATCACATGCAGCAGACTGCCGATAGGCTGCAAGGGGATCATTAAGGCGATCCCTTCCCTGACACATTTGAGGATCACTACACTCTCTCTACACTTAAATTCAGGTATTTGCAAGTGAAAATTGGCACGTGTTGGCAATTTGCTCGCAAGTACTTAATGTTTAAATAAAGTCTGTGTTTATAGAAGCCTGAAGGAACAGACAAAGCATGTTGGAACTGATGAGACAAGGTGTGAAAGCATCTTGTGTTCTTGAGTTAAGTTCTTAAGTTTGGAGATAAAATAGACGTTCTTCAGTAGTGAAATGAATTTTCATCACACATAGATGGTGTTCTGTTGAATCTAGCCACCCACTGAAGTGAAGTGGGCTACCAAGGAGACGTACCAGTAGATTCTGATGTGAAGATGTTACGATACGGTATCAAAAGATGCCACCCTTGTGTTCACAGTGTACATGAAGTGAGTAGTGGTGTAATATGAGGTGATATTGGTCTATCAAATTATGCTGCTCAAGAAATCATAAAGAAAATGAAGACGTTATGGCATTGTATTAAAACATTGATGCCTATTATTGAAGCAATGCTGATAGTGAGGTGTACTGAAATATGAAGTAATTCCCCATTATTGAAATGTGTAAAATGTATCAAAATGTGCTACCCCAGAAATTTGAAATGAAGGTGTTACAATACAGTATCAAGACATGCAATGGGAGCTTTATTTGATAGACTGAAATGAAATTAGCATTTCTCGATGCAGTAGAGCCTAGGCGGTAGAATATGACGGGGAGGCGGATTAGGGCGATGACACAGTCTTGGCGTCACTCAGAGGGAGAGCGAGGCCTCGTGTCACTGGATGACACCTGTAACACTGCTGTCAGCAGCCGCCTCATCCCGCCACTGCACCTATCAGGCTCTCTGAGAGCCAATCTGGCATCACTCGCCACCTCACCCCCACTATCTCACTCAATGCGACTTGTCAGGCGGCTCGGATTCGTGGATGAGCCCTCCTGAGGGGTGACACATGGCACCCGTGTTGACTGGAGCACAACAAGCCCTCGGCGTCGCCCCACGCGTCCTAAACGGGACGGCCTAATATCCCAATCGGCTACTTAACGGCCATCCCGGCTCGGCGGATTGGTTCGAGGCTTTTATCTGTTTTACGTTAAATATCATGACACGCCGACTGTGCCGCAGTCGGCTCCCGCCGTGCAGCGGAGGGAATATTCAGCAGCGCTTTTCTCCATAAGCCCCTGGAGAGTGTTTACTTATCAGCGGGCACACACCCCTATCAACAGCCCTGCTCCAACGCACAGCGAGCTGAGGAGTGTCGGAGGCAGAGAGAAAAGAGAAGGAGCCGGGGAGAGAGGCTCTCTGGAAGGCTTTGATATGTACTCAAGAACATACATGGCTACTCCACCGGTTAATGCTGAGCGCCGTGAACACATCTGCGTGTGGGACGGGGAGGGTGGAGGGTGTTGGAGATGGGGGGGGGCGGCTTTTTGAGCATCAGGGAGTAAATTCCTCACACTCTGCTGTCCCTCGAGAGCCATTCTGCCGCCCGCAGATAAGTGTGGAATTCAGGCTCGGTGGCAGTCGTGCCGAGGTGAAACGGATGCTTCGGCTCAGGCAGACCCGCTGCGATAACGGACCGCCGGCCAAGACTGAGGCCTGCCAGCGTGCGCCCCAGCTTAAGAAACAATATTAACATTCTTACGACGGGGCAGCCGGCGAAAGCAGCCACCTATTGTGAGCCGCGCGGGCCAAAAAAGAAATGTACGGCTGCGCTAACAATGTCAGGATGATCCAGCGAGCCATGTGGGATTCATTACTTGTGCTGGCCGTGCTGGTGCCTGCGAGATATCCCCCAGCTCCTCAACACAATACAGAAAGCTCTGCAGACTGCTGTCTCCTCTCTATACATCTCCAACCAAAGCCCAGTCGCTTCTAATTAAATTTATAGTAACAAGACAGGGTGGCTCGACAGTGCACTGTGAGGGAGCGCGTGTGTGGTAAAGTGGGAGGGAAGAGAGATCAACACACAGCTGAAAGGACTTGACAGGCCCTGTCCCACAGTGATAGAGTCCGCTGATGAAGTTCAGACACACCGAGGGGGGTGGGGGCGGGGAAAAAATAAAAAGCTTCCTTCTCTTGCAATAACAAGCCATAAAAAGCAGCTTTTATGAAGGCGCTTCCTTGCACAGTGAGTGCAGCAGGAAGTGGCGATGACGGTTTACATTCCATCCGTGTGAGTATTATTCCAGACGCGGCAACAGTTTAGGCATCATTTGGTCATTTAACACGGAGCAGCACGACATGACCATGAAGGGCATCGCTGGGAAAACAAAAAGGCTTCTTTCTTTTTTTTCTGACAAAGAGAGGACTGTTTGAGAGGAAGGCCACGCAACCATGAGGAAAATACAGTGAAGTTGTGGATGGAAAACAGACCCTGTCGTATTTTCTAAGACGTTGCTTTGTCTTGACCTCCTCAGTTCTAAATGTTGTGCACGAAAAATACGCAAATTTTGGTTGAATCCAAGATCAAAACGTGACCCTATCAAAAGGGTAAAAGACTCACTCTATAGAGGCTGCTCTTCCATCAATCCATTATCTTACCCAGCTGGTACCTTAAAGCAGTCACAGGGGTTTACTGGGAGCTTATCTCCAGCACACACTGGGTGAAGCCAGGAAATACACCTTGGACAGGTCTCCAGTCCATCACAGACCACACACACACAGACACACACACACACACACACACACACACACACCATTCACTCTCAACTTGGAATCTCCAATTGACCTAAACATGCATGCAATGAAACACAAAGCTCCTCAAAACTGTGGATTAAGTGTCAGTTTATCTAATCAACTGAAGGTGATGATGCTGACTTGTGACTATCTGTAAAAGCCACTGATATTTCCTAATGATGATATATAAAAACATACATCACAGCACATCATAGAAAGTGCAACTGAGTTTGTTCCCATGCTTGAAATAAGACTTCAATGATGATGACTGATTACCAAGGCAGTACCTGGCTCAATTGCACTTGATTGCACAATCATCCCAGATTTCGAATGAATATATAATGACATTTCAGAAGGTGGAAGTTAACTCTAATGTGCAGTGTCAAAATGGCGTTTTATACACTTATACGCACCGTGTACAACTACTGTGGAGATGTCTGGGTGTCATAGAAAGCACCCTGTACATTTGTTATCTTGTGCACCTGCAGCCCCGGCCAAAGTGTCTCTGACTTGGAGAGTAAACACCTGACTCTCTGCCGAGCAGCTGGTGCCACACATCCGGCCCGGAATGAGGAAAAGAAAAAAGAAAGAGAAAAAGCAAAGAGCGGCCGGGCACCGGTGCCGCTGATGAAAAACAAGGCAGTGTGGGAGACTGAGCAGCCACTGGAGCAGGGTTAACATGGGCGAGAGCAGGGGAGGCATGTAGGAGGGGAGTGTGTCGCAGCAGAGGCCTGCGAATGTCGCCGCTACCACCTCCACCGCTTTGTCTGACTGATGAGTTCAAACGGGACATGGTAATAGCCTGTCTCCAACATTCCCCTGACCATAAATCTCTCTGCAAGAAAAATGGGAAAGCAATCAGGTGGGAAGGAGCTTTTCTGAGTCTGTGTGTGTATATGTGTGTGTATGTGTGTGTGTGTGTGTGTGTGTGTGTGTGTGTGTGTGTGTGTGTGTGTGTGTGTGTGTAGAAAAAGAGAAACATGGAGTGAAACCAGACAATAAAGGAGCATGTAAAACCTTTAAAACCTTCCTGTACATTCTATGCATGGAAGAGAAGCAGCACTGCTACATGTGTGTGTGTGTGTGTGTGTGTGTGTGTGTGTGTGTGCGTGTGTATGCGTGTGTGTGTGTGTGAAGCTGCAGACAACAGCAGGCTGTGAGTGAGCGTCTACGATACGAGGGGACACGGGAAGATGAGTGGCCACTCCGCCACTTGAGATATGAAGCTTGTTTTAGTGCGCATCAAAAAATGAAGCTGTCGTTCTCGGCCGGCACTTAACATGATTAAAGAGCGCGAGACAATAGAAAGCCTTGCCCTTTTCTTTAAGGTAGTTAAACCATTAAACTGGGCCAGAAGAGTTATTCTGTGGAGTCTTTTTTGGCAGGCGTCCGCGACAGGGGTGGAGGGTGGCCAAGGATTTAAGGCTTTACAGTGAGAGGGGAAAGATGGAGATGGAGACGGAGATGGAGAGAGAGAGAGAGAGAGACAGAGAGAGAGAGAGAGAGATTTGGCGTTTGGGATGCTGTTTCAGTGCGGTGGCTGCGTATCGATCACACCCTGACCCTTCCTGTTTATCATTCAACACGTTGTGGCGACCCGCATTAATAAAAGCCTCCACGCCGCTGTGTCAGCCCCGGGGAGGCGGCCACGCCGGCTAAGGTGCAAGAGCGGCTGGTCTGTGCCCAAATGTGTAGACTCTGAACACACAAAGGCATGCCTTCGGCATCAGCGACACACACACACACACACACACACACACAGGCACAGGCACGCACACACACAGAACGCAGCCTCTCGAGTGACTAAGATGTAGGGCCTCATCAAAAGCACAATGCAGCCAGTGTGCTGGGTGCGCTGTGCGACAGGGCGTCAGCGCTGCCAAACAGCCTGCCGCAACACTGTGGCAAATGAAGTCGGAGTTTATTGGACGGGGAGGGAGGGACCGCAGGGGGGGGGGGGGGGGTAGGGGTGGGCGTGAAAGAAAAAGAGTGTGAGGAGGAGATAAAGAATGAGTGAAAAGTTTAATTATTCAACATGGAGGAAGAGGAATGAGGAAGGGAAGATGGGCTTTTTGTGTTTTTCAGAAATTCTCAGACATCAGCATGTTAAATTTGAGTATTTTCCGGCCGCTCCAGTGCCCTAGTGATGGCAGACTGGTTCTCGCCGAGGTTAATAATCGAGGAAATAGTCGACAGATGAGTCGACTGCGACCGCGATCCTTCGCTGAAGGCCCGCCCCTGACCACAGTGGACTGCCACGCTCTTATCTCACAGACCACACTCAGACTGATGTTTTATCTGTTTTATCTAAGACGCCACAACGTTGGAGAAATCTCAGCAGGAAGCCTTGCTTGTTTATTGCAACGGCACTGAGCTGTGTAATTACTGAACTAGATGCAGAAATGTGAAAGTAATTTCAGACGCTTCTCTTTTTCCCGAGCTTGACGAGGTGGAAGTTATATCTGCGGGGTTATTTATACTGTATGCAATGTCACATTTCATCGGGAGGGGAGCTTGATATTTACATTTGAAACTCGCTCACATTTAAAAGTTGACGTGGATGTAGAAGAAGATTTGATCGGCGGAATAACAAGCTGCTTTTTGTTTACGGTACGGTTTGATTCATTAGCATATTAGAAGCCACTCTACTCTGCGTACCTTGATGGCGTAATGGAGGCTTGCTTTAGTCCACTCCAGCTTGAACTTTCACCAGTCCCTCTCAGCTGTGTTTCTCTTTCAGTTTTTCAATATTTCTAAAATTTCAAAAGGTACACTAGCAAGTGCTCCATTGCAGAATGTTTTACGTATGAGCTGTAATTCTCTTTAAGTCTAGTCTTACCACATCCCATAGTTCTCGTAAAAAAGTGACATCTCGTGTGACCACGCCAAAGTGTGTAAAAAATGTTTCCAGGACACTTTCGCAATCACCTCTATATCAACACATCTATAGACCAATTTTTATTGCTACATTTTGGTTTCTAGAGGTAATGGAAACACATCTCCAACACATTCACTCTCACCTAGAAGCAATTTTGAGTTTCTAAATAACTCAAAAATGAATGTTTTTGGACTGTGGGAGCAAAACAGAGTACCTTGAGAAAGCCCAAGCAGACAGGGGGAGATGATGCAGACCCCACACGGAGAGGACCTTGGTCTGAGTGGGAGTGGTGCCTTACTCCACCATCCTGACAAGGCTACAGCAATCAGCCTTCTCGAGACATTTGGCCGACTTAGTCACGTGACGCTCATCCTGCAGCTCACAGCGGCTGTCTGTGAACCTCCCAGGGGGCAGAAGCATCTGTGGAAGATGGTTCAGTCCTCACCAACAAGCTAAACATACCACGGGAACAGACTCTCACATCCTCCTCCTGCCCGGCGGGGTGAGGACGGCCTGCCCAAGTCAAAACAGCGGACGGCGTGACTCGCTTTCCAGTTACCGGCATGGGAGAGGGCAGAGCCAGGCGGCCTTCGGAGCTTTGTTTGTCTCTAAACAGTCCGCAGAGAGCAGCCCTAGCAGCCTCCCACCAGCTGCTGTAAACAAGCGCCAGACTCGGCACAGAGAGAGGGGAGGAAGCGAGTGCAGGTAGCACAGACGTGACGCTAGGATGAAAGGAGAGGGCTTCGATCTGGCGGCCAGTTCGCCTGCAGACGGGGGAACCTTTTCCCTTTAGTTTATATGCAAATGTGTGTCTGAGTGGCTGCGCCAAAACAAGTGGGAGTGAGTTAACCATGCATGAGTATAATGCGCAATAATTCCGTATATTTTATTACCGTTGTGTGGGCATGTAAGCAAATATGTATGTTAATTGAGGACCCTGTCGTTTCCTCTGTGAGCGATGAAGGCTGCTAATTTGCAAGCTGTACGCGGCGCATGCATACAAATACGCAAACAAGCTGACAGCACTTCAGCCGACAACAGAATCCGAGCACGCACGCCTTTTCCTCCAGCATGCGCCCGTGATTTGGGATTTCCTGGCGGATCTGGGGAGCATCTCTGCAGTCTGCCCACCGCTGCCCATATTTTCACAGGCAAGAACAACAAAAGATCCCCAAAACAAAGGGAAAGCTTGAAGATTACCTTGAATTATTAACTCCCTGCAGTGCTTAAAAAATGACCCAGTGAACCAGCTGCTGGCTCAGACTGTCAGCTACAGCATGGCTCAGACAATGACAGGCTCAGTTTAGCTTTACAGGAGGAGACGGTGATGACAGTTCTGAGTCTAGGCAGGTTATCCTGAAGATGCTGCAGCACACCGTTTGCCACATAGGCACTGTAGTGCAACAGTGCCAACCATAAAGGCTGTTTGTTGATTAGTTGATGATTCTGTTGGTCTACAAAATGGCAAAGTAAGAGTTCATTTTTCACAAAGAGCCATGATGAAATCCTCCAATAGCTTGCTGCTTGTGGTCATCAAGGAGGAAAGAAAGCATCACATGTTCACATTTTGAGAGGCTAAAATCAGCTAAATGCTCAAATACTCAAACTTTGAATAGCTGCTGATTACTTGATTAGTCCATTCATTGATTAAATGTTGCAGCTCTATTAGCCACCAGCACAAACTGCATTAAGCATATTAAAGTGCTCTACATCATGAGTAGCATATGGTATAGCATGTTTTATGATGGCCCCACTGCTGTGAACTGTTCGGTCATTAATCATCACAACTAGCCCTAAAGGGATGGTTAACGCGACAAGCATGGTGCTCATAGCAGCCAATGACTGCACAGTTGCTGGATTAACAACTAACAATAATAATGATAACAAGGGAATGAGTGACAGCATTAGTGGGCTAGGCGAAATAGTTTTCGCTCATTCACTATTGGGCGGACCCACTGTGCTGTTTCACTACCTTTCAAGTGTAACGCAGACTAGACGGTACAATGAAAGCTAGCAATCCAGGCTAACCTGCTTCCAAACTGGAAGTTGGTTGTGTCAACTGCCCCATGACAAGCTGGAGTAGATGCGAGAGTCCCTTTCTATATAAGTCCTCCAAAAAAGTCTGGGGGTGGGAGCTAGTTAACTCCTTTTGTTATCGGCCACTTTTTAGTGCAGAATACAGGGCTTACAACACAATGGGTCCTTCAGAAGCTCAACCCTCATAAAGTGACAGACTGATATTAGTAATCAGCGCTTCCAGAGCTTCTTGTTTGTGGCTGGATGTGTCACACTTGCCGCGCAACATTTAGCAATAAATATACGTTAGCTGCACCATCATTTCATTTTTTCCTCCTCCACAGACAGTATCCAGAACTCCAATTCCCATTTTAAGACAGACACAGATTTGCCCTTCCTTTCAGTTTCTTTTTTGTCTCTGAGAGTCCTTCTGCCTCTCTGTTCTTTTTACGTTTGGAGCAGATAATCTCGCTTTTTGGCAGACATTGGAGAAGCAAAGTGTCTCTTTATTCAGTCATCTGAAAGAGGTCCATGAGAGGCATAACAGTGGCCCTTTGACAGGGACCCTGCCTCTTATTTACACATGTGTACTATACGTTTGAGAGCTGTTTATGTGTGCCTTCGGGCGTCATTGATATGCTGAGCATGTTCATCCTGCCACCCTGCCATTTCTCACACCCCACCCAACACTCCCACACACATACACACCTCTTTCTCTCTCTCTCACACACACACACACGTACACAAACACACACACAAACACAAGCTCGGAGAGAGAAGAGGAGAGCGTTTTCTTACCTATATGCCGCAGATCGGGGTGGATGACAGCCAATGCAGGGAGGTGGGGAGAAAGCAGGGAGAGAGGGAGAGAAAACACAAGGAGAAAGCTTGATTAGTGTGCGAGTTCAACACTTGTAACCTCTCCTACAGCGAGTTAAGCTGCTCTTTCTTGTTCAGCTCAAACAGGTTGATGCCGGGAGTATGCCTTAACAAATCCACCGTGCACTCCTCTGGGTAAAATGCCCTCTCCTTCACTTTTCCTGCCCTGCTGTATTCCCCCCACATTCCACTTTCTTTCTTCACATGAAAACACAGGCCAGCTCCTACTTTTTGATATCTCTGATGTTGCACTTGAAATTTTGTTATTCTCCCCTGTCTTGTACCCTTACCTTCTATTCCCCCCAAAGCCATTTCATCTGCTCATTTCCTGCTCTAATCTCCTACTGGACTCCACTTTTAACCCCTCTTTCTCCTCCTGCTCTCCAGCCTCCTATTTTGTACTCCCTTTCTGCATGTACCAGACAGACATAACACCCCCTTTGGGAAGCTGGGAACTGGTGAAAACCCCAATTAGTAGCAGCGGAAGCCAGCAGGCGGGCTTTTCTCACTGCTGCTCTACATGACAAGGGTGACCCTTCAATGCAACTTGCATCATTTGATTTCCTCCCATTTCCATCCGCAGCCTTCCAGAGGTGCACATTTCCTCCCGCTCTCACCGCCCCCCTGGGGGAGACGTACGTCATAAAGACCCAGAGGCGCAGGTCAAATACAGGTGGTGGATTGGGAGTGGGAGAGGATGGAAAGCAGAGCATGGACTTCACAGATAAGCTAAAACTCCTGAGATGGCAACCATGGGAAATAAAATGTGCAAAATGTTAAAAAGTAGACGTTGACACCTGCCCTGGGCATTACTGAATGTGGTTATATGCACTATTGCAATCTCATTATTCCCCTGCTTTCAGCAGTAACCTGATTTCAGGAACATGTAATCGGGAAGCCAAGTTTCCTTTTACAGGTTGAAGGATTAAGAAAACCCTTGTAAACATATTTCTGCAGGAGAGACCTGATTACTTGGATGTGTGCTGTACACTTTAATCTGTTTTCCTCTTCCTTGAAGTTCTTTAGCACCTGAATGGCAAAAACAGTAACGTGGCAGTTCTTTTGAAGAGCTAAAAACTGGTCTGACTGAATCCATGCCTTGCTTTGCCTTGTGCTCCTGCAGGAGGCATTCATTTGTCTATCATGACTTGCTGTCCTTCAGTAAATTACACATTTCTTGTTCAGTTTTGGATTCAACACCATGGCTGGAAATGCTTACTGTGTACTACGTAGCTAGTGATTAACTGGGTCAGCATGCTAAGGTTTGCTAATTAGAACACAAAATACCACTGAGGCCGATATCCTCCAGTGACCTTGAACAACACCAAGAGCCATCCACGAAATGATATTTCACCGAGCCACCGAAGTCATTAAGAATCATCGTCCTCTGGAGACCGTGACTGTGTGCAAGGAATTTCAAGGCAATTCATCCAGTGGTTTACAGATGTCTGTGGACGCTCTCAATTGTCCAGGTCATAATCGAAGGAGTCGTAAATTGTGGCAACTGCATTTCAGGTCCGACTGCCACGACTTAGTCTTCTTCAGTTTGTAGATGTATGTATTTTTTGAAGATCATTCAACAGTTCTTATGTATGGGCAGCGCCATGTGGTTAAGTGAGCCCTTAAGTCATGTGTAGATTTTGTGAAACAATTCTATGATTTAGCAACATTTCAGAGTGTTTTTGATCTTCCAATTTAGTTTTTTTTACAGCAATTTTTAAGCTTTGCGCATCTCTAGGGGAGAAAAGAAAAAAGAGAAAACACTGCCCGACCATAAAAATATGTATGCACATCAGTGGTTAGAATCTTTTGATAAGAGAGGCTTTGAAACCAGGACACGTGAAGAGAAAACAATCTGATTGCTATCATACGTAAGGTAAACTGTGGTTTTAGAGTGACCAGGCTGAGTACGCACGTGCTGATTACGAGATTAGAGATGATGACATTATGTTTTTTGATAACACTGTACATTTCTCACAGTGGGGCAAACAGACGTGTGAATGCTGCAGTCCCTTGAAGAACAAGGTGAACCTCTTCCTCTCTTGTTCTCGTGAAGACGTCAAGCAGATTTCCTGTGAAACCGACGGTGTGAAATGAAGTCACGCAGCACCGCTCCAGCCTTCATTTACAGCAATCATGAAGATTAAAACGACTACATTTTATAGATTTTAGTAGATCATACGGACCGTTTTCAGAACTAAACCCTCTACAGGGACATATTATAGCTCCCTCTCACACACTCCCAGACTCTCAGGAGTCTTTATGGGGACCGGTCGCTCTTTACTGTAAATATTCCTTAATGTCATTCTGGGAGACAGCGTTGACAGTGACGGCCTATTCTGAAGTGCTCTGAGCCTACCAATTACGGTAAGTTGGGGACACTTAGCAGAAAGGTTGCTAAGGTCTGAAAGTCCCCTCTTTTTTTTCTTTTTTTTCCCCTTCCTTACTGAGCCAGACGGCCGGGCTGCTCGCTCAGACATCCAGTCGGCCGCTCTGAGGGCCTGCAGCCACGGGAAAAATGTCCTGCGGTCAAAACAGGAAGACGGAGGGAGAGTCAGCACGCGGAGGAGGTGAACGTGGCCTCCCGTGCCACCAGATGACAGGGAGGAGGCATGCCAGGAAGATGCAGCGCTTTTCAGTCTCTTCTGCATGACGGAAGTGTGTGTGTGTGTGTGCGTGTGTGTGTGTGTGTGTGTGGTTCTGTAGGCAAGAACTGTGGGTATTGTGTTGTGGTGAGCAAGCAAAGAGAGCTGTGCTCCAGTTGCAAAAACACAAAAGGAAAAACAGGGATATGCCTAAAGCCTGGAGAGAAATCAGGGAGAACCGCTGACGATCGTACATGGATCCAAGATTGAAATGTTTATCTCTTAAAAAAAAAACAGCAGGCATTGGGTGAATGCTCCGGCGTAGGAGCGAACATCTGTGAGATGTTTTAAGATTGTTGTGGATTCGGTATCTGTGGGGACTGACCCACAGCAGTTAAAACCGCTCATATTGACTTCAGGAACGTTGAACCCATCGACTAACTCACATCTACAAGTGATATAAAAGATAAAAATAATAATCATTATTTGCTGCTTCTGTTGGATCTCCTGCATCCTCCACCCTGACACAATCCCACGCACACACACACGCACACACACACACAGAGACACACACACGCACACACACACACAGACACACACACACACACAGTAGTAGCAGCCTCCTGGATCAGGCCGGCCATAAATCTTTGCAGCATAGTGAACAGCTGCACTGGGCGTCTGAACGATGAGCAGCACTCTCTCTCTCTCTTTCTCTCTCTCTCTCTCTCTCTCTCTCTCTCTCTCTCTCTCTCTCTCTCTCTCTCTCCGTCTCCTTTAAGGCTCTGTTAAATGCCACGCCACCGAGTGCAGAGCGCCTTTTGTCGGAAATTCATGGCCACTAAATATCAAGCAAGGTTCTGTCAATTAACATGCAGGGAACATATTAGACGGAACAAAGCCTACAGGAGCCCTAATGGGAGCCTTAATAGTCTTGCTCTTTTGAAATACGGGCACGTCCGCGCTTTTCGGTGGCGGGCGAGGCGCCTGATTGGTGGTAAAGAGGTGTGCGCGTCGCCACCTCAACCACCTAAAGAGTCCCGGGGGGGGCCACGCTGCCTAGACTCATGTCGGGGGTGAAGCCAAACAGAGAGGAATATGATGTGAAAACAAACAAAGGGCAGAGTGCTTACTGAAAAGGTTACACAGTTATCACTGAGATTTCCAACCAGTTTTTGTCGGAGCGCGTGAGGCACAGAAAGGTTGATAGTTGTCAGGTCCAGGCACAGCCCTCACCCCCCTCAGGTGTTTTGACATTTTAAGTGAATTTAAGCGCGGCGGTCTTCAGCTGCAACCCTACACCGCAGCAGCCTCCACGCCGACAGCAGCACAGGCAGTTGTCTCCCAGAACCAGCCCTGACATTTTGTCTTCTTCTTTGCATGAAGCCAGCCTCTGTGTGTGTGTGTGTGTGTGTGTGTGTGTGTGTGTGGGATCTTCCTATGCGCCTGCTCGAGAGCTGATGTGCTGCGCCGCTTCCTTCCACCCACTACTTTCTTTAGATAATGTAACACGTGGAACCTGCAGGGACTCAGGTGTCAAACCGCAGAGGGAAGTCTGCGTGGGCAACACAAGAAGAAGAAGAAGAAGACGAGAGAGAGAGTGTGTGTGTGTGTGTGTGTGAGTGTGAGTGTATGTGTGAGAGAGAGAGGCAGAGATAGCGAGGAGATTATCCTCAGCACACTGGCTGTGTCTTCCAGTAAGGCTCAGACTGGAGTCGTGCACTCGTAACCTGCAGGAGCAGCAGACGCGGACGACGCTGGGGGAGAGGCGGCTGAGAGGCCTGTCAGGAGCAATCTCTGCCTGTTCGCTTAATACAGGCCACAATCAGATCAGACGCCACGATTTTTCTTTCCTTTTTGTAACTGAGATGCCACATAATTAGATTACATTCAGATTAACTGGATTATTTTCCCCCTGTAATTGCGAAATGGCGTGGATGGAGCATAACCGCTGAGTTTCAATGAGCAGAAAGTGGAGAGAAGTGATTCAACCCACCCGCCCATGATGCCCTATGACCGACACTGGGACTCTTCACTGGAGCGCGGGGGAACGCGGCCATGCCCGCTCAACCCGCCAGCTTTCACTACGTCTTTAGCGGATGTCACTCTGGTCCAACACACACTGACGCTTGCAAATAATCTTGAACGAAAACACAAGAAAAAGCATTTTGAACCTGTCTCTCTTGAATCTTTCATAGTCTTAACAATGGCTGCCTCTCGAGGGTTTGACATTTAAGGGAAATACCTTGTCATCCAAACTCCTTTTCAGTTTTCTTAGGGTGCTTTGTCATGGTTTGCCCACGTCTCTTTCCTCTATGGTGTGCCACAAGGACCTGCGCTTAGCGGCTGAGTGTCAACCTCACCGTGATGACACACAGATGTTCTGCTCTCTTCCAGACTCTTCCCGGAGAAACTTAAGGGTTCCTCTAGCTGTTTCTGATTCCATAAAACTAATTTAATACCAAAACTGCCACATGAAAGAACAAATTAGATTTAGAATCTGAGCAGACATTGAACTATCTGTACTGGTATTTTGTGCTACAAACACACACACAAACACACACACAAAAAAAAATAGCCCTGATGATTTTTACAGAACTACAGAGCATCAAACATGGGTTTGCAGATGAGAAAAACAACGGAGAAGCCTTTCATCTAAGTGGGTCATTTTAGCGGCACTGGAGGAGTCAGGGTAATTCACTGTATAAACACAAGGACATGAGTAGAGACGTAACCTTGTGAAGTCCGCGGGCTGGCTGCTATGATGGATGCAGCCTTCACTGACCGGCCAGCACATTCGACGCCACTCAAATTCACACACATCAAACGGCGTGTTCGCTGGGCCGAGTCGGAGCTGCTGACGCCTCAAATTTCCTGCTTGAATTGCATCAAAGAAATGTCGTATAGCGTTTTGTCCGTTATTGCTCCCATTGCGTTCTGGCCTGAAGGTTTTTCGGGAAGAGCGGCTTTCTGACGCAGCCGCCACACAGCAGCTGATAGCGGGGCGCTGCGGGCTGCGGACCAGCGCTCAGGACGTTTGAACACGGGGAGCCGGCGGAGCGGCTGCCGCTCCGACAAGGACCGCGCCGCCGTCTTTCCTGTTGAGGCTTCGCGGCTTTAATGGTTTGTTAATGAAACACATGTCTTTTGAGCTTTGTTTACCCACCGTTTGCTCGTATACAGGCTGCGATATCTGCGGAGATCTACAGCGGCGTGGATAACAAGGCTGCCAATTAGTCAAGACTTCCACTTCACCTCGTCGTTAGCGCTCAGGATTCTGGGAGCAGATTTACCTCCCATTACATCCAATTATGGTTAGATTAGAGTGAAATTATGACATTCGCTCGGTTCCCTCCTCTACACTTATCTTTTGAAGCATACCGGGCACCAAAAACTTTTAATGTGTTCCAGGGAATCTTTGTCCAGATTCCGGCCTTTATCACACGACACACATTTGACTGTTTTTCTTTTTTACCAAGGTCAACCGGTTAAAAAGCATTGCTAACAGTTAGAAATGACAAAAATGAATCAGAGGGAGCAGAAAAACTTTTTGGCTAAATAATAAATAAGACCATCAAACAGGGCTGGCAAAGTGATTCACAGTTTCAAACGATTTAAATAGCTCAAAGCAAGAGGCAAAGTCAGAACTAAATGGTTGAAATAGTTAAAATTAGCAGATAAATGGCCTTTGAAGTCACAAATGGTGGTTAAATTGAGACATTTTGCTGGAAGTCATGGCTAAATGACTGAAATAGTTTGGCACAAAAGCCACAGCTAAATTGTTTTAGTACTTCAAGTCAAGTGCAAAAGCAAAGTTAACTAAAAAACTGGCCAAAATGAAAGTTAACTTCCATGACATCCCCCAGTAGCGGTGCTGTCTGTGAGCTGATGAGAAGTGTATCTGTGCCCTACGACGCCTTCGAGGACCGTCAGCCACAAGCCCTGAGAAACTTCAGTTTCATGCGACAAAGAAATACTGGAACGACCAATTACCATCAGAAAAGAACAGTGGCTGGAAAGGAAAGAGAGCCGGCATCTAAGTCTGCTTAAAATTGCAAATTGGGCCGAGGCCTTTTGAATACAGCATCAAGTCTGACACTTAATTATTGTGTACTTTACATCTATTTATTTGAGAGTAGGAGCTTGGCAGCGGGAGGCTGATCTTAATCTTGCCAGATCTGGTGTGTGTGTGTGTGTGTATGTGAGTGAGTGTATGTGTGTGTGTCTGAGTGTTTGGAGCCTGCATGCATACACATATACACCAGTGAACTCTGTGCTACTTAAGAATACAATAGTCCTCACAAACAGGAAGCCAAGTTGGGCATTTCCTGTGGTTTATCCAATCAGACACTTCCTTTTTAGCTCATTTTGAGCATGCGTGTGTGTGTGTATGCGTGCGTGCATAGCAGGCATCCTGCGGGGGTCAGTTAGTGAGATCCAGGGGGAGAGTTGCTATAAAAACATCAAACGGAGGCGGCAGACAAACAGACAACGTCATGGGAGAGAACAACGCTTACACTCGGAGGAGAATCAAGAGGAAATCAAAGCTTCTCCTTCTCCCTTCAGCACCAGTAACATACTGTACCATCACGCATACATGTCTGCCCGTGTCTGTGTATCTGTGTGTGTGTGTGTGTGTGTGTGTGTTCCCTGCCTGGCTGTCAGTCTTCAGACACGCAGAGATGTTTTCAAGGAAGAGCAATGTGTGCGTCGAGCTGCTGGAGATGACCTGACCTGGATAAAGGCAGCGGGTGAATAAATAAATGACTTAACCAGACGCTCTGAGCCCTCACACCTCTGCATCGGCACGCCTGAGTGTGTGTGTGTGTGCACGTGTGTGTGTGCGTGTATGTGTGAAGATGGTTATCAAGTGCAGACATTTTCTATGCATGAACGAGTAGGCGTTCAGATCCCAGGTCAAGAACAATGTGCATACGAAGTAAAGACCCAGCAATATGGAGCGTGTGTGTTCCTATTCAGCCCGTTATGTCTGGTCATAGCCACACATACATGTGCTTTTTGTCTGTGCATCTCACAGAGTGTGTGTGTGTGTGTGTATGAGTATGTGTGTGTGTAGCTCTGCTCCTTAAGGGGCTCAAGGGCTGATATTAATGAAGCATTTCTCTCTGCGGAGCTCCGTCAGTACAACAAGCCCCTGACGTGATTAATAACTGCCTTGCTTCCCTTGTGTTCATGTGTGTGTGTGTGTGTGTGTGTGTGTGTGTGTGTGTGTGTGTGTGTGTATGTGTGTGTGTGTGTGTGTGTGCGTGTGCGTGCATGCTGATGTGAGCGACACAGTGTTTGTGCAGCATATGATGCAAGTGTGTTTTAGAGGGCTTATTAGAGCCCGACTGATACACTGACTGCCTTGATGTTACAGGCCAATTTCTTCACATTGATGTGTTGCAGAAACTAAAACTCAACTACTTTAATGTCTGTGGTAGTACCGCAGGACTTTATTAAAGATCATTACGCTGTTTTATAACATGTATATTTAATACATTTGAGCATTTTTCTTATTAAAAGATGCATTAATTCCACTTTTCCTCTCCTGATACTCAAGCTCAACAGTGCTTTGTTTGAATCCCCAATTCTGAATCTGTGCTCCACACTGAACAAAGATCAATATTATTGATTATTTACATGGATTACAATTAACCGATGTCCGATCTGCTGTTGGGGATACACCATTTGAAATGAGACAACTTTATATGTCGATTTTAGGCAGGCTCACATTGGGCACTCATTTAGAGATGTCAAAAGGGGGAAAATCTTGAGGCTGAATTAGTTGACTATTAGCTCCTAGTAACAGGGTGGTGCTATTTCATCTTAAAATAATAATAATAATAAGCAAATAATCGAGACTCAGTGTTGCATCCCTAACCCTGCCAAACAAATCCTTCACTCATCTTAGTAAAAATGCATTGCCTTCATGCTTATAGTCACTACTAGCACAAACAATCCTTCATATTTAGCATGTCTAATAGTTTTGTACGTTAGCTAACGTCTCTGTTCTTATTTGCGTGTTCTGGCACGAGCGTGTGGACACAGGATTGGATGGAGGAGCCTGAGTCAACTTTAATGAGAGGAGTACATTAGCTCTTCCTGTTTATGGCTCAGTGCTCAGCCACTCTGCCGCTGCCGGTCTAATAAGCTGCACGTCGGCGTTGTCTCTCTCCGCAGGACGCCACGAGGCTCGCAGTTTCCAGCCGTAATGAGCCAAACGGTTTAATGCCAGCGCCAAACAACAACACGCAGCTCCACGCATCTATTTTACCTGACAAGCCAGATAGGGCGGCATGAGAGATGTCTGCGCACCACATAATGTGCGCAAACTAAGTAGGTGGCTGTTAACGTTGTCGTTGCTGTCTGTGTGTGTGTGTGTGTGTGTGTGTGTGTACACACACATTATCTTCTAAGCTTCTCGCAGCCCTGCTTAGCAAGGTGCTCATCATCCATCTTCATTTCCCAGGGTGCCAGCGCCCCAGTGTGTGTGCGTGTGTGTTTCTCTGAGTGCGTGTGCGTGTGTGTTTTAGAGAGAGAGAGAGGGACTGAGCGAGAGGAGGAGGAGGACACGGGATTGTGAAAAGGTACAATTGTTGGGTCCTATTAAAGGGATCCATTACAGTCTGCATAGGGTGACCTTCAGTCCCTCTCACCACTGCGGCTCCTTAAAGGGGACCAGCGAGGACTAAACATTTTCACTCTGGCTGGAAATAGTAAAAACGTTTAGCAAACGTTTAGCAAACGTTTAGCAAACAATTAGCTGTTATTCAACAAAGGTGAAAATCCTCATTCAAGCACACACTTCTGATGTTGGACTGGACAAAAACCATTCTGCCTCACAACTCGAAAACAGTTTGGTGAGGAAAATGTCTTCCTCAATATCTGATTCTGTCTCAAACATTTGAGGCTGGACGTGTTCTCTATAACTGGCTCCATGTACCACTTATTTCAGGAACATAAACTCACGCGATCATGTAAGTGGTAAGATAAGACAGCAAATCAGAGTAAAGCCTACATGTGGTTGCCAGATAAGCATGGAAATGGAGCAAGATCTGTATGGGCATAATCTCACAGCTAAAAGTAGGATCATAGAAGAGCTTGTATGAGGAAAACCAATGTTCCATAGCTTTCATGTTAAGGACAAGATACTCTACAGATACCACTTATTTTGCTCTTCCTTCTCAGGCAAAATCACACGTTCCACACGGCTGGCTTTGCGAAACTCCTCCATCGAGCCACAAGCACTCACATCACAGCAGCGTAATCGGATTTGGCATCGGCCAAAAGTCCGCGCTGCCAACAGATGCACTGGTCCACATACAAACAAATAAATGAATAAATGAATAAATAAATAAATAAACAGGGGCAAAGGCCCTGGCAGCAGAGGCAAAATCAAATGGACAGGAACTGAGGCACACATCAGCGGCTTCTCTTTCCTCTGCCTTCTACTGTCTGACAACGAATTCGTGGCTTCGCCTCCGGTTTCTGCCCTCTCATCACACAGAATCAGACTCATCGCTCTCTCTCGCCCTCAGGCTGCAGAATTAATCGTGTAAAATCATGACTTGCTTCCACAATTACTGATTATACTATCTTAACGTATCGGCAAAGAGTGGAATACCAAGATCCTTTAGTGCTGAAGGTTGGAATAATCCTCCCTGTGTCTGATGCAATGAATTATTCTGATTGTCAATATTAATGATCACAAGACCTACATAAAATCCCAGAGAGAGAGAGAGGGAGAGAGAGAGAGAGAGAGAGAGAGAGAGAGAGAGAGAGAGAGAGGAGAGAGAGAGAGAGAGAGAGAGAGAGAGAGAGAGAGCGGCTTTGGAGCCACAATCACATGAATTAACATGAGCTGCTTGTGTGGGTCGTTAGTTTTTACGGCGGTGATGTATTTTTTTCCACAGGGGACGGACACATGTTGTCAGGAAATGTTTGGGATTAACCGTCAGAGGCTGCAGTGTCGTTCTGCTTTAATTCACGGCGCAACTCATCCAAGAGAGCAGAGTTATAATAAAAAGGGAGCGAGGCAGCACGGCAGGGCTGACATATGGTCTGTCCTGGTTGGTTGGGTTTGACTGCTCCATCTGCATTTGTATAAAATGTTCCCGAGCAGACCGCCTCTAATGTGGAGGCTTCCTGGTTTTTTCCCCCTCTCCCCTCTATTTATCAAATGATTATTCTGACAACGACGCGTCATTATTTGCCTGATCAACAGCCCAAATCCGAGTGTTACTCCGCTTAATCAGGTAAACGAACAAACAACAAATGAAAAGCTCACTCCCGATACTAGTGAAGGAGAGAATGTTAAGTAGTCAAATTCATGTTTTAAGTTGGGGAAATCCACATTCCCTATCTTTCCTGCTTAGTACCTTAAAGATGTAAAGAGGAAAGGATCTAACTCCTGTGCTGATGCACAGTAACCTGGACAGTAACCTGGAATAATATGCCATGTCACTGGTATGATATCTCCAAGTCAGGTGATATAGGAGCTGTTCCAATCAAAGAAATTGCTATTATTGGCAAGAAAAAATGCAACTAGAGACTTCCGTGGTGCATCTCCGGGAGTTTAGGGGGAAAAGGATAATACTGTTATGTATGGATTGCTCCATAATGCACGTTTGTTTGCTGATCCTGCATCAGCGAAACTAAAGGCTGCGAGATTAACGGTCGGGGGCTCTGCGGGCATCTTCCAGCACCGCGGCACATTCTCCAGAGCTGATGCAGTGCAGCTTTGCACGTCGAGCCATCAATCTCTATAAATCATTCAGCTCTCCCGCTCTGCCCTCTCCATGCACAAACACTAGCGGACACACACACACACACACACAGACACACACACACACACACACACACACACACACACACACACACACACACACACACACACACACACACACACACACACACACACACACACACACACAGACCTTGGCCCATGCCTCGTTCCTCCCTTTCTCCGGGAGTGCGCCGGGATCGCTGGAGTTTACGTAACCACGTGCACCGGCTGAAACAAAATCTGAAGTGTCCCTTTTTTTAGACGCGCTACCTGAAATAGCTCGTCCCGCGGAGTCTCTCCACATCCAGAATGACACAGCCAAGTCTGGAGACGATCAAATGACTTATCTGATATCATCTGGTATTGATGCAGCACAATAGTTTGATAAAGCCGCTTCCTTCTCGGTGAGAGCTTTTATACTTTTCATCGCCGCTGTTCTGCACGACCATTAAACCTTTCCCGCGGAGGGGGGGAAGAAAAGAGTCCTTCAGTGCACTTGAAGTGATGTGCATTAAAGTTTCAGCAGCTGCAGTTAAAGGAGAGCTGGAGAGTATGTACCAGCAGCCGTGGACGGACAAATTACTGAGCCTATAAAAACAGAACAAAGGCAACTACAAAGTTAGAAGTGAAATCACAGCCGGTGTTGTGTAACAAAAAAACAGAATAAGAGACACAAATGAGGAAGGAGGATGTGGCACTAGTTATGTGTGATATCCCGTAAACGGCACCTGAGAGGAAAAGAAGTAGAGCTGTATCTGAAACTGAATCTGCCGTCTTTCTCTCCCGAACAACACCAGGATCTGTGCTCCTCATGGCCTCCAGGATTTCACACAGTGCTATTTGTCATAACACCTGCATCTATTACTCACTATTTTTTTCCATTACAAAAGAGTCACTGATGTATCAGAGTGAAAAAAAACACATGTGGGACAATGGCGGAGGGTCAAAGGTGAGGCCCGCTGCTCATTTCGACAAAAGTTACCGGAGTGCAAATTTAGCCGTCAGTTTTAGCCTGATTGGGACTCCGCGAGACAAGTGGGTCGCTGTGAATAATTCATCGACTCCTTTTAAAACTCTGTGGGGACGTGTGTGTGTGTGCTTGCATGCATGCGTGTGTGGGGTGGGTGGGTGGGTGGGTGGGGGTTGAAATATTCTTCAGGGTGGGAAAGTTTTCGAATCTCAGTATTTTGTGAAGATGTAAAACATTTAACGAGTTGTCAAAGTCAAAAGCTGCCAGCCGAGAGACTCCATGATGAGAGATGTCATCTGAGGGCGAGATAAAAAAACGTGTTTTTTTTGTTGTTATTGTCACAGTGAGGTGTCGTCTGTCAGCAGTGCGGCTGTTGTGACCCCCCTCCCAACCTCCACCCTTGCACCCTCGCTCGCTTCCATGTGGTCACCTTGTATTTAAATAACATTGCCGCCCATTGATCTCCAGGGAGAGGCCGCGGAGGCTCCGATTTAGCCTGTGGAGGAATGCCGGAATGTCTCTGGCTGCGAGCCAGCAGCCTTTTCCTGGCCTGACCTCTGACCTCTGCCACTGCAAAAAGGGGAGTCGGGTGGGTGGAGGGGGGGCGAACAAGGCTAAAGTAGGCGGCGACCACCTGCTCCTGCCTTCTGATCTAATGACCTCGGCTCAGCCGCACACACGCACACACACGCGCACACAGAGTGAGATATAGAAAGGACACTGAAGGATGCCCTTTACAAGAACAATCACACTCTATATTGATCCTGATTACAAGAGATGCTACATAACAACTGCAGGACGATGCTATAACGACCTTGTCCAGGTCTGACACACACACACACACACACACACACACACACACACACACACACACACCACACAGGCACTCATACCTACTGACATACACTGCGCCAAACCCTGGCCACAGACGTGTGCGAGGCGGCCTATAGAGGAAGTCATGCTCTGTGGTTGTGGGTAAACATGCGAGCTAAGGGCTGACTGCATGTCAACATACACCGACCTGTTCCACTGAGGGCATAAGCACACACACACACACACATACCTGCCTGTGTGTGTGTGTGATACAGCTGAAGAGCACCTGGCTGCCTCGTCCCGGGGACAAAAGCGTCGTAAAAACAAGCATCATACGACACAAACGCGTGTTAACTCAGACATTTACGGCCCTCATCTGGGAGCTGGGCCACCCTGTGAAGCCTGGACGCCTGGCGTAGCTTTCTTTCCATGTGACCGACCAGGAACGCTGGAAAAAATCCGTGCCATTACATCACCCGGCCAGCGCTAACCTCAGCCGCCTGGCATGGGCAAGAGCGAGCGGCGGGCGACGTAAAGGAGAACGCTCGGGGGCATTTTTAAAAAAATAAAAGCAGAGCGGTAGAAACGTCGAGTGAGTAATCGGCGCGGCGGGTAAAGCCAAGGTGGGTGGGTGGGGAGTCACAAACTCTGGAGCGTGGCCGAAGTAATCAGAGTGAAAAGGGCCTTCATGCCTGATGTGACAAGTCTGCAGAGATGTATGCACAGGGGGACGAATCAAGAGAGGAACACGGGCGAGAAGAGAAAGCTAGAGAGAGAGAGGGAGAGGGAGAGGGAGAGGGAGAGGGAGAGGGAGAGGGAGAGGGAGAGGGAGAGGGAGAGGGGAGGGGGAGCTGTGGCAAACAGCGAGCAGCACAATTTGTATGTTGAGGCGGGTGCGACAGAGAGGAGACGGGGGAAGCAATGAGGTATGGCAAATATACGGCGGTGGGGGGAAAAATAGCAGGAGTGACAGCGACAGGGAGGATGAGGGATGGGGAGGTGAAATTAGGGCGTGATGCAGGTGAAAATAAGAAAGCGTGCGAGGATGCCGGGTAAAAAGAGTGAGTTGTGGGGTAATTTGAGATGATGACAGTGCTTCCTTTCCTGACTCCAGCGCTGGCGTTTCCCTCAGAGAGGCGCAGACGCCGAGAGACCCTGCTGTAATGTTACACTCGGTAAATACAGGCAACAAATGGAGAGTAAATGTGCGGCAGACAGATAAATTGGTATATAGATGGATAGCTAGATAGCTAGGGAGATATATAGATGGAGCCATAGAGATAGCAGATATAAAGACACATTTCACGCAAGTAACCACAGTTTCCTGAAGTTCAAGGCTCCCTTACGTAAATATACCCACATTTATACAGTGGCTTTTAAACTTATTTACTTATTGCTTCCATTCTTCTTTGTTTTGCACAGCCAAAAGCTAACTTTGGTTCATAAATTGAGACTGTTGGCCCTAAAACTCAAAAACCTGATTACCCTACATGAGGGTAATCTAGCTGGCAACCTAGCTAGCTAACTGTTCTGTAGCATGGGGAGTAGTATTGCATGGGGGTAGTGTAGCTAGATATCTACCTAGGTAGCTAGATAGATTATCTATTATGATAAGATAATCTATCATAATTATGACCATTCGTTTATGACATTCGTAGCTAGAGAATGTAGCTATCTGCTGTTATTCAAATGAATTACCAATAAAACAAATCTAAATGGACTTAGAGTAGTCTCCCTGTCTGGCTCTCAAGTTTTTATTCTCTGGAGAACCCTGAAGAACACTTCACGGCACCTTGCTAAGTTGCTAGCTAGCTAACTTGACAGGGTAAAAAAAATGCTTTCAGCCAAACATGGTCTGGTTCTGACTCAAACATTGAAGAAAAGGTAAATTCATCTCGTTCATGAGAAACACAGCAGTGCAGATGCACATGTAGGTCTACGCACGTACACGCACATGCACGTATATAAATACAGCCGCAGCGTCTTCATGAAAGCGAGGGGATAAACACAGGGTATTCCCTCATCGCCCCTGGCTCCCGTTTCTGTCGACGGAGTGGAAAGGAGAGAGGAAGTCTCAAAAAAGAGTGCGAGAGGGAGAAAATTATAGATCTCTCTGTCACTGTCTGCTTATGTCATGAAAACCAGCCGACCACATAGCATTAGCCGCGCTGGTTCAGCGCACTCAGACATTGAGACATGGCATTAGCAGCGATGTGAAAGCTTTAGTGCGGCGACGTCACCGCACAGAAAAAGCAAAAGCGGAAACAAACAGAGGGAGCAGAGCAGAGCCAGGCAGACTGCTTTTCACTCAATGAAAGCATGTGAGCGGCGTCGGAAAGGGAGAAGACAGAAGGAGGGAGACTTCCCGGAGATGGCGGCGTGGTCTTTGAGTGTCTGAGGCGTGCAGGCGCTCCCACCGCACATCAAAGGCAGAGAAGTGGCTGGGCTCTCAGCGGCATTAAGTCACGTTAAGCCTAGACGGAGGCCATACACATGCTCCCACAAATAAAGCTGGCTGGGATTAGACTGACAATGGCCCACAGTGAGTCACGGGCTTTTCAAACAAGGTCAGACCACAGTCATACAGGCAAACAGCGCGCTGGAAATAAAAGATGCGCTACGAAATGGGCTAAACTGCTCGAGGTGCGCTTGATTTCATTTACGGACGTGGAATGTGAGCCACCGTGTTGTTCTCGATGCTCCGTCAGAGACGAGGCGTCGCAGGGGCCGTTCGTCCTTTAACTAAAAGCGCATTCATCACTCCCATTTTGAATTACGGCTGAGCGTTTCAGCGGCCTAATGCTTCCCCATAGCTTTCAATTAATATATTCAAGTTGTCACTGCTGGCCGATTTTGCGACCTCTGCCGAGCGTAATGTGTGACACGCGCACCTGGGAGCGCTGCCATAAAACTCTTATAGACAGCCACAACTGCTTTTATGAACAGCAGAGCCGAGTATATGAAACAGGAGGCACATCTGAAACCGACATTTAATTCAGTGCTAAAGAAAAAAAAAGCACATGCATTAACACGGGGGCCGTGGCGAAAGCATGAGAGCGCAAGCCTATGTGAAGGCAGTGAAGCGAAAGTGAAAGGTGCCGGTTACTTAAGAGTTCACGGAGTTCGGGGTTTGCCACCTCGCTCCGTGCCTGTGGCTGCGAGGCACGATAACTCCGCGCCTCTTTGTTTGAAGTTGGAATGTCTGCCGTCAGCACGAAGTGGCAGTGACACGGGCGCGCGACGAAACGAAGCGCATTACAGGTGGAAGTGGCGGCGGCAGGCAGCAGGGGACGTGGCGGCGGGGCTCGCGGTTCGCTCGGTGCGGCCCGGGTTGCCATTCAGCGAGCAGAGAGGCTGCAGCAGATGAGATAAAATGACGATCGGTGACTGTGGATTAGAGGCTGCGCCCCCCCCCCCCCCCCCCCCTGCCCTAGAGCGATCGACAACTATTCAATTAATTGATTGGGTAATTTGAGCATTGACAAAATAGTTTTTGAGGAATAGTCATAATTTTCTCATATCTGCTGCACAAATATGAATATTTTGTCGGTTCTCTATGATAGCGAATCTCTGAAGTGTGGATAAAACATGATATTTGAGGATTTCATGTTGGCCTTTGTTCAACATTTTTCACCATTTTCTGACCTTTCATAGACTAAACCTTATCAACAGTCCTTTGTTGCAGGCCTATCTGGCGCGAGATAGAATGGGAGTACATGGAGCGGAAAAAGCAGATCATGAATAGCATCAGCAAATGGATTTGATTTAATCAGAATTCAATCATAGCTTTGGCAAACTCCATGAAATCATAACCTGACATCATGGTTGATGATGTGAGCCTGGATCCAAGCAAAATCACATTACCAACGGCAGATGGAGGGTTGCAGAGGCCGCAAAAGCAAACAAACAAAAAAAAAGAAAGAAGAGAGGAAGGTGGGGAAGAAAAGAAAGCGGCGAGTCAAAACGAGTTTAAGTCAGTAAAAGAAATCTTTACACAAAGTCTCACAGTGACACACAAAAGGCAAAAGGTGCCTGGGGTGTCACCAGCCTGTCAGCCTCCACGTTAGACACTGGAGCACGGCGGCACATTTGGACCCGCCAACGCTACCTGTCAACACACAGACACACACACACACACACACACACACACACACACACACACACACACACACACACAGGCTCGCGTGCGCTGTCGTGTGGATGCAAAGTTACAAAAGCAAGAGAGCGTGGTGGCGGTGGCGGACGCCGGGCTTTAAATATCGACGCGATGAAAGTGGGGGAGGAGGAGTGGGGGGGGAGCAAGATGGATGCAGACAGGGGGGGAGAGTTCGGGAAGGGGGGGGGGGGGGCGTGGAGATCAAAGGGCCGCTTCAGAGTCAATCCCTTGTTGGACTGTTAGAGAGCTGGTGGCTGTCAGCAGGCATGAGAACAAACACCGACGAGCGAGTGTGACGCCCCGACTGGTTTACATGCACGCACACACACACACACACACACACACACACACACACACACACACACTGCTGGGTGTATACACAGAGAGGAACAGATCATTATCACTGCAAATTTAATCAACAAGCCGACTTCCGAGTAAATTTCTGCCTCTAATCTACACTTCATGAACCTTATCCTGCTGCACACACCCACACTACAAATTTAGAGAGCACTTTTTTATCAAAAGTTCCTAAAAGCACGCCGTACTTTTTTTTTTTTTAAAGCCTTGGGTGGCCCGGTGGGAATGGCATCCTTGTCTCAGGCAGTCTTCCTCCCAGCTCGGCGGCTTTCGGGGGCGCCTGTTACTGCGACTGTGGCTCTGCGTGGGACGGCGGTCGCCGGCAGACAGGTGACACCGACGCGCTATAAAATTAGCGCCGGCGGGTTTATTACTGCCAGCTGTTGTCACAAAAGCGCAAACAGAAGTGCAGATTCCCAGCCTGACAAACGCGCTGTAATTATATCAGTAATATTCGAGGTGTCAAACACGGCGGCCTCCTACAAATATGCCCGTATGACACCAATTCTCATTAGCAGATGTGTCTCGGCGCGGCCGCTCGGGTTATCTTTTTTTTTTCAGGCTCGTAACAAACAAACATTTTGTTAAATGGATCTGCAGAATGATTAAATGCCGATCACTGATGTTCTTTAAACAGCGGAATAAGACACAGATTTGCCACATGTGGCAAGCACAGCATAACAATAGGCCTGGGATAATAAAAGCCGACCTCCCTTCACCTTAAATGTGCTGTTTTGGCTGCGTCGTTCCCACCTCGGAGGTTCGTTGGAGCGGCTTTAACGCCCCCCATTACAGGTTGAACACCGAATGCCTGGTTAAACTCTGAAACTGACACCGAGAAGCTAACGCGCAGCAACCGGCAGAGCGCCTTTCAGAGCACACTGTGTAGGAGCCGGGGCAATGTGTGGAGAAAAGAAGAGAAAAAAGAAAACAGTCAAAGTCAAACACGAAGGAAGTCTTTTTGTAATACAACCACACGGTTGCCCTGCGCTACATCCTCTCCTCGTCTTTCTTTAACACCCACACAAATAATCAATCTGAAACCTGACATTTTCCAACCTCTCCGATAGGAAAACAGTTGCAGATTGAAGCAGGTAATTCAACGAGGCAGTTTGCCGGGGCTGCGAGGGCAGCAATCGCCTCTTTTCATTCCTGCTTCCTCTCTCTCTCTCTCTCTCTCTCTCTCTCTCTCTCTCTCTCTCTCTCTCCTCTCTCTCTCTCTCTCTCTCTCTCTCTCTCTCTCTCTCTCTCTCTCTCTCTCTCTCTCTCTCTCTCTCTCTCTCTCTCTCTCTCTCTCTCTCTCTCTCTCCGTCTCTCTCTCTTTTGCCTTCCTCCTGGCAAAAACATCACCTATTGTTTCGCCGTGATTGTCCGTCTCACACCTTCTATTCACATCTGTGTCTATTCACAGGGTCCATTCAGCTGTGCAGGAGGGGAGGCCGATTCCTTTCTTGTACTGTGCCAGTTTCCACATTGACCGGACAAATAGGGAACCGGCCGGGTCGTTTATCTTACATTTATCTTACATACTTCTCGCAAATACACCCCCACAGGGGAAAACACGTGTGCAAATGGCTGAGAGAGCGGATAAAAACGAGGCGGTCTTCATCCGATGGATGACCTCCATGAGTCCCTGCCTTTACTTTCCTTGATGTTTCCAGCCTGCTGAGAGGGAGACAGATACGGGAGCTGCTGGAAGCAGAGAGCAGGATGTGTCCTTCCAGGATACTGACCACACACACACACACACACACACACACACACACAAACAGCCACACCACCACCACCCACTGCGCCCTCGCTGGCCACTTTTCCTCTGGAGGATTAGCTGCGGCACATGTGTGTGTTGGTTTCCCTCCCTCGTGCAAACGTTTTCTGTCCAAGAAGGCTGTCAGATCACACACACACACACACACGCACGCACACACACACACACACACACACACACATACGCACACACGCACAAACTCGAGCCAGCCGGCTTGAAACCAGGGAGGCACACTGAGAAAACACACATTTAAGGCATCTGGACTCCTGCTGCTCAGGTCTGCAGCAGCAGCAGCAGCAGAGTCTCTGATGATACTAGAGGCAGAAATGCATTACAAGTAACACACATCATTAAATAACATACGTCCTCTGACCCTACGTCCTTTTTATCAAACTGAACGTCTGCCATATGCTCGAGTGGACTCTCAAACCGGGAATCTAAGCTGCCCTACATTCTCCATTGACCTCAAGAAATACTCTTAATGCAGGGATTGAATGTGGAAAACCACAATATTTACTGTCCTCGATTTTATACTGAATTTAAACACTCAGAATGGGAACAAACACTCCGACGTGCCCGTCTCATGCCTGCCCACAGTCCCAGCGAGCATCTCGTAGATGCACTGCCACGACTCAAGGTCCGCGTCTTTGCATTATACAGCGCGGTAAGAGGTGGCTGAGAGAACCACAGCCTCTCTCTACTCATTCATATTCAGCATTTCTTTTTTTACAGGGCTTGAAACAAATATCAGGGTGTCACATTTCCATGACAGCAGATACCAGCTGTTAACAAGCAAACAGGAAGTGACTGGCTTGTTACAGTACAACCCAGAGGAGGCTTTTGCTCTGGTCTGTGACAGACCTAGCGCCTCTCACTCATACAGTTACAGTAAAGCTGATCCTGCTGCTTGATCTGATGCCATAAAAACATTTAAACATTTCTCTTCTTTGTCTTTCAACAATATTAATAGCAACCTAACTAATGAGAAAATCCAAAATGTGCAACTTCATCGGACCCATTGTGTTTTTACTTTTCTCTACAGACTCCAAATGTTTTGCGGCATAAGAAATTAATGTAAAAACTAGAAATTCATTTCTAGCCTTTTTCTAGGTTGTGTATTTCTTGTTTCCATCTTCTTGGCTTTCTGTTATCACCAAAGCCAGTTCCTCGGAGCTGTGGAACTAAGTTGTATAATTTCCTGACAGCATATCTGATTCTGATGGAGGCAGTAGATGATGCTGCCATGTCTTTGATTCAGTTAAATGTAGTGTTTATCCCCTGGTCCCTGGTGACTCACAACACTTACAATTTGCCTCGTATTGTTTTTGCAAAGCGCTATGTAGGTCAAAGCAGGCTGTGGTTCCCGTTTGGCCGAGTACAGTGCGTTTCCTTGCGTGGTGAGAACTGCACAGTCACAGTCTCCTCAACTGCGGGGCAGGTGTGAGCATTAAAAAAGCCCTGATGCAGACGACCACTTCTAACAGCTGAAATGACTCACAGCAGGTCACAGCATGAATCACGGGGGCCGAGCCAAACCTGAATTCACTCGAGAAAAAAAAGAGCGAGAGAGAACAGTCACCTTTTCGAGAAAAAAAAGAGCGAGAGAGAACAGTCACCTTTCTCCCGACTCTGGTGAGCGTGTACAGCCCGAGGGCTTGTTACGCCAAATTAGCAGGAATTGAACCCATAACTAAAGTGGTGAGAGCGGCCCCACTCCTTCCAATAATGACGAATAAAAAAAAAGCACAAAAAAAAAACTGTGTCGACCTTCGCATGATTTCCGCACTAATCAAAGCGGCAGTAAGTGTGTCGGGACCAGCGTGGGGCATGGCGCAGGCAGCTCCCTAACTAGCCGTCATTAGCCACCTCACCTCGGCGCTCTCCCCCCAGCGCTCTCCCCCCAGCGCTCTGCCCTCTCTCTGCTCTCCCTCGCTGTCTGCTGAGGTTTCCCTGGCCTGACGCTGGCAAAGACGCCCCGGCAGATCCGGTTGGGAGCGCCGACACCTGGGGGGCGTCCCGCAGCGCGGAAACAAAGCCGTCGGATCGGGTGGCGAGCGGTAAGGGTGTGTGTCGGGGTGTGTGTTGAGCAAGAGAAACAGAATGTGGGACAAAACTAGAGTTTCTGTAGGGAAGAGGTCAAACAGGCAAACTCTCCCTCTCTACTGCTCAAGACGTAACATGTGAGTGATGGTCTGTATCCATCCATCATCTTACCCACGTTGTACCAGAACAGGGTCGCAGGGATTGATCCATAAATCGGGACAATTTAGAGTCTCCAATGGACCAAAACAAGTCTTTGGACTGTGGCTGGGAAATGTGCAAACTGCACAGAGAGGTCCTCGGCTTAGCGCCTCACCCACTGTGTCACCATCATGTTCATGGAATATTCAATTCATATAAAAACAGGAGGAGAATGCATTAACACCTGTCACAATAAGCTCCACCCCCCCACTGCTCTCTATATCATATGTAACTGTACTGCAATGCAAAAAACAAGCAATAATAGTTATTTGCAACACCCAAGGTTATTTCTTCAGTAAGAGGCGAGAGGCACTTATACTGTGACTTCCTGTTAGGAAATTTGATACAACATGGAAATGAGGTAAAAGCTGGCAATTAGTGGGGAAGGAGAGTAGGACACAGGTGCAAATGTAAGAAATGCAAAGTGTGGAGAGGCCCAGAAGTGAGCGTTTAACCCTCTCCTCCCTCTTGGCCGACAAACCCCAGACGCTTTGCAAGAAAGCGGCGGCGGATGCTCATCGCTCCATTGTCTCCAGAGATCCATTTTCCTCCCTTCTCTCGCTGCCAGATACCTATACGCCGCCCTCCTCCTCTTCCTCCTCCTCCTCCGCCACCACCTGCCTCCGTCGCCTCTTCCTCGCACCTCCTCCTCGCTGCCAGAGTCCCTAATGAGGCTCCGTGGGAATGCTCTCCGGCTGCCTCCCTGAAGATAGACCTGTTCGCTGTCTGTTGTTTCTGAGGAGCTGCCGGAACGGATTGCCTGCCACGCGCACCATATGGCCCAGCCGCCCCAGCAACACACACACGCGCACACACACGCACACACACGCACACACACGCACACACACCAGAACACACAGGCCGGCGAGCAGCCGCGCGCTTGCATGTCTGACGCACGTGTTCCTCGGGCGTGCTTGCCCTCGCTGTCTTCGTGTGTTAATTTAAGAAGCAGGAACATATGTGGGCACACGTAAAGAAGAGTGAGGAGGATGGACGAAGGACACATCACACGCATCCTGCACCACCGGCCCAGTCTGTCAACGGAGGGGGGGGGGTAAAAAAAATCATCCCTGGTTGATTCCTTACTGCCTTCATCTTCTGCCATTTTAGATTTTTGGCACAGGGAGAACCATGAAAGAGAGAAACACGGTGTTTAAAGCTGATTTATTCAGTGCCTGAACACCTCGCTCAAGGTGTCCCGATTTGTCATCATTTGAGCGTGTCATAAGCGCTGCCACGGAAATTCAGCATTTTGTTTAATTCACATAAAATAGAAAAATAAGAGCTTTTAGATCATACATGTGTCCATTTATTAAGCCAGCCTGCAGCCAGCCATGGCAAGCACTCTTGGGTTTGAGTGCAAATTCACTGTGAGGTTTATCTAATCTATTAGGCCGCAGGGCGGATGGTTGGAGGGCATCTCGGTGTTGACTTTGCATGTTCTTCCTGTGTCTACACAACTTTGCTCGAGGTAAAGTCCAAAACCACGCAAGTTTAGGCGGATCAGAGACTCTAAACTCCCCCTAGCTGTGAGTGTGAGAGTCGAGCAGAGCCTCATGACACCATTAAGTCTGCTGGAGCCAATGTGAACAGGGAATCCATCCTCACGCTTAGATCCGGGGGAAGTTTAGAGTCTCCAGCTGACGCCCACCCAGGTCCTTTTTGCTGTGAGGCGACAGCGGTGTCCACCTACTAACCGTGTCGCTCCTCCATCGATCCACAAAAAAAAGGCGAAAGTGCATCCGTCAAAGCAAAACCCTCAAGATCGACCGATCGTTGATCCAGAAGTGAATCAGCATCTGTGCATTCACAACAAAGCCTGGGAGAGGACCACATGCGCGCGCACACGCACACACACACACACGCGCACACACACGCACACACTCAGAATGAGACTGCTGCTGCAGGCTGGCGAGGAGCTTAATGAGAAAATATTGGCTCGGCTGTTTCTGAATTGAACGGCGAAGATGTTTAGCTGCTCTCTGTCTCTCTCCAACAATATGCCGGTAATTGGATAATAAACTCCACCTTGATGGAGAGCTGAGAATATTGAGGGGGCTTTTCTTTTTCTTTTTTTTTTCTCTCCGTCTCCTCTTTTCTTTAGTAAAAGCGGCAAAAAGTGTCTGAGCGTGATGGGCTTAATGGGCGGCTGTCGGGGATATCGAGTGAATCGTGATGGCTCTGATCCGTTCCGTCTTCCCCTGCCCCTCGCCTCGCACCTCCTGCTCCTCCCGCTGCTTCCCCCTCTCTCTCTCCATCCCTCCCTCCCTCCCTCCCTCCCTCCATCCGTCCATCCATCCATCCTTCCACCGCACTCTCTACTACCCTTCTCTCTCTCTCTCTCTCTCCCTCTGAGTCATGCAGTTAGCGAACACGCTGTTTTGTCCAAGTCTATTTCTGGATGTCATGCTGCGGAAGAGAAAAATAAGATTAAAAACAGAGAGAGTGAGAGAGATATTTCCCCGCGGCTTAAGGATCGAGGAAACTTAAACCGTTTTCATTCAAAAAAAAAAGAAGAAGATACTCAGCAAAAGGGACAGTCTGTCACCGAGCCGATCCACACACACACACACACACACACACACACACACACACACACACACACAGATATTAAAAAGAAGTACAGCATAACACCATAACCCTTCCTCATCCTCCGCGCTGAGCCTCAGGAAGCCACCAACTGCATTACACTGAGCCCGCAGCTGCTGGCGGCCTGATCGATAACTGAACCTGATAACCATTTAACGGATTGATTTTTGAAATGGAGCTTTGAATGGATAGAGGCCACAGACATGCACGCACACAGAAGGGGGGGGGGGGGGGCATGAAACCCTGCGAGCTTAGCATTCTGTATTTCATCCACGGTACAGCTGCTCATTACGTTAGCTGCTTTGTACCTGCTTAACCGTGTCACTGGGGTCTTTTGGTGCACATTTTGTGGTGAAGGCAGGGAATACATACACCACAGCCACGAGTTAGTCCAACACACCTCATGCAAAAACAAGGAGCGCACTGTAAACTGGGCTGTAAATTGACTGGGATTTGAACTGGAGAGTCCGTGCAACCTACTCATTTACTGTGTTGTCCTAGCTTTATCTACTGGACAGAAGCACTGTTTGGAAATAGGGATACACTATAATTATCTCCACCTATTGTTGTCGACCGACACTGATATGTCTATTTGAGGCAGTGAATTTTCATCCCATAAAACTTTTAGTTTTTACATTATTGTGATAAAAGCTGAAATGTTTTGTCATCTTTATTCACTTCATCTTTCCTGATCTCATGTGAACCTAAACTCCGAAACTACATAAAAATTCTATTGGTTTTCATGTCAGTTATGAGAAGCGGGAAGTTATTGCTTATCTTATGTACAAGACAGAGATCGACAGTCCAAGGTTATGCATATGGACTGGGGTGAATGCAAGGTTTTCACTCAGTCCTTTAACAAAAGGAAAAATCATTCTCCTGTTTCTTCAAGTCACAACTTTCTGGAGCAACCTTCCAATCCTCACCGCTTTGTCGTGCATGGCGCTTAAAAAGTTCTCCAGCTTTTTGTCAAACATGAGAAACGTGGGGCTACACAGAGAGCTGTGTTCCACAGTCAGGTAAGACAATTTATTCCTTTCAGCCCGCCACATTTTCTTTTTTTTTTGGTGACATTTTCAAGTTTGCTCGTAACTCCCTCCACGGTTTGATGGAAACTCTGAGTCATCGAGGTGGAGTTAAACAAATTTGGGCAATTCAGAACCCTTGAAAAGTTGCTCTGAGGTACGCCAGTCAGAGCTCCTGCAAGCACAAATCCTGTGAGTCTCTAAAGCTGCTGGACGAGCAGAGAACGCATCGCATCTCTAACTTCCAACACCAGCTCTAACCCCACACCCCACTCCGGTTCTTTGTTCCCCGTTCTTGTTTTTAACCTTGGAAACCCGACTCTGGCTGTCCTCCCTTTGATAAATGGCATCTGCTTTGGACTTAACACAGAGCGTGGAAGGAGAAAAAAGGAGTCATCCCCTCCCTCGTGGATCATAACAAACGCTCTGTATTCATCATTCCTCCCATTAGATCAGTCCTGACCGCCATATTCCACCGCCTCTTTCTTCCTGCTCCGCTCGTTTTACATGCCGCCGAGTTCCCCCCATCCTGCCATGCCACAGGGGTCAAGGCAAGTTCACCCGACGGCTTCCTTCCCGCCCTCCCTCGGTGTGCGTGATCCTGTGGGGAGACATCCCTCAGTGCTCTGACACACACGTAAACCACAGAGGTGTGTGTGCGTGACTCATGATTTACATGAAGAGGGGATAAGAGGAGTGGGGGGTAAGAAAAGTGCTCGATGTGTTTTCTCCTGGACAATCGGCAGCAAAGGCAGCATTTTTCTGCCAGCAGGTCCCACCGCGGATCAGCCCCCGAAAAGCCCAAGAATGTGACTTCTCATATGCCGGGTCCGGGGCCTGAGCCCTGAGCTTTGATCCCCGACTGAAGAGAAAGTCGGATTTTCCGGCACAGTGAGTGACGGGCCTGGCGAAAAAGGGTTGGGAACTGGGAAAAGCCGGGCCGGTTACTAAGGCAAAAGGGATTTCGCGAGTGTGTGTGTGTGTGTGTGAGCAGGAGGAGAAGAAGAAGAGCACAGGGGTGAGGGGGGGGGGGCTATGGCACCACATTCTCATTTTTCAGCCCCCCCCCCTCCTTTTCTGAAGTCATTTCTTTCTTGGCATCTGCCGGCGACAAAGCTTCTCTCAGTGAGAGACAGAGGGGACGTGGAGGGCTCCGGGCTCGTCTGCAGCCTGCCTCTCTCTCTGGGGGCCGCTCGCAGGAAGCACTGTACCAGAGACGGAAGGAGATAGATTCCCGGACACGCACGGGGAACAATGGCGCTGACATGGCATAACTAATCGATATGAGGGAGCCGCGGCTCGGGGACGGGGGTCAGGTCTCCTCCCGTTGCTCCGCCGTCCTGCCGTCCCTCCACACCCTTCATTTCCTCTCCCAGCGGACATCCTTTGAAATGCTAAACAAACCGGGGCAAAGTCCACACCTCGCACCGTCCCCCTCCCACCCTCGAGACACCGAGCTAATCCCCCCCCCCACCCTCCGCCTGATGGAGGGATAAGAGGGCGAAACGCCCGCAGACGAGGGCAGTTGAAAGAAATGAAATTGTGACTTTGTTCTCCATCATTACGGGCGGCGGGAGAGTGACAGCTTGGCACAAGGAAAACATTTGCTTTCATTTACCGAGGACTCATTTATCCTCGCCACAATTAGATGATGGAATTAATTTGCACATGAAACGACGCAGCATCTTGTGCCGGAACACAACTGAAGCATTTCCCTGAAGGTTTCTCTTTTTATTCTGCAATAACAGACTATTGAGTGTTGCTCGTCAGTCTGGACCGATGCTGTCTGTCTGCATGTCCCGCCTCTTTCTTCTACCTGTGTTTCTGAGTTGTAGCAGGTTCCTCTTTGAGACGAACCGATGCTCCGGAGGAGCTGATTTGACTTCTATCATCCATCATCTTACCCACTTTGCACATTAAAGTCGTTGCAGTGGTCTTCTGAAGTCTGTCTCCAGCACTCACAGGGTGTAGGGTCACCAGTTCATCACACCATTTTCCAGCTTTTTAAATCCACAAATCAGAAGGTCAGTGGTCAGAGCACAGTGCCCTGCAGCCTACCATGCCCGAGCAAGCAAGACTCCATCTTCTCAACAAATGTTGTAAAATGCAAGACGATGATGCTGAATTACTCAAACGTATTTAGAACATGTTACTGATATTGAGCACCCTCTACGTTCAGGCATGTATTTTAGAATATGTTGTGGTTTATATTGTGAGGAGAAGCTGTGTTTCCTATACAAGACAGTTCCTCAGTGATGTCCGGCTTTGCTGTGAAAGATTAAAACTCCTTTCACTAATTTAAGTCTTTTGGTTTTTTTTGTTTGGTTTTCGGGAACTTTTCCATGATTCATTTTTCGGATCTCTCGGAATTCTGCCCCAGCAAAATCTATTTTCCAGTCTGCAGTGTAAACAGTGGATGGTGTGCAGCAATAAGTCAAAACTGTTGCCGTCCCCGCTGTCAGCAGGCCTGCAGATGGAGATCTGCTCTGCTGATGTTTGAAGCTGATATTCAGATGACAGTTCTGTAGCCGACTTCCTGACAAGTCTGAAAACAAGTGAGATAAAGGGAACGAGTGGGCGAGTGAGAGGCGGCGAGTGAGATAAACAAAACGGAAACTTAATGCGATTTGCTAATTGCCTCAATGTGGTTGCATGAAAAAAAAAACACGAGCACACAAAAAATGTGATGACTTACCGCCACCGAGACGCGGATGCCTCGTCTCGTGGCATTTTCGAGCTCTGTTCCCACCTCTGCACGTCTACTTTTTAACACCAATTCAATTAAGCAGCTTGTTGACTCCTGTCAAAGTCAGCTCTCATTATCAGTGAAGCTGCTGAAAGGCAGAGAGACACATAAATATGCACTTTCCAGGACTCCGTGGTAAAGCAGGTCCACTACAATCAACAGCCTGATTCATATGTGGCATTTCATCCTGATGAAGACTAGTTATCATAGCAACAGTAACAGCCGACAGCTGGGACTCTTCAGAGTAAGATTCAAGCACTTTAAGGGCGTGTAAACAAAAACAAAGGTCTTCAGTCCATCATTTATCTCACTCAGTTTTGTGGTACATTGGCTAATGTAGTTTCACATGGGCCAATGAACCCAGAATAATAACTACACCCTTTGGCTCCCTCACAACTTGTTAGTTTTGCACCAGAGCAACTTCCCTCAAAGCCGTTGAATGGCAGCTTGGCAATGAACCCGATTCTGACTCTCTCAGGACTGCGTACCAACAGTGCTTGGTCCAGTTTGTGCAGCTTTACCCTCGCTGTCAGCCACAGCGCTGGCCGCCCATACCGCCTTATGCGGATTGCATGTCCCGCCATTTACGTCGGCTTCCTCCAGAGAAAACCTTCATTAACACAGACAGAGCAGAGGTGTCTGCTCTAAGTCCAACAGCACCGCAGAGGCTGCAAATGTGATGTTAAAGAGGCCTGGGCGCAGCGGCCGAGGTTAGCGCTGACCACACTGGCTACGACAGCTGTTTGCCTGCGCTATGTTGTGGTTTTAAACAAACAGTGTCACACACACGGACGTATGTATACATATTTATGTACACACACACACACGCACACAGAGGCCGACTGTTCCTGTGTTTTGGTCCGGAGCAGAGCGCGCCTCTGTGGTCTCGTAGGGCTGGGAAACACACATGCTCTGTGTTTATGTTGTGCTGGGAGGCCTCCTGCGGTCTGGCCTGACACAATCTGCCATTCCTGCGCACCAAGCACACTCCTTTCTGCTGCCATGCCCCTGCTCCGCTCGGCCCCTCCATCGGCTCACTCAGCGCTTATTCAGCCGCCGCTCTGTGACTCGCCTCCTGTTTACCCACACTTGAGTACATTATTCCACTCAAAAGACCTCAGAGCGCTTATGTTGGGGTTGTGGACACACAGATAACCAGCAGTACCCTGGTCATTAGTTCAGCTGTAGTTTATGGCCATTGAAAAATAGGACTTAAGACATGATTTTATAAGCTTTTTTGACTCCCGAATTCAGACAGTCAGTGTTTGGAACACAGTACCCTGCAGCCTACCTTTCCCTAGTATCCTCAGCTCCAAGCATCTTTAGGCAAGACATTGAACTCTAAAATGCCTGCCAAGCTGTGAAACCAGTGGACAAATGCGTGGCTGTGAAGTAGCCTCTGCCTACGCCATGGGGACTAGAAAGGTGCTTCGAAGTGTCCACCATTGTGTCCTTTCACCCAATAATTACAAACTAGAGAAACAGGTGCTTGTCGTATTTCGTTGACACACTACAGCAGTGATGTAAATATTTAAGTCATACCTGACATGGAAATCGAGTGTTTAATCGTCATGGTTTTGAACGGCTGGTATGAGACTGGCTTTTCTAGTTCCCGGCATCTTCCTTGCACGTCCCCCTCATGCCACATGCGTCACTCTCTCTGGAGGAGAAGTGAGTGAGGCCCAGGTTTGTTTAGACTAGGGGTGTGGCAGCCAGACCAGAGATGCTGCATTCAAAAGTTGGTTGCGTGTGCCCGTTCGCACTTAAGACGGTTTGAAACCATTTGTGTGGATCATTAACACACACCTACGCCGTTACTCCTATAGCTATTAATACATGAAGCATGGCAAACACTGCGGCAGGTTTCAACTGTGCGACTTTCTTTCTTTCCACGTCTGTGGATGAAACAGACCGAATCTCTGGTTTTCCGAGCTGCCCTGACTCCGCTCCTTGCCCCGACTTCGCTTCTCACCCCGGTAATCTCCACAATCTGCCCTTCGCTCTCCACCTCTCCCTCCGTCTGGATCCCAACCCTGTCTGCTGCGTCTCATTTTGCAGTCTATTGTCGGAGGCCGGAGGGTTTACGAAGGGGGTGAAGGTGGGGTGGGGGGGGGGGCGCCGGCCGGCCTGGAAACACAAGCGGGGGTCGGCGTGGTCTCAGCCGAGCGTGACGGATACAATAACCCCTGCAGTGGAAGCACCCATGTGCTAAATTACTGCCACAAATGTTCCTCCGTCAAGCCGCGGCGGAACCATCGGAGGCACTCAGCTATCTGCAGCCCCGACGCACTTTCCTTTTCCGTTACATAATTGCAGCCGGACCGAGTTGGTCCGACAAGTCAAGCTCCACTTAAAGGTGGGATGAGGCTGATAGGAGGAGGGTGGCGGAGGTGGAGGGTGCAGACTGGGGCTATTCTCTCACAGAAAATACGTTTCCAGAGCACGCGTGACTGAGGCGCAGGAATCACACGCCAGCAGAAATATCGTGTGTTTCTCTTTTCCATCCATCCGTTACCATAGCTAGTCTGCACCATGACAGTTTCGCAGAGGTCTGCCATTTCCACACACATATGGAGGGACGGCACGGAATACACCCTGGAAGTGTCACCAGTCCATCACACAGCATACACACACTATTCAATATAACACCCAGAGGCAATTTTACAGTCTCTAGGTGAGATGAAAGCATGTGAGCGACATGGTGAAATAGCCTTGGGCAAAATACTATACTGGGTAGCTCAAACAGACCACTATAAATGAATGGGTGAGTGTGACTTGTTTGTAAAGGCATTATACAGGAACCAGTCCATTTACAATTTACACAGAGGCCCTTGGTCCCATCGGGAATCCACCTGCAACTTTCCTGCAGTGAGACAGTCTAAACCACCAATCCACTATTGCCCCACATAGTTTTCTTTTTTGCCTCTTCCTCACTGCATGATATGTAAAGCTGTACTTGCTAGAATTTCTTCTAATACAGATGTTTTTCACATTATTTTTCATGCAGTGTATAAATAATTGATTGTCTCTTTTTGCTCCTCTGTTGCAAATTTCTAAAAATTGGAAGTGGAACAAACAAAAGCTTTATGTACTATATTACACCCAAAATGTGCAACCACTTCACTTTTATTGAGGAGATGCAAGCGGAGGGTTCCTGGGCCAAACAAGACACCTCTGTGAGCTTTCAAAAATGCCCCCGGAGATACTTTTAACAAGCTGAGAGTCAGAGACTATCTTCTGTCTATGCTCACACACAGTTGGAACCAATTCTAGTGATGTGGACGGAGCTGCAGCTGCAGACACAGGCTTGCTGTAAAAAGCAGTGACTGGGAATTCATCTGTGACGGGCTCAACTCGTGTTTACTCCCCTGCTCGGGGTCCTGCGTGAGAAAGTGCCACCGACAATCAGCGGCTTGTCTGGAGGAAAAGGGCATCGGCGCTTCCTCCTCTACCTCCTGAACTCCCTCTCCCACATCACCTTCTGTAGGAGAGACGTCGTTTCGGCTGCGTGGAGGAGCAGCTCCGGCCACACCCATATCACAGCCGCATCACGGCCAGCGTGGCGGCTCTGCAAAGGATGTCGCTTTCTGGAGCCGCCTCCTATTTTTAGAAGCAACATTTGTGGCTACAGAGAAATGTAGGAGGAGAACAACAAGGCCTGAAGAAACACTGCGTAGGTGCCTCTCTACAGCTTAATTATCTTTACATCACCCCGTACTTAGGTAAATGAAAACCACAAATCACTGACTCGGTGTCCAGGGCATCCTGGGACATTTAGCGGCTTAACTGCCGGCGAGGCAGCAAACAGTTCCTCTGCTGACAATAGTTAGGGTTTTATGAAATTCGACGTGAGGCTTTTATTGAGCTTTGGGGAAAAACAAGCAGCGGAGCTACGCAGCACATCAAAGGCCACGCGGCCAGCGAGCGTTGGGATTGTTTGAACAGCCATAAGGTGCCTGAACTCACAGCAGGATGAGATAGGGCTGGTTCAGCACAGCAGGTAGAAGATTAGTCTATCACAACATACATTTGCTGCCCAGCAGTTAACGGGAGCAGCCAATTGTAAAGGTAAAACTCCAGTTCTTTAACTTGGAAAACACGGACTGTAAAAATGGAGACTGTTCAGTCACGTCTTGAAGCTTTTCAATTTCCTCTTTGGCCTTTAAGTGGACAACTTTATTCACATTTCACAATCATCATTCAGTCTCCTAACTTTATGATCCGTGGACAACTGTGAAGACAAATGATAACTGATGATAAATGATTGACTCATGCTTCAGAAAGACTGAGAAGTCCTCAAATACCTTGTGTATCCTCACCTCAAAGACAATTCTTATCATCAAAGTAATTCCCCCGATTCATCTTGTGTCCACTGACACAGGTCGTGGTTTTATTACTAAGAGGGAGAAAAGTAGCATGTTTCATAACACTGCTCCCTTACTGACCCAGGACCACACACACACATGCACACACACACACACACACACACACACACACACACACACTCACACAGACACACAGCACGAGTGCAGCCCAGTGCTCCTCTACCCTCTCAGTGACCACTGATGTTCCTATCGATTCATAAACAGTCAATGTGCTCTTGCCTTCAACCGACTATTAACTGAGCCATTAACGTCACGTATTCACATCCCGGGTCGCTCTGAGGCCACGGCCTCCTCGAGGGGAGGACGAGCCGACGACACAGAGGCAGAGGGCTCCGTAGCGACCTGCCGGGGCGCGACGCACGACGACTCTACCTCCGCTCTGGAGAGGAAACAGACCGGGGGGGGGGGTTTCACGTACGGCTAATAGGCCCGTCCGCGCTGGCACGGTTCAACGGGCGCAGACAAACACTGTGGCGGAGCGGAGGCAAATATGAGCGCCAGTTACTGCGGAGTGATGAGAAATGTCACTATGACTGAGGAGGAGGAGGAGGAGGAGGAGGCGAGGCGTCCAATGAGGAGCTGCTGACAGCACACACACACCTCGGCGGCCCGAGTTTCACCCGCACACGCGCGCGCCCAGCGTCCAGCCGCGCTCGGCGGCGCGCTGCTATCGCGGGCCAGAGACTTGCAGACGTGTTTGTTTTGTGTGTATGCACATGTGCATCCATCCGCGCAGCAACACGCTGATAAGGAGTGACAGGCTGACACACATGGCCTTGATAAGGTTATGTTGGGTAATGTTATCTGACAATCATTAACCAGACTGTGCAGTCACTACGCCCGGCTGACCCGAGCAGAGGTAGGAGGAGTGCGCACTCCGATCAGGATGTGGCAAGAAACAAAAGTGAAAACACACACCCGCGCGGATCCACGAGGGCAGACTGTGAAGTAAAATATACAAAAAACGGTGGAAAGAAACCAAAGCCGTGGCTTTCTGATGCTTCTAATTATAAAAATGAATATGTGCAGATTGCCTTTTCAGAGCAATCACGATTCCAGGATTTGCTTCCAAACTGCTGTGCTTCGTGTCAGCAGGATTAACTCTGGTAAATATTCACTTTCACTACTTCTGTGACCGAGCCACGAGCAAACAAAACAAAGTCTTTGGTTTTCCAAACACGCCAGACTCAGATTCAACATGAGAATATCGCACACGGAGCGCTGTTCAAACACAGGAGCCGCTAGCGAGCTTCAGCCGGGCTGCGCAACGGGCAGAGCGGCGCCGATCCAAAGGAGGTCGATCCATCTGGAAGTGCAGTGCTATGAAATATGCAAAGCAATGAAAGTAATGCACAGCAACTACTTGAGTGCACCTTGAGTTAAGGCCCCGCAGGGTCACATGGAGCCGCCCAAGACGACAGGTGATGCGGGGGAGCTTTGAAGCGATTAGCGTATAACAAGACTAGCGGACGCTAATCTCGCATTTGCCCGTAAAGTCAAGCTAATGCGCACTTGGCTTAGCTGGCGGAAACAGGGAATTTCCTTCAAGAGAAGAACACACGCTAACTGTCTCCGCCGATGCATTTCATCACTTGTGGCTGGTTCATCCGACCGTGAGCCATTAGGCAAACACTGCCCGGTATATACATACAACACTGGACTATTAGCCACTGTTGTTAGCTTGTTGGTACATGGATGGTAAATGGACTGGTTCATATTCAGCACTAAACTTTTCTTCATGACCACTCAAAGCACTTCATAGACATTCAACCATTCACTCCCATTCATACACTGGTGCCAGAGGCTAACCAGTATCTTCAACCATCCACACACTGATGACAGAGCATCAGGAGCAGTTTTCAGTTCAGTGTCTGGCCCTAGGATACTTGCACATATTGGACATGCTTACTACTACGGGTGTATTTTACTGTTAAGGCAAACAAAAGGCCGGACAAAACAACAGCTCGTGGTTAGCGCTCTCATTTTGCAACAAGAAGGAGGTGGGTTCGATTCCCATGAGGACTGTGGGCCTTTCCTTGTAGTTTGTATGTACAGTGTGGGTTAAGATGGATTGCTCATGCAAAGTCAACTCAGTGAAGGTGCTGATACGGATGGTTTATTGTCATTTTACAGAAAAGTCAGTTCAAAACGTTTGTGCCCTGCAAAATTGAAATAGAGCCTGAATGAAACAAACAAAGGAGAGCGATTATGGTTTTTGATATGTTTTAGTTCCGGAGTCAAAATAAGCAGAGGACACTGGTGAGGTGGCTAAATGAGAAGGTGCAGGAGCTTTTTACGGTGTGGGTGAGCCTCAAGCATCCAGCATGAGGATTGTGGCCTTTTCTCTCCTCAGACTCCCGCTCTGGACTCTCAGTGGGCAGCGAGCCCAGAGCACGGACTCTGATCACTGCAGTTTACAGCAGCTCTCAGAGCAGTTTGGAAAGGTATCAGCACAGAACTGCAGTAATCCTGCACCGGGAACGGTGGACTGCACTCGGAAAAATCTGATGCGACAGTGTATCTGCACTCCGCTCAGGTAAAGATCTCCAAGCCATCGCAGTGAAAGCCTCGGAGATTGTGTTTACACGCAGCGAGTCTTCCTTAAGATGGCAGAGTCTGCTCCACAGCAAGTAAATTAGTCAGTGGTGGAGAGCCGGAGAGCCGAGGCGGCGAGGGAAGGGCCCTGATCAAACCTCAGAGAAATCCAAGATACGCCAGCGCCACAGATCATACTCGCACAAAAGATGTAATGAGAAAGGGAGATTCTGGAGATTTTTGCGCGGCTGAAGATTTCCTGATTTATTTAGGAAGGGACGGAGGGATTGGAAATGGGAGACTGCACGGCAGTGATGAAGCTCCAGCAAACTTAGCGATGACAGAGCTCTTAGATCTGCTCGCCTCGGCTGTCCCGGCAGATTCGGCGGCTGGGAAATGCAAAGCCACGCATCTATTTTTTGAAGATGTAGCCCGTCTGTTCCCGTTCCCAAAAAAAGCCTCCCCTGTGTCGTCCTCTAAAAAGCTTATCAGCATCCAGAGATGCCGCCGGCTTTGAGCCTCATTTGGTCTCGCTTCATACTTCGCATTAAATGCAATTTATTGAATAATGAATCTCCTCTGCTCCTCGCACTGGGTGAACTCAGTAACTCAGCGCTCACCAGGCGGCCCCACCCATGAATAAGAGAAAATAAAACAAAACAAAAGCTTTAAGGTCACCCGCGCTCCCTCTCTCTCATCCTGGATGGAATTCAAAGGATGCAGGAAATCAGATTCCTCTCGTGCTGCTCTGGGAAAATATTGGTGGAGGCCAGGAGCTGCTGCGCTCGCATGGAGGACCAGGAGGCCGCAGTGCTGCTACGTGTGGACATGCTACTTAATATGAAGAGCGAAAAAAAGGAAAAAGGAAAAAAATAAAATAAAATACATGAATACAAACTCATCTTGCTGATACATTATTCATGTTTTGTAGCTTCTGGGGGTTCCACATGAGTGGCCACAGTTAGAGTTAGCGCCGAACAAGATGCTGCTGAGCATGCAGGAGGGATATATGTGTGTGTATGTGTGTATGTGTGTGTGTGTGTGTGTGTGTGTGTGCGTATGAGTATGTGTGGACACAGAGGAAGAGGCTGAACAGGAGCCGTTGCCTGAAGGCTTAAAAAGAGGAGTGCTCACTGAGGGAAGCAGGAAAAGAAGTGGGTATGGGAGGACTCAGGACTGAATCAGCACTACTTTTGCTGTGGGGAACACACACACACACACACACACACACACACGCAGGCCTGACAGCGCATACATATGCATATGCGGACGCACAATTTAACACACACGCACGCACAGCTCAGACTGCAGCGCAAACGTAACACATACTTGTCTGGCTTTCTGTGCCCGCGTCAGCTACAGAGCAAACACTTGGCAGACACACACACAAGGACGAGCCACACCGAGCCGCTGTCCAGCCCAGAGACAAAACACACTCTCCACGAGAACGGCAAAGGAGCCGAGATGACAAATATCAAGCGCAACACACACACACACACACAGACAGACACACACTGTCTGGCTTTTCTTGAGCTTCAGAAAAGACAGCAAACCCAGTAGAATATAAGTGTGCGTTTATAGATAGTAAGCTATGCCGCTGTGAGCAAATACTCTCCCCAGTCACCAGATACCCCGCAAACTCCAGACCGGGCCCACTGGCAAATAGAGGCACTTCCTAACACACAGAGACACACAGACACACACACACATCTGTGTTTGGAGACGAATCTCAAGAGAGTTTGACCTTATCACCTCAATATAGAGGCGCAGACACTGAAAACACTTTAAGACTATGACACAGCAGATTAATCATGCACCGAAAAAACACCAGCCAGCCGCTGCAGATGTCACACAAGAGAAATTCACACACACACACACACACACACAGAGACAGACATAATGAGGAAAACAGGCTTTTTGGACTCAAACTGGATATCAGATTAATTGAACCATCTTTGCCTTGGCTGCATTAACATTTTGAAAGTGCCAGGAAGCAGACTGGGATGAAAGGCAATGGACACGGTCCACACCCTGCAGATCAATTGCGGTCTGTGCCGGGCACCGGAAACTTTCTGATTGGGTTTGTTGTTGAAACTTGTGCACCAGCGGCGACGGACCGAGCTTCCAGAGCCATCCAAAACACTCCTCGACTCAAACAAGAGCTGACTTGATAGTTGCAGACATGCTGCAACGTAATGTGACTGGGGTTTAAATGGTCACCCTCTCCACGCCATAAAGACACACTGCATAACAAGCAGAGTCCATGTGACGGTATGATAGATGATAGAACTGGTCCATGCGTCTCTGGCAGCTTCGGCGGCTGTCTCCGTGCCTGCTATCAGAGCGTGTTTGCCCAGGGATGAGACAACGCACGTCTGCACGCACATATCTGCTGCAATGCATCTCTGTATAGGATCCTGCATAAGCCGGCGTGTCGAGAAAATCCTCCTCCTCGCTCTGGTCGCCTGTCTGACTTCAGACAGCCGAGGAACGGGGCGCCCGGCGAGCGAGCGAGCTGCAATAGGCAAACAAGACGCAGACTCTTTGAAAAACAAAGTGCTGTCGTGTCACAACTTTCTGGGGAAATAAACGCCTCGATTCTACCCCCCAAAACAAAGAAAATACACCCCCTCAGGCTGCTAAACAAACCAGGATGCTCGGCTGCTCTTTCTTCACGCCTTTTCTCTCTCTCTCTCTCTTTGCAGCTCAGCTCCTCCACAGGAAGCTTTCTTTTTTTCTCCTCCCAGGATGCTTGTTGGACAAACACCGCCGGTCAGGATACAGCGGGGAAAAAATTAATCCACTGAAACACGACGCGTGTTGCGGCTCGACAATGGGGCCAAGAAACATGACCGAGGGGGGAAAGAGTAGAGGCCTGTGAGAATATCTGACAGTAGCTGGATGTGCGGACCCGTGGAAGGAAAACAGCAGCAAGCCACTGGGATCTCAGTGGAAATGACTCATGTGAGCTTCTCCAACGCCACCGCCAGTGATGTAATGAGATCCTGCGGAGGGCCGGGGTCGCCAGCAACACTCATCACACGGACGCGGGATTACATGGCTGCGTGAGGGCCGCGGGAGAGTGAGACAGAGGGGATGACTGCATTAAAGAGGCGACAAAAAGGCGAGGAGAAATTGCAGGGAAAGGGAGAAAGAGTGGGTGTTTATTTTCGAAAATGCCCGGCATTAACCACCAGCAGCTGCACTTTGTCCTCCCGGAAAACAAGCGTGCACGGCGTCTACGCCGCCTGAAAGGGAGGCCCCCGCCAGGCTCATGAATAAACACCAGGCAGCAGCACCGCCGCCACACAGAGTGCCAGGGAAACCAGGAGAAGCCATTACACCGAAACGATTCTTCCCTTCCTCGCCGGTCAATCATACACCCACGCTCCGGGCACACCGAGACGCCCCTCAGCGAGACCAGATGCCCCCTCTCCCTCCTCTTTGTCTCCTCCTCCTTGCCAGTCAGCGCCGCGCCGCGGATCCAGCATCAGCCGTCGGCACGTTTCGCCGGAGCGCTCGGTTGCCAGGAACGGGAGGCGCGAGGAAGGAGAGCGAGCCGCAACACGAGGCAGTAAAAGGGGGCCATATGGAGAGGCTGCGATGTCAACAAGGCACAAGCATCCCCTCTGGAAAGAGAGCAAACTTTAGCACAATGGGACCCCTTCGGAGCGCCCGGGGGCAGCCCCAAAACTTTTTACGCCGCAAGAGTGGAAGTCAAACCAAGCCATAAAGCGTGATGAAGCAGACAGGGAAAAGAGCCCCTCCATCAGCCTGCCAGGCAGCCAGATCCGCCGCAACAAAACCCTCTTTCTCTCCTCGAAAGCCTTGGCCCCTTAAACACTGCACCATGCACACATTCTTCAGTGACATAATGCTTTTTTAAGCTATTGCCCTCTTCAAACCCCCCTCCCCTCCTCCTCCTCCTCCTCCTCCACCCCTCCGCCTCCTTGTTGCCCTTACTCAAATTTCCCCCTTTTGCCAATTACTATTTGAATATGAATACCAGCAGCGGGGCTGAGTGTTTGTTTTCACTCCTGCCCTGGTGAGAAGTGAAGGAGAGGGGTCAGCGCGTGAGCTGACGTCAACGATCCTCCGCTCCACTGATGTGCCGTCCATAGGTGTTTGCTCAACAGCCTCTCCAGGCAATAAAAGCGGCCATAAAACCAGTGAGCTCCCTCCTTCCCCTCTTCCTCCTCCTCCTCCTCCTTCTCCTCCCTCCCACCTCCAGCAGAGCTGCTGCAATGCCCCGAGGGAGCGGCGGTGCTCACTAGAGTCCAGGTCTTCCACAGCTGCTGGCAGTGCTGCCCATTCTCACTCATTTCCAGGACCCCTTCAGTGTCATGAATGTAGTGGTGGTAGAGCTATATTCTTCATGGAGAGAGATAGTGTCATATGGGTTTTGTCCAGTTCCAGATTGAGACTACCCTTGCAACATGGTACTGTATAAAGCAGCTTGAGAACATGGATGTATGGATATATTGGAGCAATGTCTTTTTACTTTATCTTTTTGTTCAAACGTGTTTTATTTTGAAACCTTGACCATGAGCTGTGGCTTAATGGTTCTTTCCACACATATCAGATTGAGGCATTTCCAACAGAAATGTTTAGAGGAAACAATTCCTAGGACGTGTTCCTGTTCCTCCTATGCGTGGACCAGTAACCTCCCTGTGAGTGTGTGCAGTCGGTCAGTGGACGGTGGACGTGGAAGTGTTGATCTTCTAACTGTGTGCTCAGACTCTGCCACTGTGTCCAGAGCAGATATAGGCCACGGTTTCAGCCCACTGCCCCTCAGTGATGAGATAACTGTGGTCAGGTGCTACGCAGCGCCAGGCCCACAGATTCATTCAGGAAGAGGGACAAATCCCTGGGAGCACTGGGACCAGCAGCTGGCCTCTTTCCACACACACACACACACACACACACACACACACACACACACACACACACACATCCTGACCTCTCATGCACAAACACGCCCCGCGCTCTGCGGTTTAGTAGCGTAAAGATAACAGTCATATATCTACAGCCTAATTCACTCACAGCGAAACCAGTGTCCACTTGACTGGTCACATGAGCAAATGGGAGGATGAAAGGAGGCACTAATGTGCTGTTAAACCTGAAATTAGACCCTCGCATGGAGCTAAATGACCGATTCATTTCATCCGCGTCACTTTTTTTCCACAAGACTTGCTGGGTTTATTAAAAAACTTGACATTTCCCCGACTCCCTCGCAAAAATGAACCCTGACAGGCCCTCATCAATAACACTCGGCATCGTTTTGTCAGATTTTGCTCAACCAGAAACAACATAACCTTGAGACCAGGCTTGGAACTACATAGCAACTGAAACTGCATAAGCTGAGATTTTTTGGGGCTAAAAACAGCAGTGATACGTTTTCTCTCCTTATAGACCTGAGTAAAAATGTTAAATGATAAATGTTCCTTATTTACATTTACTGTTGAGTCGAGTTTTTGGGTAAGTCAAGTTTGCACTTTCTGTTTTAATTTGGACCAACTCTGCGGGGAAATTTCCTGCTCTTCTGGGTTTGTTTTAATTGCTGCTGCAGTCGCCAAAAAGTTGCTAAATTTCAATATCTTTTGTTTGTGTTTTCACAACTATGAGGAATTTTACTTAAAAGTTGAAAGTATCAAGAAAGGGCAAACTATTTAGCATTAAAACAGAAACGCGGTTGACATGAAAATAGCAACATTAATCGTGATGCGGGTCAGAAAACGCACCACCAGATCATTTCACTGGATCTGTTTAGTCTCGCATGTAACACATAACGCAGTTATTAGGACGCTGGCACGTTGGCAGCCTCGCCTTTCACACTGACTCAGTGAAAACAGAAAGACCAGGGGGGCCGGTGGCAGAGCGCCGCAGCAGGAGCAGCTGAACGTGGGAATGCTGGAATGATGGAGTCGGGAATGTGCGCTCGGAGCAGCGTTGCCCTCTGTCTCAGCTTGCCCCGTGCCACATGGAGAGGGAGAGACAGCAAAGACACAAGGGAGTTTTTTTTTAAATGCTTCGTCTGTCTGCCAGGGGGAAAAAAAACACACAGGACAGATGTCAGAACTCGGTGCTCTCGCCAAACCTGCAGACAGCAGCCATATCTTCCTCTCATCCCCCCTCAGCCTGGGATTTCATGAGAAGCCAATAACGTGTCCGTCCCACATCATCACTTCTTGTCTTGGCCGGTGGCAGGCGGTGTGTTAACATAGAGGCTACACCGGTTTAATCAGGAATGCCCCAGACTGGCCCTAATATTAGGATCTGTTTCAGGCTTATTTTACATAGGCTTCACTCTGACTGACTGGCTGTCTAGCCCAGGAACTCACATGAATGATCACATGTTTTACGTAATTAATACAGAGTTTAGGAGCTTCTCTTCTTCAAACTGCAGACATAGCTATGGAGCGTACACATTCAGACTTACATGTCTGACAGAGTCAAAGCAGCAATCATATTTAAGGAAGAGCAAGGGGGTCACCAAAATCACCAGACTTTTGCCTCACAGTCATTTAGACCATAGACACCTTCTGTTCAGAGTCGCCTGTTTTTAGCTACATTTCATTGTTGGAAGTATGATGATTCTGGACCTGCTGCACGTCTTTGGTCAGGAACAGACTGCAGTGATTCTACAAAGTTGAGGTAAAAGTTCTCATTCTTGCTCTTCTTCTCTTCTCTGTTCTGCCTCACCTGCAAACTTTTTCCAGCACTAGTTAAGAAGCGTCAAGAGTGGCAGACAGAGACAGAGAGAGAGAGAGACGGAACCAGGGAGAGAGGGAAGAGTTTACAACTTTCATGACTGTGCTTCTTATTAATTCATTCTTCTTAAACTTTTCCTGACAGTCCGGTGGAAGAGGAGAGAGCTCCGCTCCTTCAATTACTGCTCCCGCAAAGACAACAAGCCAGTTAAGTGGCGTGTTATTTCAGAGTGGGAACGAGCAGCTTTTTAAACAGAGGGAAGGATGGCAGGGGCCCGGCCCACTGCTGGGCTAATAACGCTCATCGATTTTCATTTTGGAGAGGAGGGGGGGGGGGGGGGCCTCCCAGCTGATCAGTCTCCCTCCTGAAACTCTCTTCCCAGCAGCTGGCCTGGGCAGAGAGGAGGGAGGCGGGCGAGGGACGGTCCACTCTGGCTTCACTGTCTGATCTGGTGTGTGTGTGTGTGTGTTTGTGAGTGTGTGTGTGCGTGTGTGTGTGTGTGAGTTGAGGTCATGTCCACCATTCTCTGGCCTATACCCCACCCGTCCCTCCCTGCACCCCTGAGGCCAGGGGCGGCTTGGCTGCGCTGGTAATCCTTCAATGAATGTGGGTCACTGCGCGGGGCTTTGCCTTCGTCACTCAGCGAGGGGACAGACAGCGGGGTCACGACCCCGGTCTTCCAGCGTGCACCGACTCCCTCACACACACATACACACACACACACACACATGCTTGTGTTCACACGCCCACGCACGGAAACAAAAGAGCCAAACACAAGGAAGCGCACAACACACACACAGACACAAACAACAAAAAAAGAAGAGACATGGATGGATGAGCAGCCACACACAGGCTAAACTCACACAGACGAAAACAAGCCGCCGCACAAACTGGGATTACAGACGTGAGATTAGCAGAGCGGGAATGATTAGGAGATTGATCGGGAGGGAGGGGTGGGGTGATCGGTGAGTGATCTTTTATCTTGGAGTAGGAATCCAAACAGCATGTTGAATGTTTGGCTTTGGCTAAATCTGAATGAATGAATGAAATCTGGAAACCTATCAAGATTTGTCAAATCGAGATTTGTACATAAATTTCTATGATACAGGAAGTTATCTCGGTAGCTTCCTGTAATAATCAAGATTAAAGCAGAACTACAGAGGCTGAAATACAGTACAGAACAGAGAGGATGTGATGGTTCAACAATCAAAAATATCAGAACCATGTTGGTTCCAGCTCATTAAACATGCTGTTTTGTCTGTTTTATAATCAGTGTTAATCTTTCTAGTTTGGACTGGTATCTGTAACTGTCACCTCTTGGGAAGCTACGATGGACATTTTTCGCTACTTTAAGATGAGACAAACAACTGAATTGAGAGTGGCAGCACCTCGGCTAGAGAGATAGAGAGAGAGAGAGAGAGAGAGAGAGAGAGAGAGAGACAGAAATTCTCATTATCTTAAGAGTCGACTGCTGAGAAAACAGAAGTTATGACAGAAACGGAGACGACGGAAACACTCTGATGAGGCCGCATCAGCTCCTCTCATGTAATGGGTGACACAGTGACTTGCCCCAGATAACACCCGAGCAAAGCTGGAGCGAGACTCCAACACACGACTGAGACGAGAGAGAGAGACAGACAGAGAGAGACAGAGAGAGAGAGAGAGAGCGAATATCAGAGATGCACGATGGATGGATCGACGGCCTGATAGCGACTAAACAGGTTGAATCTGGTTAGATCTGCCAAACACCAGACTCCCAATGAAGCTCCAACAGACTCAACCTTGTTATCCCTCCACGTCCCCAGTATCATTTACATTCTCCATCACGCGTTTGGGACTTTATCGAGGAGAGAACAGGCAATCATGAAATATTTATGATTTATTAATCTGACTACAGGAACACAAACAATGGCAACTCGCGGAGTGTGACACCCTCTCCTGCCAACAGCAGCTCAGCTGTGTGTGTGTGTGTGTGTGTGTGTGTGTGTGTGTGTGTGTGTGTGTGTGTGTGTGCGTTTGGGCCACTCCAAATCTACAGCGGGAGCAACGTCGCCACCCTGGCATTCAGGTGAATGGCGGTTATTCCCACTCATAATGGTGTTTGACTGAGATAAGGTGGGAAGGAAACGCAGCCGGGTTGTTTTTACCCCCCCTCTTTCTTTTTTCTTTCGCCTCCCCTCCCCTCCCCATCACCCCACCACCCCACCACCCCCCCCCCCCCTCTCTCTCTTCTGTGGCGGCATGTCAACAAAATGTCAACCGCCGCTGTCGTCATTAAGCAGAAACGCGGGGGGGGGGGGTGGAAATGTGGCGAGGAGCCATCGCCAGCCAAATCACATCAGGGCGACCACGGAGGAAGGTGAAAGTAAGAGAGGGAGAAACGCTCCCTCTCGCTACCTCTTTTTCCTTCCCTCCCTCTCTTGCACGTCTCAGAGAATTTCCTCAAGTGGGGAAAATTTTCTGCTGATGACACAGTTGTGGGGAAAATGAAAACGCCACCGCGCTCGGCTGACGTTACTGTCATTGACTCCTAATAGGAGGAGGGAAGAAAAGAAAAAACACCTCACGTGCAATTTTCTGGACTCTCAATTTCTTTCATCCCAACTCCGCTATTATCACTCCATCTCACACCCACTTGCCCCTTATCTTTTCTGTCCACACACACACACACACACACACGCTCTTTCGCCTGGGTGCCCTCCCCTCCTGTTTTCCAGGTCCCCCGGGGTGACCTTGAGCGGCAGCTGCCAGTGAAGTAGCTAAAGTGCAAAGTCAATACGCGCCAACAAAGCTGGTTAAGTATTAAATGGAGGATGATGACGGTGCTGTTAGTCAGAGGAGGGCTTAGCAAACGGGAGAATAAAAGGACTGTGTGCAGTCGGGACTTTAATGGAACACTCAATAGTAATAATAATTTATACTTTCAGCAATTGACTTGTGATATTCGATGAGACTGGAGCTGCAAGCGGGATAATCTGCTCCGCTGGGTGGAAGAGGAAGCACTTAGCGCTACTTACGCCACGGCTCTAATGTTGGGCCACATGTGTGAAGAGGAGGGCAGAGACGGATCAACGCACGGTTGAAGTGGCTCGTTTCTGAAGCTGGAAGGAAAATTCATCCATTATCTTACCCTCTTGGTTGCCAATGGTGTCGCTATCCATGAGGACAAGGGTGAGGGGAAAACAGCCAATCGCTATTCCACCTCTGTTTAGGAGACCGGCTGAGCTGTACCACCTACCGAGGAGGCTGAGGTCTCTTTACCACATTGTGGTAGAATCAGGTCGGTGAAGAATGTCCATCATGGACAAGGCTTCTGGATACAGTGAGACTGTAGCTTCCCGGAGCAGCTCCTACATCAGCTCCCTGCTACAGCACAGCCACGGTGCAGGAAGGGACGCTACCGCCGGTCATCCATCCCAACAGCTGCCAGACTCTTCAGCCCTAATCACTCTCTACAGTGCTATCCGTTTCACTTGCCAAACAAGCGAGACCGTAGGTCTCAACAGTGTCAACGTGTCTGATTTTAATCTGTTTTTCTAACCAATAGCAGCCAAATAAAACGCGAGTCTGACTTGCAAACCCCACAAAGAAAGTCTCTTGGTATGAGCGGGATTTCAACCGGAAGACCTTCTTGCGATCCATCATCCGCCCCAGAGGTAAAATCTGACTTCTTATTAAAAAGAAATGAGAACTCCATTTCCAGATGGGGCGAGAGGCTAGTATTTAAAAGGGGCGACGCCAGTAGAAAGAGGTTTAGTCACCACAAGGCGAAGCATTACAGCGAAATCCCACCTAACGTGAAATTTTTCAATTGTCGGGCCTGTAATAGCCTTTCACTGTCCTCTCCAAGGATCATTGTCAGAACGGCCTGAAAAGTCAGTGGATAATGTAGCAGTGAATGGGCCCTTTCATCAGTGCTGGGCCATGGAAGAGGACCGGAGTGACTCCAATTGAAGGCTATTGCGGCTAAGAAAATCAATTGAATAAATGTGCAGAGCGTGCGCGGTGCGTGGGCGAATGGGTGGGAGGGGGGGGGGTCGGTTCAGGTAGCGCTGGATGTGCCGTCCTTCCCTCCTCTCAGTCCGCTGCATTCCTGCGTGGGGCAGCATTCCACGGGGAGGCAGCGGGGTCAAAGGTCGGGTGTCGGAGATGAGCTCTGCTGCGAGCGTGTTTGAGTTCGAGGACGACGCACCGACTCCGGACCAATCCCGAGGTATGCGCCGAGCATCCAGGTATGCACGTATGCAGCGCGTCGCTGCTGCCGCTGCCTGCCTTGGCAGGGCTCCCGCCTCCTCCGCCAACAGCTGCTCCGACACGTGTGTGCATTCCTGAGTCTGCAGCGCGGCGCTCCCGCAGGGCAGGGCCTGCGGAGAGCGGAGCGCATGCATCCCCTCACCTGAGACGCAGCTACGTCAGGGCTTCTCTTTTTGCAAAGCGCGGGCTGGCACCCAAAAGGGCTTAAATTAGATTAAAATGAAAAGGCATCCATTTGATTAAATCTAACCAGGCTGCTAAATCATAACAGGGTTAAAAAAAACCACTTTAAATGTATTGGCTTCGCCACGCTGCCAAAGAGGGCTATCAATCTACACACGGCTCACAAGTGGGTGACGGAAGAAATGTGGAAAAGTGGAGCAAGTGAGCGCTAAACAGTGCAAAAGTGGTATGAAAAAATGAAAAAAAAAGAGCATTCAGGGATGGAGCTTCAGCCGGGACAGGGATCTGATGCGGTATCGACGTGTGGGGTGAAATGACTGACTGCGAGCGGCATTGATCAGGGTAAACCAAGCGTGAAACGCGTTACAGCGGTGCGTTGGCCGCGATCAGCTGTGTCAGTCAGCCGACGTGCAGTCCAGAGATGTTCCAGGAGGGAACCTCTGAGGAGGAATGCATAAGAAGACTGCCGTTAAATGGTGTTATCGCTACAACTCTGCTCCCGAATGATCGAAATCATGTAACAGACTGTGATCGGTGCGGAGGAGTGTTGTATCGGGGGTCAGATCTGTTGGGGAAAGAGAGCGGGAACAGAGGTGGGGCCGTCCAGAGACGACTGGAATGTCAGATAATGGATGACACATCTTCTCTCCAGGTGACCCAGAGCTCAAGGGATCCAGGGAGAGAGAGAGAGAGAGAGAATGAGTGTGTGTGTGTGTGGAAAAAAAGGAGGATGACGAATCGATCGACAAGTGCATGCTTGTGAAGTTTTGTTAACGCACCCTCGTTTCTCTCATTCTTTCTCTTTTCTCACATTCTCTCGGTTCGCCTGTGAGGAGCTAGAGGTTCACGTCAAGTTCAAGGGGAGTCTCTTCTTCTGCTCTTGTTTGGTTAGAGACGGCTCTCACCGCTCCTTCCTCTGATTGATCGCAGGTGAACTATGCGCAGGTTCACTTTCCACATGCTCCCCCGGCTGTCCTTCCTCTTGACCTTCACCTCCACGCGTACAGGTACACGCACACACGCTGGGAACAATGTCGACCAGTGCTGCAGGTTTGTGCAGGGAGAGGCTGGCAGATGGGGATCAAGCCCGATCGCTCGGGAGAAGTGAACCTGCCGCCGGAGTTCAGCAGTGACGCCAGAGCCGCCCCAGTATTTAAGGCATACCGAGCTGCCGATCCCACGGGGAGGGCGTTAATTATCACCTTGACAAACGTGAGACCTCCGAAATGAAAAGTAATCAGCCGTCCCTGGGGGCTGAGCGCAGGAGATGGCACCGCGTCCTGGAAACGAGGGTGATAATTAACCCATTATGACCGATTTATCTGCCATAAATCGCCTCGTAATTCAGCCCGACTTGTTAAGACACCGCCGCCTGCGTAAACTACGCAGCCCGCACCTTTTCAAAAGCTCGGGAAGCGGCATCTTGTCAGGATGGCGTGGATGCTAATTTCTACCTAGCAAAAGGGGAAAAGAAAAGAAATCAACTCCCACCATCGACTTTCACCTAATTTGCACTAAGTACGGGGTGCAAAACCCTGCGTGTCCGTGCATATCCTGGTAGAGGCTGCAGAGCTCCCATGCAGAGAGGCTGGAAGGTGGTGGGGGAAGGGGGTGAGTGAATTCCTTCATAGGAGAGAGGAGGGAGGAGGAGAGGAGGGGGGAGGAGAGGAGGGGGGTGTCCAGGGAGCTAATAGACTGGCTGGAGATCTTTCACTTCATGCTTGAAAGGGAGCAAGGAGGTGGAGTGGAGTGTAAAAGGCAGTCATGTAGTGGAAGGACATAAAAAGGTTGGTTAACTATGCTCATAAGCACTGATGGTAAACCAGTTTGCAGGTCTGACTGGGATTTATAGGGGGGAAAAGAAACTTTTCAGAGTGAGCTTTAAAGACATTTTGAGAAGTGAATGGCACACACACACACACACACACACAGAACTCGGCAGCTATATCCCGGTAAAACACATATTCACCACCCAGATTAATCTGCCATTAAGTGCTATTAACTAGTGCTTAAACTCTGCACTTGTAGTTTTACTATTGAATTTTCATCTTTTGGTACTCGTGAGAATGCAGGCTACTATTTATTTACTACTTTTGTGGTGTAGCTTGAATGTTTATCTTCCTGCTGGATGACTAAATGTAAAGTAATCAATTATGCATAAACGCATCATTATAGCAGCAACATCACTGATATCCATGTCTGTGAGACAGACACACAAACACACCCCAGCGTTCCATCTATTTTCCTGGAATCATTTTCTAGGATTTTTCCATGTTCAGCTGCAAGAGTATGACATTTTCTGTCATCGTAGCTTGTATTTTCCATGATTAACCAGATGTCCATTTCTCTCCCACTGCCCAGGAATCTGATTTAAAAGATGCAATCATCTTCTATCAATCCTAATCTCTCCCATACTTAGAAATTAGGACAAATTTAAAAACAAATCATACAACCTCCTTGCCTTTACTCACAGGGTGGAGAGAAGCAGAGAAAGGAAAAAAAATCCACGTTTTCTCAGGACATTTTACTTTTACTCTTTTTTCATGTGTTCTCCATGACTGGGAAAGTTTCCGTGACTATTCCAGGTTCTCCCAGACATGTGGGACCCCTGACACACACCACAGACACACAAGCTTCCCCACTCTTCCAGATCTTTTCCCGGATGTTTGTCAGATGCTGCGCTCTGACAGACAGGTTGTCAAAGCCATACATGCGTACATGCTTGAATGTGAGAGGAGACCGACCCAGGTTTTTCCATGACATTTTACCGTTTCTCATATTTTCCAAGAGTTCTTCAAGAGTGGAAAAGTCATGTCAGTACTGTTCCAGGTCCTCCAGGACATGCGGGAAACCTGACACACTCACGCCACATTCATACCGGTATCTCCACCCTTTTCATTAAATCATTTATTCAAATTATGACTGACAGAGGGGAGACGGGAAAAAAGCGTGTTCCAGGACATTTTACTTTTTCAGTCTTTTTCTACGCAGGAAAAAAAGTCATGTCGCTGCTCTGCTCAAGGACATGTGTCAACACACACACACACACACACACACAGCGTGAGAACTCAGGAGGAGGCTCCTGGCTCTCCATCCTGGATGAGTGTGACAGCTCCAGTCGTGCGCACGGATTTTACGCACGGTGCGTAAAGCCGAGGATCCTTCTCAAACGCACACTCTCTCTCTCTCTCTCTCTCACACACACACTCTCACACGACTCGTCGCTTACTTGTCATACTCGGCGTTGTCCTTGTCGCACCGCGCGTCCTTGTGCTTCTGCCAGTCCTTGCCGTGTTTGCAGGTGGTGAGCAGCACCACGTCCTCCGCGTTGTGGACGTGGTGTAAGGCATTCCTGGTGTCGGAACCGATCCCGGTCAGGTAGCGCTTCCCCTTGAACACCAGCATGTACTTTCTGAAAGGCGGGATGGAGTTGTACTTGAGGTACCCCCTCTCTCCGCCGGTTCTGGGGTGCTCCTTGGAGAAGAGAGGGATGGACACGTCGAAGCTGGGTCTGAAGTTCTCGGTGCTGATGCTGGCTTTGGCCAACATGGCCTGTCCGATGTCGAAGCCCAGGTCTTCCGTGTAGTCCGGCCACGTCCCGGAGTACAGGTTAAATATAAGGTGATTCCTGCCGTCATTCCACAGGGGCAGGTTCTGCACCTTGGTCTTCAGGTTGTGGACGTATTGCGGGGACAGCTGGTCCCGGTCCAGAGTGTCCAGACTCAGGACGAACAGACACGCCTGTCCGGGGTCCGAGGTGTAGAACCGGGATCCCTCTATGGTGGATAAAATGTTCTGGTAGCTCTCCGAAATCTTCTCCCCCTTCTGCTGCGGGTAGACGTAAACTTTGAATCCGTTCTTGTGGCACAGGGAGAAATCAAAGCAGGAGTCCATGCGGCACCGCTTGCCTTTGTAAACACTGGTGTTGACGTCCTTCTTCTGTCTCGGGGAGATGTGCAGGTTGTACTCCTCGGTGTCTGGCTCGTCCCACGGCACAAAGGGGTGTAAAGGGTCCGAGAAGTGAGGCCAGGGCTGGTCGGGCCGGTACCCGGTCCGGCTGCGGTCATGCCGGCTCCTGCTGGCCGCTGGCAGCTGGACCCCTCCCAGGTAGAAGAGCAGCACTAGACAAGCCCCAGCGGAGAGCAGGATCAGGTAGCGTTTTTTGGCCTGCATGTGTCCTGGGGACGGGGGCGAGTTGTTGAGGAAGAAGAAGGAGGAGAAACGCAAAAGTTAGGAGCTCACCACCAACCCCGGCTGCACCGCTCCATCCTCCGGCTGCCTCCTCCAAGGATCCCCAACCCCCCTTCTGCGTATTCGGTTCCCAAATCCGGCGTGTGATCCAGCGCATGTGGGCGATTTTTACCACAGTTGTCCCGTCCTCCCTCTGGTGCAGACCAGCGGCATGTCGCGCAGCCCCACAGCGGGGCTCGGGTGCACGCAGCCCGGCCGTTGCGGGGCGACTGTCCCGAGGAAGAAGGTGCAACCACCCCGGTTTGCTACCATACACACCGGGGGAGAGAGAGAAACAGGAGCCGTCCCTGTGGCCGGTTCTCGGGGGAAGGGGATGAGAATTGGTCCCGGTTCCTCTCTCTCTCTCACGGCTCCATGGTCCCGGGTAGACGCGTCGACAGCTCAACGGTGGGACTGTAACCTGACGAATCCCTGCATTTCTCTTCTTATTTATCACCCCCTTGCTTGTTAAGAAGACGCCGACACAGAGAGAGGAGGGAGGCTGGAAGGCAGAGGTGCTGTAACCCGGCGTAAGTTATCCAGGCGAGAGCCGGCGGAGGGAAAAAAGGGAGCTCCGAGAGACGGGATTCCTTGATCCTAGTGTCCAATTACCGAGTGCTCAGTTGTTCCGATTGTTAGTCGGTAACATTCCAATCCCGACACGACGGCAGTTGACGCGACGTCCCAGCGCAGCGCAGCGGCGTCGCTGATTGGTCCGTGAGCAGGAGCGGAAGGGGAGGGGCTTAGAGAGGGGTAAGGGTAGGGGGGCGGGGAGGAGGAGGAGGAGGAGGAGGTGGAAGGGGGGGCACCCATTCATAACCGGAGTCCTCCGCGCGTGCGAATTATCTAAATTGTGAGTGGAAGCAGAAACCAGAGAGCGGCACAGCACGAGCACACGGAGGGGTTGGCTATTAGATTTGATAAGATTTCTTTTCGGAAGATTTCATTCCAATTTGTGGCCGTGTATGCGTTTTGGGACTTTGTATGTATTTTTAATAGTTAATCTTTCGGTTTAGCCCATTTTTGTGGATAATAATAATAATAATAATAATTGATAGTGATGGTTCAAAATGAATGTAATGGATAATGTTTATAGATGATAAATGTATGGCTAAATAGATGCCTACCTATTCCCCAAGTCATTTAAATGTATATATGAAAGTACACATTTGAGCTATTCTTATATTTGTATTTATATTTATTTACTTGATAGATAGAGAGAGAGAGAGCGAGAGAGAGAGTGAGTTGGTAGAATGGTAGCAGCAGTTGCGTTGGAGTCCTTGAATGAATTATTGAATTAGCTCATGAATAAATAAATAAATAAATAATGTTGTCGGGTGTGTTGATTGTGTTACATTACATACACGTAAAAAGTGATTCATCATCATCCTTATTGTTTTTATTATTACTTTAAATGTGTTCCACATTGATTTCTGTTGTATGCACATAGAAATGTTTAAAAAGGCCACACAGAATATACAGTACTCTCACGTTCGCACATTCAGCACCTACTGTGAGTTGTGAATATATCAGTGCATTTATATTAGAAACCACTGAAGATGTACCATACATCACAGTGTATATTCAAGACATGCTGTAGGCTGTACACTGGATAATAAAAAATAAATAAAAGTTCTCATGGCTATCTGTGTTCTGTCTGTTGTTCTACTTTCTATCGATTTTCAGATAGCACTAATACACCAAGTTCTTTTACACAGCTCCAAGGGGAAATAAGTGGGGGGAAGATCGAGGACCACATTCAAATCATTCTATTTTTGTTTCTACTAATTTGAATGTTTTTTTTTCCGCCTTTCTCTGAAGTCCAGAATCATTAACCCGAAGCCCCAATAATCAAAAACCACAAGTGTAAGATTAGCCATGCGCAGTTTGACCGGAACATGTTGTAATCCTGATACCAGCCTACAGCATCCAGTAGTGAATGATCCCACTGGCAACTTGTACCACAAAAACCGACACAATGGAATAGTTAAAACAAAGAGTGATTAAATGAGAAGAAGTTATTGGAGGTCAACAATGGACACAAGTTTTTTTTTTCTTCCGCTAACAAACCAAAAGTGACGCAACAGAGGCCACGCGCTTGACAGGGAAATTAATAGCAGAGGAGTGACTCTTGCTGAGTGTCACCATGCCTCATAAGCCCGCATAATCCTCCCCGCTGCCATTCGGTGGCACAACACTTGGGCTGGGTGAAGAGGCCATCCTCATTTTTTATCGGCCAATTAGCTCAGAAGAGGGGGACTAATTAGCAGGGCTGGCTGGGAGACAGGCCAGGATCCTGTGGTTGGCCAGCGCTCATCGTCAGAATATGTGGTTGATGAAGAAGCCTGGGTTGCAGTTCCAGAGGGCTGCTCCTGAGTGAAGGGCTGCATTGTGCTTAATTCAATGCTAAGCAGTGCATACATCGGAAAGTTGTATTGATTGCATGTGATCTCTTGAACTGTCTGTGTAGTGTGTGAAGGAGTCTGCACCAGGGAATAATGGATAATGGATGGATGGACTAGTATCCACACACAAAAATGAATGTGGCAATTTATCATCCAAGTAAGTTTAACTGACAGGAAAACCCATATACTCAGTCCAACAGTATTAAAATGTTTAAAGTGCAACATGGACAATATCACTCAGCTCCCCCATGGAGCACACCACTGAAAAAGAGAGAGGTGTAGCCCCTGATCCCCATGTAGTTAGTGGGACAGCCCCCAAAAACAATGGCTCCAAAGAGTAAGTGTGGGGGCAAATGATAAAGCAAAACAAGGATTTTGTGTTATAACATATACATTAGTCATCACTATCTGTGTTGCAAAAATGGCCCTGTTACGCATGAGAAGCATGGACCCTGAATTCCCAGTCTGTGACTCATTTTGCAACTGCTTCTGGTCGCTTCTCAGCGCTTTCTCTAAGAGGCCTAACTCTGCACCCGACGGAAGAACCGCACAACTGGCAGATATCCCGCCTCGACATCTCTTCTGAGAATCTTGCTTTTGTTGACGCCTGAGGGTACGTTACTCTTAATTGCTTGCAACTCTAATGGGAATAATGTCTAGTTGCTAAATGACACTTGAAACCATGATTGTGTTCACTGGAGAAATTGGTGTGATCTGAATAAAGCTGGATGTGTAACTCGGCGTGTGTTTCTGGATACGTCGCAGTGTTGTTCACACCATTAAGCAACGTTTTGATTGCAGGTGAGGAGGAGACTGCAGTGTCGACTGCTTCACCATCAAATGCACCACAGAGCTAGAGTTCATCACTGTTTTGGAACATTTGGGTGCTGTGTGGTCTCTGCATGGCAGCGGTGAAGACTGGGAGTCATTCCAGTGAGCTTCCTTCCTTCTGTGCACTTCTAATATTTCCATTATGGGAAAATTCCCCTTTGCAGTCACACTTTGGCCTCTCTGCTTCACAGGAACACAGCAGGTCTGAGATGTGAGAGGATGAGGCATCCTGTGCCGGCTGTGAAATCTTAAAATCTGGACCGAGCCAGGCCTTCATGTAGAACGCCCTGTTTTAATCTGCCAAAATCCAGCACAGTTGGATTTGAAACAGAGAGGAGCGTCCACGCGGCTGTCGATTCTCACTTTCTGCACAAATTAAATCCTGGTGTCAGCGTGGGCAGGGACAGGATATTGCCCCACTTGATGACGGAGTAAACATGCAGGAAATGACTAATTTTTACAGGGAAAAAAGCAAAATCTGCAAAAAGAGGAACAAGCACAAGTGGCTGATCTTGACTTTTGATGTTGACTCTCAAGCATTCTGGCATCAGCCTGCAGCTGTTGTATGACTTTTCTGCTTCCAGAGGTAAAGTGTCTGAGTGAATATCTTTCGCTGACAATGCTTTGGCATTACCCTTGTTTGTGGATGTGTTGTGTTGCCACTGCATTTGAGTCACAAAGCCAAGCAATCGATGTGGTGAAAAATAAATACTCAGTAGGCTTTGAAACATTCAGAGCCTCCCTTGACACCTGCTGCTGTTTCTCATGTATTTCAAATGGACCTCTTGACATCGGGGTGAAGAAAAATATTCTGTCTGTGGTGGAATAAGCAACACTGTAGAGATTGGTTTGCACTTCACAGCAAGCAGGTCCCCAGTTTGACTCCTGGATCAGACCAAGGGCCTTTCTGTGTGAAGTGTACATGTTCTCCCTATGTGGTTCTCTCCAGGACCTTCAGTTTCCTTCCACACCCGAAAAACACGCATGTAACAAGGTGAAAATGGTGGACAGTGCCTTCGACTCACAGGAAGAAGTTTCCCAGTCCGAGTCCCAGTTGTACCAACTACCTTACTGCATGAGTGTGCATGTGCTCCCAACGTCTGTGTGGGTTTTCTGCTGGCACTCCCATTTCCTCCCACAGTCCAAAATCATACATGTTTACAGTAATTGGAGACACTCGATGACCACTATGTGTGACTGTGACAGTGAATGGTGCATGTGCCCTCTGACTGGTTGGCAGCCTGTGTTTTATTCCCAGCAGTTGCCCTACATGAGTGCAGACATGCGTGGGAAATACAATCAGTGGATGGCTGGGATGTTGTGCAATAAGAAAACGGTTTCCCGACTAGTCTTCCTCGTAACACCAGGGGTTGTTTCGAGGTATGACACATCTTCTTGCTCAACACTGACAGTTAAAAGTGCTGATTTCAGTCCTTTTTGTTTTCTTTACAACAAAATTACCATGGAGAGCAGGATAAAAAAAAGAAAAGAAACTTGTTGGTTCAGAAATGGGTTAAGACTTGAGCTTGATAAATGACTCAGACTGAGTGACAGCACTACACATGTCCTTAAGTTTTAATTAGTTTTCTAAGAAGCAGAAAAACTTGTTTCTGACCCTGATGTGAACTCCAAAAAATGGGGGGCGGGGTATATTCCCTTTTTATTTCAATTTTGATTTTGATTCTGGTTTGGCACTGACAACAGACCTTCTTTTATATCTCTGTGGCTACAGCAGACTGAGCCAATCACAGGTGTAAACGGAAGCAAAACAGGCCTAGAAATCTTGCTCTTAATTTGCCTGTGCTTGAATCCAGTCACGAGATATTCAATTTGTAAATCTGGCAAATGGATGAAATGATGTGGACTTATTTCAGTTCTCCTGGCACTGGTAAACCGTGTGAAGCGCTTCCCCCCTGTGACGGCAGGCAGCCGTGATAAAGACTTGCAAATTCAGGCCGTGGTAAACAAATACCCACGGCTGGAAGGTAATCTGTGGGTTCAGGGAGTTTCAGGCAGGAGGAAGACAAAACAGCCTTTGAGAGTCTTCAGGCTGCTGCTGATCAGTCTCTGATAAACTCGCCGCTGGATGATGTAACGAGCCGGGCTCCTGCAACGACAAAGGGCACATGTGTGTGTGTGTATGAAGGCCAAAAAAATACTGTATCTCACGGGTGCGGTATGTGTTTGGATCCGTGCACCTGGATGATGTAGGCACCTGAGACTTAGGTTTGTGTGTGCATGTGGATGTACGCGTTGTGAATTCAATCAATTCAAGTTTACTTTTTAATGGCTTGTGAAGTTCCTTGTGTGTAATCCTGCTTACATGGTGTCACAATAAGTGTGCTGTGTAACTCTAATGCTTCCACTGGGAAAATACAGGGAATAAGTCAGAGGTTTCCATGGACAAAAGTCTTTGTCAGTGCTGAAGAAAGTACTCAAGCAGTAGCAGAAAAGTGTACTCAAGAAGAAGTAGAAGTACTACATTAACCACACACAAGTAAAAGTAAGGAGTTGTTTTTTAATATAATTCTGTCTGTCTGTCTGTCTGTCTATCTATCTATTTATCTATCAGGTTTTCCATTACCTGACAGAGTCAGAGGAGCAACGCCAATAGATATATTGGCCTGAAAAAGCTATTTGATTGAACCATGATATTCAATGTACGAGTGTGGAAATGTATTGAAGTAGAAAGCACAGATATCTATCATGTGCTTTGAACCTGGTGGTGTTGCAGAGATCTGCTAGAGCCTATCTCCAGGACACATCCAGGTCTCCGGTCTGTCAAAGGGCACACACACTCACCCCACTTTGACAGTCACACCTTTACAGTCTCTAGTCAGCCTAAACATGCATGTTTTTGGACTGTGTGAGGAAGGTGGAGTCTACAATGCTTACCCCTCATCCACCTGAGAGGCTTTAAGTAGAACCTCAAAATGTAATCGCTGAAGAGTCAAAAGAATCCACAATTAAATCTACTGAGTGAAAAATGTACCAAAATACAAAACATTTGTTGCATTCCACCACAGGTCTTTGCATCCGTTTTTTAGTTTCGCCACCTGTGTTGTCACCTTCCAGGGCTCATCCCTGCAAACTCTCAAGAGGTTAAAGTTGAGAGAGAGACAGAAGCATAAACATATTGTAATGAAATGCTGGTCAAAACACTAGCCGGGCCTCAACCCGAGGCAATGAATTAATTCTGTGTAGTTGTCTCTTCCCCTGGCTGACAACGAGCGAGCGGTGTAGCGACAAACAGGCCAGAAGTTCAGCAAACAGAGCAATGTGACTGATGCAGCCATGGCAAGTGAGTGGGAGTCGCTCTGGACTTGGACTTTCTGTTCTCAGACTGCCAGCCTCATGGATTGCTTCAGGCTACTGAATGCTAAATGGTGTAGCCTTGGCTATCCTTTCAAAGTGCTGCTCACTCTGTGTGTGGGATGCCTAGTGATCTCCCCATTCTTTATTTATTTAAAGTGACCTTTCGACTCCCGAGCCGAGATTGCTTTGGGCAAAGCGAGCTGGGTTTAAATGTTCGGGGGTGTGGGAGGGAGGCCATCGTTTGTTGCCAGGGCCCCGAGCGAGCTGCGCTGAAACTCTACAATTTTAACCCCGGAATCCTTCTGGGAAGCGCCGGCTGGCAGGCAGCAGCAAATGGAGCGTTTCAGGTTCGATGTGGTGATAGGTTTTTGTCCTCATTAAAAAAGAAATCCCTGCCACTGCCTCCTCATTTGTAATCTACCGCAATTCAGTCGAGGTGGATTTTGATTTGGATGGTATAAGGTCACTGGAGCCAGGAGGAGGAACGAATGCAACGTGCAATTTTGTCTTACGCAAAGCCCCGAAAGAGCAAATTTCGTTTTCACTTACGTTCCAACTTTGTGATTGGAGACCAAACCCCTCTCACCACTGAACAAGGTGGAGGTATTCCTGTTTGTGAATGGTGAAAACCCTAGTCTTAGGGGCACTCGGCAATCACTTGAAACAACACCCCCTTCCCACTTCAGGGACCTGAAACGTAATGAGCATCAGTATCATTAAATCTGCCGTGCTGATATTAAATCAGTATCATTGAGAGGAGCTCACGCTGCTATCATTGCTTCAAAAAGTGCTGATGCTATTGTGGGACCTGCTGGCTGCGGCGCGATAGGATTTTGCATCCATTCAGAGATTCTCTAATTCCCTCTGGGACTATACTGCACAGTAATCCACTTAATTTACAATTACCCATGCAAGCCACACTCATATGGAATGATAAATGGACTCATGTAGTGCCACTGATGGAGCTGGTGAGTGTGTAAATTACACCATACACACTCTATATGGCCGGATTCCTATCCTTCTGCCATTTGTCTCCATATCCACAGCATGTTGTCATGCTTACATATTTGGACTGATCTCAATTTAGAAGCGCGAGTATGCATGCACGCACACACACACACATGCATATTTACAAACACTGCATATGTGCAGCACGTAGCACTTGCGTGCCCCCCTTCTGCATACTATATGAACCTCCTTGCGGTGTTTGAGGAGATGCAGAAGTGAAGCGAGGCTGTGCAAGGTGAATGTTAATGTTTTAACTCCCCACTGCCAAAGATCAGAGCCTTGCCTGCTCTCCTCAGCCCTTTGAACTCTAACCCAGTTTTCACTGTATCAACCCCTGTCCTCACCACGTCTGTGCTGTTGGCTGCGTGGTGTTGGGTATCGAGGGAGGATTTTTTTGGCACCAAGATCGGGAGACAGTCGGGCACAGTGCTTCTGTTCATAAACTTGTGGCTGCTGTGCGGCTGGAGCCGTGCAACTGGCTCGAAAAAATCCATCCATCCATCTGTCCATCCATTTTCTTTACCCACTTCATACCTAATCAGCTTTGGAGAGGTCTGCTGGAGCCTATCTCCGGCACAAATAGAGCAATGGCAGGGAAGTACGGCCCGGACAGGTCCCCAGTTGAAGAAAAATATCCCTTTGAAACCCACTGACAGCGCTCATAATATAAGATTCTGCCTAGAGCAGAACTTCTCTCACTGGTGCGTCAGGTGACTCACTTCATATGTTTAGACAAGCTGTTTTTGTAAAACGATCTAATATCACTGTTTATCTTATCTTTAGGAGGCTTTTCTCAGAAACCATTTCCCATAACCCTTTAACCTTTGTAGGACAAACAGCCCAGCTCCACAGGAGAGGTGAGCCCACAGGTGACATGCTGTTTATTACAGTGTTCGTTGCCATCAGCTAGTGAGGAACAAAAACCTCATACTGACTTTATTTATCATGTTTATAATCAAAAGTCCAAACTATAGCTCCATTACTGTAGTTATGAAGCATAGACAGACAAAATTATATCACAATATTACATTTGCATCAAGGATATTGATATTCTTTATCATATTTGTACATACAGCCATGTATGTCAAATAATTTTTGCAAAAAGGTGAGATTGGTTCCAGAAGGTAAATAGCTGTTTAAGCAAATGGATGGATGTTTGCAGCCACATTTGAATAATGTATGAGGTATAAATGTATTGATAAAAACAATAGTAAATGTGATCCGGGATCAATAAAGCTATTACATTCCGCCCAGTAGAGTATATAGACCTACTGTCATCGGCGGCACCCAAGGACTTCAAAACTAAAAACTACAAATCCTTTGATAGCACTAGAGGAACAGTCTAACATTTCCAACCACACAGCACAAAGTTTGTGGCATTCTGCTCATTGGTTGTTGAGATATTTGGACGAAATGGACAGACATTATAAAACCCAGTACCATGCAGCCATCATGGCTAAAGGCACTTTTTAATTTCATCCCTGCAATTAATTTTTTTTTCTCTTTTCCATTTTGTTTCCCCATTTTTCAGTTTTGAGTTGAAATCAATTCTCAATCAACCTCAATCATCCGACTGTGTCTACATGGCTCCCGTCTCTGATTTGGCTCTTTTGCGCCAACAGTTCTCTCACTTTACTTCCCCTTGCATTTTCGATTGGGCCCCATTCTCAGCTCCTAGTCAAAGATACGCAAAACCAATCTCCCTCTTTCACTTTTTAATCACTGTCTCTTGCTCCTTTTCTTGTTCCCTCTTTCTCTCTGACTTAGCCTCTTTGACCCTTTGACTCAGTCAGTTGCACTCCCCGTACCTCTCTGCTGCCTCTGCCTTGATTCACACATTTTAATTGCCTATTTCCCCCATCTCTGGAATTAATGAAATCTTTATTCATACAAAGATTCATTGAGATTTACAGAGATGAAAGAGGATTACAGAGGAGGAAGTAAAAAATGAAACAGTATACTTTGTTTGTTGCTGAGAACAACAGATGTTGATAGCAATGATTACCCTATAGCCAAATAGCTCAATCACTCCTTACTAACAGGGAATAAATCACAGAAATCACGCTCAACAAACGCAAATGAGAAACACATTTTTTCTCCCTCTGTTCCCAGTATCATTTGCTGCCCAAAGCCTTTGAGAGCAACGCTGTGAAGGAAACACAGCAGATCAAAGCCTTTTCATTCGCCCTCTCCCACAGCAGTCCTTATGCAGGAAACGACAGATCTGGGTGATGAGTTGACGGTGGAGAAAACGATGCAGTCTGTTGGCAAGGACTCAACACAAAGTCACAGAGATGACTGGGGCTGAGGCCGGGCTGCCTTCTGGCTATGTGTGTTAGGCCCTCTTATGTTTTATTACTGCTGGAGGTTGTGCTGGGTTGGTGGAGCTCCACTTAAGATTTAAAACGAGCTTTCTGACATGAGAAGTTAACAGCAGTTTCAGCTGATGTTTTACGGCTGACCCATTTTACTCACTGGTTATTAGCAGAACACATCCTCTGAGAGCCATGGAGTCGATGTAAGGACTTAACCAACTGGACTGGACAGAGCAGGACACCAGAGTTCCTGACAGAGAAATACAGCAATTTCCCTCTTTTGCTAGAAGAAAAAGACAGACATCTCCTCATGTCCTTGAAGGAATACTGTTTAAGAGATATAATTTTCTTTCTTTCTGAGATGTGTCTCTACCTCCTGTTTGCGTTACCTTCTGAGCTACTTAGCTACAGCTTCTGAACACCTCTGACACTCGCTTGTTCATATATTATTTATCATGTTTGTTTAACATAATCAGAAATGTGACAATGCTTTGACATTTTTGGGGCAAGCAGCTGCAGTTAGTGACTTTTTTTTACACTTCTGCCTCTATGTGGCTCAAACAAGCAAGAGACCTTGTTGTAAGTACAGCTCTACTTATGTAGGTAAACTCAGTTTTTAACTTTTGAGAATGCTAGGGCTCGCTTTGGTCTCTTTGAGCTACTAGGCTGTGCAAAGCTCACATCCTGAATTTATGCATGTGCCAATGGTACGAAGAAAAGACAAACAGCGCAAATGCTAATGGCTGCAGGCTACAGAGATTTTACTCCTAACATCAACAGAGATAATGTAGTTTGCTTCTTGTACACACATGCGGTCTAAACTCAAGTGTGTTCAAGGTAACAGGCATTGATTGAGAACACAGATTTATGACAATAGAGCCGAGGATGAAGGAAACCCATTTCCTATCCAGGTTTTTCATTTTTCACTCATTATTATTATTTCACAATGCTGTGTTCGTGTGCACACGCACAGGTTATGTTGTGTGTCTGGGCAAAGAATGCATAGCAGAGATTTTTACAAACTTGGTGAAAGAAAAAGTAACCCCCCCCCCGCCGCTTTAGCTCATTCTACACTGCCTTTCAATCCACTGCCACATGTTCAATCAATCAAGGATGCCAAGCTGACATTGCTGGCACACAAGCTGAGTTGCATTGATTTTCTCAAGGATGTCAGGCCTCTGCGGCTGGTAGATGCGCCTCTGAATGGTCTGTTGTGTTCTCACATCATTGCTGTGGCGCTGTAGATTCATACACTTTTGATTGCCCAGAAGCCTTAATTAGCTTGGTCGAGCAAACGAGCTCTCTGAAGAGAGGTTCTGCCTCTTCAGAGTGTATCTATTTGAGAGACCTTGTTTTTTTTTTCTTTTTTTTCAGAGAGGTATGGATCGGAATCAAGTGATGTCAGCATGAAACAAAAGCCTGAAACATTTAGTCGATTTACTGTCCTGACCTGGCAAGGAGAAAGTTGCTCAAGCCAGAGAAGTACTGGATTTGTCTCTATTGTCTGCAGGCTGGGAAGTAATTTGCCTGCTGCATCTATGTTTGGGGAAATGGGGGGTTAGTTTTTGCTTTGTCATGGGGAATGCGATGATTCATGCTAAAAGAAGCCTAACATCTGGCATCATTAATCATTTCTTTTCAAGTCTGAGTTTTCGGGGGAATACATTTTTCTTTTCATCACATTCTCTCCCTCTCCCTCTCTTTCTCTCTCCTTCTTTTCCTCTCCCTCTCCCCCCATCTGCACTCCGTGTCATCTGTTGACATTCTGCCATGCCTCATCACCCAAATCACTCCTCCCTCCTCATTTGCTCCCTAATTTGTTTAGATGGCAAGAGAAAGAGAGAGGGACGAGGAAGAGAGTGACTAAGGTGCGAAGGGAGAGAAGACGGGAAAGAGAGAGTGTGGGAAAGGAGGGACCGCAGAGTTGTAAATCAAGTTTGATGAAATCTGTTTGCATGCCGTTTAACAGTTAGGGAGTTTCTCATTAGTCACCGAGCTCTGAGTGAATGCAATGACACATCCACATTAATGCCACATGCTGCATTGCCTCAGGCTCAACAACACGGTGATAAGAACAACATTTTCCATGCGCTGTGATGACGAAGCCCCCACACGCCAGCCATCAAACATTTAGACGGGGTTTGGAAATTGCAGGTTTTCCAACAAAGTTCCCATGACCGCAGTCGTGTCAATGAGCGTGTTTGTTAGTCTTTATTACATTTTATGGCTCTACTGGTAGTCCCTCAGGGACCTGCTATTCACGCTGTTGACAGGGAGAGATTTACTGTGCATGATATTAGTCATATTAAAAAGGCAAATCCTCTGGATTACTTTCGAGACAGCTTGCACAAAAACTATAAAGACTGTAAAAAAAACATGACAAAGCATTTAATTCACATGTGAAAGTTCACATGTGAGCTCCGGAGCAGTCATTTGGCAGAAAACATAACTTCCCACTTACTGGCTTCTCTGTGGAGTTATTAACCACATCTCATCTCCCTCCTCCAGAGATGGAGTTTACTCAGTTGTCATGGAGATACAGCAGAGCTAACACATCCATGACAACTGACAAAGTCCGTCAGCTGAGTGCCACCACAAGATGCAGTCGAAAGATGCGGGAAAAAACTTGGTAAATAAAAGCCCTTCGGCTGCAAAACACAATGAAGCAAATAAACCACTTCCACAGAGGCACAAGCAAGTCACTACCTAAATTACAATGAGGCAAGCCCAAAAATCTGTTTTCAATGTGGTGTTATTTGGCAATTTTCTTCAGTAAAATAGAAATGGGTCATCATAAGTAAAAGCTCATGGACACTTGGAAAAACCCAAGTAAATTAGCACTTAGACTACGAGAGAATTATAATTTCCTCAGTAATGCAGGCTGAGAGGAGAACAATGCTTTCTTAATAACAGGATTGACATTTGTGAGCTCAGCTCGTAAAGACATTCATCTTTTAACAAATGATAGAGCAACAAAGATAAGGTCGATCTGACACTCCTTCCTGCAGCCGTTCATAAGTGGAAAAAAACCAAATGGTGCGCTCATACCACAGTTGTCTGCCAGATGTTAACCAGATGTAGCATGGAATAGCATCTATAGGGAGTCATTGGTCCACTTATTGTACTTTTACTACTTTCACAATGAGAATGAATCTTCCACCTGGTGCACAAACTCTACTGCTCTACAGTTATTTGGCTGTTTAGGAAGCTGTGCTGGGAACAAATGTGCAGAACCTGAAATTGTACCTTTTAATGTAAATGATATTGTCCTGGCCTTTTGTAGCCTTTGCCAAAGCAAGATGCTTCCAACATATCTAATAATAACCATAGTTAATGTAGAATTTGTCCAGGAAAGCTACTCAACCTAACAGATACTATGATTGGATTTTCTTGATTGACGGTTCCTGAGCCAATTCCGATCTTTTCATCTACCTATTTGGCAAGCGTTTTCTTGGACACAGCCTCAATCACCAGGTCTCAGTAAATACCTCTCAATGGAAAGCTCTGCTTGACTTGAAATGTCGAGAACTGCACAGTTCATTATCTGCCAGACACAACTCAAGACTTCCATAACAGCTATTCTAAGTGGAATGCAAATATCCTGAAAAGCAGATTTGATTGGGTGCTTTGGATTCTTCTATTTCAGGATATTGCTCTCAATTGTTTCCTCGTATGTCTGAACTATTTATTTCAATAACCTGCATGGAAGCTAAGGAAGAGGAGCAGCCAGTTTATTTTCAAATGCAACGTGGATATGATTGTTTGTCTGATGTGGAGGAGAAAAGCCTCTGTCTATCACTATAAGACAGATTCACACATTTGCATCAAAACAACGCACATCTATTATTTATTTCTTTTGCTTAGGCAAGTATGGAAGCTTTCAGGAAGCAGATTCCACACTTGATTTAAAAAGCTCGAGCAAAATGGCCAAGACAGCCTTGTTTGCATAAAACTCAAATTTGTTTAGGAATATCTTTGTTATATATTAGACATTGAAGCATAATGTAGCCTACAGATGTGTCTTTCAGACCGAATGGGTTCAGCATCTATACAGTCCATTAAACTGAAATTGAATTAAATCAAATCAAAGCAAAGCAGAGAGGCAGACATAAGCATACAGGCACATATTCACACAGACACACTCACATACTCACACAAGGACAAGGAGTCATCCAATTAAGTGAATTTAATGCAATGTGCTGAACAATAGCCTGCATCACAGGCAAAGTGCACACGTTGAAGCCATTAGCACTTACATAACTGTGGTTTGTTTGCCAAGTTAAAACTAACCCCGGTTTAATGCTGTGCTGCAGTGCATCAGCCTCTATTCAAAGCAGTTGCATGCTACACGTACATGCACGAAGAAGAGATATCATCAAGCACTCACACACTTAGTACGACTGTGCTGGAGATGATAAATTACGGGTTTGTAGTCTGTCTCTTTGATCACAACAGCAATTCAAAATGCACTTACAGTCGTGTTGAAACCATGTTGGTTACAGTTTGGCAGAGGGGGCGAACAAGCATTCAGATTAGTCTGAAGATAAGGCCTTGACTTGTGACACAGTATGTACAAAGCGTAGTCAAAACTGGCCTGGAATACAAATTGACCACGTGCCAACACTGCCTGGGCACCCCTGCCAACAGCAATCAACAAATCCTAGCCAGTCAGCACAGCAGTTACGTTGATCTTTGGATCTCTCTTCATGTTCAGATGCAGTGGAGTAAGTGAGAGAGTGTGGAGGAGGAAAATCTCTTGGCCTTTGAATTTATTTGCATGCCTTGTTAACTAGCTTACACCTACAGTGGTGAATTCCACAGCTTATAACTATGTTAATGGTTAATGTTAATTCCCCACGAGTAGGAGCTAAAGAAATCCTCAGAAATTATGTTCCACGTCTGCTTAGTGCCACACGCAACAATGAGGCAATACACTCCAGAAGTCAATGCAGCTGAGAAACTTCATTATGGTGTGAGGGCCAGTTTTAGCAGCTCAAACTTGCTCTTTATCAAGTCAGTGCTAACCACTGTTAGCCATGCATTTGTGTTGACAGTAGGCATTTCTCCAACAATAACATAATGAAATTAATCAAGATAGACTGATAATTCATTAAGTACCAGCACTTACCATTACTCTTCTTATGAGTTTGAAACATAAATGTCAGCTAAAGGTAGAAATTTCAAAGTTAGTCAAAGTTATAGTAGCATCAAAAGCTGGCTATTTACAACAAATAAAACTCGTGGGCAATGGGCAACATGTCTGTCGACACATTCAGTTTTTGTCAGAGAGAAATGAAAAAAGCCCTTTGTCTTCTTTCGTCTGAAATGAAAGACCTATAGCTTCAAAAGTAATTGATAATCTCCAGCTCCAAGATCCACAGGGTTAGCGACTCCGGCCTATCCAACCCTGGCAAGCTTTAGAGACAGTTAAATTGAACATTTTGCAACCTAACCCTGTTAAGCTCTGCTTTCTTTAGAAGAAAGAGTACAATAAAGGAAAACAAAACAAAGTGAAATACCATAGACGAGGTGAAACCCCTGGTTTAGGAGCGAATAAGAGACCTCTTTTTCTCCAACTGCCTCCATCACCGATTCAGCACAGAAGTACTCGACTCAAGGACACCCAGTCGGCTGCTACCCTGAGAGTCTTGGCTTGCTTTATCGGAGCCCAGAGACACACAGATCAAAACCTAGCACGCTGGTTTCTCGTGAATATTGTCCAGTGTGCTTTCTGCTGAAGACAGAAGGTTACTGACATCTGACCTCCAGCTGTTTCTTCGGATCTCTGGCAGAACAAAGAGGGCTCTTCCCACTGTAAATCACCCGGCCTTGGTCGGCAATAAACCTGGATAACTGGGACTCATCCAAACCTGAACATTTGGTGTTGCCTTTTATCAAAATGCCAGATGAAAGCAGGGGGGAGGAGGAGGCGAGAAAAACCAACAGATAATAAATAAAGATGAAAGACGAGAGAGAAGATGGAGTGAGGAAGAGAGAGGGGAAAAGAGCCGCAGTGAAGTTAGTTAAAATTTATCTCCTCACAGTCAGGCTTGGATGTCTGATCTGAGATCAGTGTACACAGGAGGACAGATGACACAGATGAGGTGAGAGGGAGATAATTACAATTGTCGTGTAAATGTCTTACCCAGGTTATCTTCCCATATTAAAGGTCAAGGGAAAAGTAAAGTAAACCAGATTAAAAGAGAGGATGATCTTGTTGGTGTCAGGTTTCAAATATATCCATCATTACTCTATATCTTTACATTTGCAGTTTGATTTTCAGAGTTGTCCTGAGGATTTCATTTCAGGAAAAAGGATATTGCGACTGATTTTATTTTATTTATTTCCTTTTGAACTTGCTTTCATCTCTATTCCAGAGGTGTCAGAAATCTCTTGGGGCAGTAGCTCAAAACCTGGGCGACTAAATGTGAATATCTGATTCTTCAGGGCTGGAGAAACCTCTTCTCGGATTCAAGGTGAAACATCTTCGAGCATCTACTGTACATACTCGGCAGATTGGTCACGACTCCTGCTCTGGTTTGACTTTTGATCTGTTACTTATGCAGAGGCAGTGATGCCAAGCCTAAAATTATGATCATGTAAAATATTCCCGAAGAATAACTGGGGAGACTGCTGCCTCTGCTCCAAAAAAAAGGCATTTTTGGAGAATATCAGAAACTGAGCCAGACTCAATTATGGACACAAATGAATGCAATATCACATTTGAGAAACTGATCGGCAAATGTCTCTTTGTTAGTCTCTATCACTGTGACTGGGAGAACAGACTGTGGGAACGTGCAGCTACACATCCTTCATGATTAACTTAACATCATTATCATCTTACGCACAGTTACAAATTGCAACAGAGACACATCAGACACACAGCAGTGGGCCACATGTGGACGCCAGACAATTCTGACACACTAGTAGTAACACTGACGCACAAACTAACACGAACGCTGAATCACAGGCACAGTCGAGAGGAATCATGGAGCCATGAAGGGAAGAAACTGCAGATATGTGTAAGTCTGGGAAATCCAATACGCTTTTAGTCGTTTGAAGGGGTTGGAGACAAGAGGACTGGGTTAAGTTTTCAAGAAGTGTGCATACAGCTGATAATAGATTGTGCAAAGATAGAGGACAGAGCGTGGCATTGTTTGCCTGGGTGACAGACGAAAAAGATGAATAAGATTCAGAAAAGAACAAGAGCTAGACAGCGTTTTGAAGCTTCTTTTCTCCGGAATAAACAGGCAACTTCTGAGGAGACCTTGAAAGTGTGAATCCTGGAGAGACGCTCCACGCATTCTGTACAATTGTGCCTCGGAGATCAGACGTGCAACTTTATCAAGTTTGCATTTGCCAATGCAAGTCTGCAGAAATGACTTCATCACTGTCAGTGTCTGTCTCGGCTCTGAGTTCGAGCTTGCCTGAACAGCTTGGCGGGTATCGCTGTCACACATTCCATCTACCAACAGCCCTGCAAACTCACATTTCAAGGATTTCCAAACTGATTAATCCCTGACAAACTGTCAAAACTGAAGTAATAGAAGACATACATGGCTTCCCCTTCAAATCTTGTCAGTTCATGTGGGAGATTCGCATTATGGTGATTACACATCTTGTAGCACATGGCCCGGTGGAAATGGGTGGGAGGAAAAAAACAAGGTGTAGGAAATGTGGAGCAACTCTATAACCTCCACCGAGAGCAAATTGGAGGCGAGGAAGAATGTGTTTTAAGTGAAATGTGTGCGAGCGAAGGAGGAATACTGACTGAAATGTGGCTTCTCTTATGGCACACGTGACTTAAGCATGTTGAAGAGTTAAGAAACAGAGGGTAACAGTCGTCGCTTGAAACTTCATAGTGCGCGAGCGTGTTTGCCTGAGGCAGCTCGGGGGATTCCACGAGGGGGAAATGAATTTGAGACTGTGCCTGCAGTAAATGAGCAAGAACAAACAAAAGCATATTACAGCGGACTGACAGCGGACTAATAAAGTGAGCAGCTGCACTGCAAGGGGAGAGAGTTAAACGACTTATTGCGTATTTGTTGTAGTTTAACGACCCTGCAGACAGAGTTGCGCTCGGCGTCGTCCACAGGAAGACAAACAAAAAGCTCATTGAGGCGCAATTGCGAAGATGAAATGTAAACGGAGCGGTGATCCAGTAATGGGGTCAAAGCCTGGCGCTGGTTCTGGATTTGAATAACACGAGCGCCGCTATTAAAAACAACAGCCCCGCGCAGCCGTCATCACGCCACTATTTCTGCCAAAGCCAAATTCCACTTTAGCAGATGGTAAAGAGAGAGAGAGAGAGAGAGAGAGAGAGAGAGAGAGAGAGAGAGAGGGATTTTCACAAAGCCTGTACCTTTAAAATAGCAGATAATGGACTTGTTAACTGTCACATTTTCACAGAGGGTTTTTATATCTGAAATTGCTCAACATGAACCTCTGCAACCTTAAAAAAAAAAAAAATTAAAAAAGGGCAGACAATTTCATTTCTATATCTCCCAACCACAACAGAAGTTATCTCAGGGCGTCTTTCATATAGGACAGGTCCGGGCCGTTCTCGTTATTGTGTTATTTACAGAGTCCCAGCAACTCCCACCGTGAGCAGGCATGTGGCGGACGGCGGTGGCGAGGAAAAAGTCCCTTTCAAGAGGCAGAAGCCAGAATCTGAGGCAGTGGGAGGCTTGCAATTACTGATCCAAACTCTACAGGTCCGGAAGGAGAGAGGAGAGACGTTGGGTCCCAGGCTTTAAAGGGAATCCATATAATTCGGGGGGAGTGAAGGAGGTGGGGGGATGGGATGGGAGGTGCATCATGGGATATTCTCTAGCAGGTTTCAGTCCACAGCCTTAAGCTTTATTGAAGAGGAAGGTTAAATTCCTCATTTACCTTTTAGAGGAGGAACATTTTTAACTAGATAAAGATGAAGTAGTTGGATTGTTCAAGCACACACACAACTTAAAGTCAGGCGACTGCTGTCAGAGTAACCAAAGGTCACTGCAGCAAGAGCAAAACTGAGTGTGAACTTCCTCCTAAAACCAACCAAAGTATGAGCACTCAGTCGGACAGGATTGGAGGCTTTAAATTAGCAGAAACATTTCATCAAGTTGCTTGAAGACAACTTGTGCATATTTGTGAAGACACTGAGATGTAGTTTAGACCTGGAGATGAGCATCAGAATTTTCTATCAGTCCATCTCCAGATCTTAAGACAAGTTGACTCTTGGATCTACCCTTACCTGTAGCATCGTCATCAGCACAAAACATGTCAAAAAGTGCAACTTTGAACATGCACCGACTGGAAAATCTTACCCACGTTGCAAATTTCTGGAGCAAGTAAATATTTTTGGAGCTGGTCGGACACCAGGTGCAGCATCACCCTGCTGTGTCTCGCAGTAAGTAAACTAAAAGTAAACTCCACATACATATTTTTGGGCACATCAAGGTTTTGCCACCTAATGGTTAAGCAGGTACAACCTGACCTACATGCAGTAAATAGAGCGGCTCTTTGCATCGGCAATTAATCAAAGTGAGTCCTAACAAAGTGCTGCTGTCTCAGCCACTCAGATAAGGCGCAGGCACGGGCGGATGATGGGCGCCACGCACCCGCTGCCTGCCTCATATTCCCCGCTGAGGATTTCTGTGTTTGTGAGTGCGGGAGGTGGGAGGACACTCGCCCTTCTCTGCGCATTACAGCTCAATTGGAAAGATAAAGGGACAGGTTCATAAATAATGCTCCATCTCTACGGCTCTGCCTGCCTGTCTGTTTTGATATGGCTTCTATAAACCAGTATCAATCCTACACACCTGTCTGTCACCCGGCCAACCCACCTGCCACCCCGGCTCAACCCTGACCGGAGTTACACCTCTCCAGCGCCTAAAACTGACTGAAATCGCCCATGCGGAACATTTCCCTCTCTTCTATGTCATTGTTTCACTCTTCTCTCTCTCTCTTTTTCCTTTTTTAAGGCCTGATATGCAGCGGTGCATTTGCACACAAGTGTTGTCACAATGCATGAGGGTAAGTCAACGTTAATGCGTGGGTGGGCGTGTGAAAAATGAATGCTATTTTGAATGCATGAATGCCGCTGTGTGCGAGGTTGTATCGTTGAGAGGGAAAGGCCCGAACTGTTGATCTAACCTTGTGCCCCAGCTGTTTTCATTCCCTATTCAGTAGAATTTAATATTGAGGGACTCGGAGCTGTCAAAACACATCACAGTGATAACGTATATTCTGGCACAAAGCGCTCTGTTGCCAGTTGAGGCACATTTTTCCATGTTGGAAGATATGTTGGTGGTAATATCTCTCACGCTGGATGGATGGGTGGGGAGATCAGAGGTCTGTCGCTATCTATCTGAACACATGGTCATTTTTTTTGTTTCCTCCGCTTCCTCTTGTTAATCATACACAGTGCCACAGTTTTCACTCAGAAAAAGAAACTGTGAAGCGTTTTGCTTTATTGCTAAACTTAGAAAAGACGCTTTAGCCTGCAGCGCTGCAGTCTGGAATGTCATTGTTGGACTGAAAATCAGCATCAAAATGTATTTAGTTCCATATTTTCCCTTTTCTTATTAAAACCTGACAGTTGATTTACCCACAAAGCAGCAGCAGGAAAACACATTAAGTTGAATTAATGTAGTTTCTCATATAACACTGTAAGAAAACTTGTTTTCCTGCATTGAAAATGAAACTGAAATTAAGTTAAAGTAAACAAAAAGTACTCAGGGTAATGGAAGATTGTTCAATAACGGTGAGAAAGTCCCCGGTTCAAATCCCAGTCTGACTGGATCTCTCTGTAGCTCTGTTTGCTTGTTCGCCCATGTCTGTTCTTGTTTACTCTGGTTATTCCTGATTCCTCCAACAGTCCTAAAACATGCATGTGTGTGTGCTCTGTGATGGACTGAGGACCCATTGTCCCTGGGCACAAAGCGGGTAAGATAATGGATGGATGAAAAGTTGCCTGTGTCTTAAAAGACCACCTAAGTATACCTTAGAAAGTCAAACCTACCTTTGAAGCAACTTGTGCTTTCACATAGCAGATTAAGTAATTAAAAGAATATTTGACAGATAATAGAATAATAGTAAATAAAAGTTCACACCTTTTCGCATTTGTTGACTGAACTTGTGTGAAATATCCCTTCAAATTTTCCCTTTAAATAGATAAATATTCAAGCAATTAACAAAGACAAGCTTCAGGAATAAGAAGAGGTTTCAACCCGCACAGAGGAGTCACTGAAAAGATCCGGAGGACTGAATGGCCGAATGGAAAACTATGTCACGTCCTGAGTCCTTCCCTCTCATTCTGACCCATCACTCGGGAGCCAGCCATCACACAGCGCACTGACAAATGAGGCGAGTCGGACAGTCTGTAAAAAAAAAAAAAAAAAAAAAAACCTTGCCAGTTCCACCTCACCTCTGCTATTCCCTGATTTACTCCCATTAACCTCCCTCCCTCCCCCCCGGCAGCTCGCAGCAGTCTTCGACCTCCATGACTCCAGCCTCCTGCTTTCCCAAAAACGGTGTCCTGGTTTTCAGCTCCCCGATGCCTGGAACTACAACCTGTGACACTGCCGCCGTGTTTCCTCTGCGAATTTGTGCAAAGTGGGCACCGTGTGACAACTTTTCGCTTTCAGAAAACCACTTATCAGAGGGAAACCAACTGAAAAATACTCTATATATATCTAGTAAAAAAAAGCACTGAAAAGACAAAGTCCTCAGGCCATGAAACGCAAAGACATTTCTTTTAACCTTAGTCTGCATCTTTATGTCCCCTTAATGAGGATGAAAGATTAACTTTGTATTCCCGTTTTGAAGGAGTAGGTTTTGTTTTGAATTAACAAGCACCTGAACAAAAACTGGACTATACAGGTGTATACACAGCAGTCGATTTGGAGACTGCAAATAAATTAGGGAGCTAAAAGAAGTGGCATGACAAGTAGCTAAACTGATTTCTTGGTTTTGTAGAGCTGTAGAAAGCAAATACGTTTCGAAGATGACTTTACTTTCCAAGTACAGAGCAGTGAAGTGAAAGTAACTTAAACTGTAAATCATCAGGTGTAATATAGCGTAATTCTCTGGTTTATCATTGAATTGGACTGTGGACCAGAGTCAAACATTGACAGCAAGGTTAATGTCACAGCTGTTTTACATGATTCCTTACACCTGATGTATGAAATAGACAAAAGGAAGACATGCTATCACTTCTGGAAATGTGTAGTTTCATCCAACTTTTTCCACTTTATTTATCCACCGTATCATTTCACTGCCAACTATCTTACATTCTACTATTATTTACAGTTTTGGAAATCTTCTAGCCTCTGTATGACAGTTTTACTGGACTTCAGAGAGAACCTGTTCATAGTAATTTGGTTACCGGACTCTTTAAAATGTGCCACTGCAGTTACCCCCAGCCTAGTTTAACACTGCATAAAACTACTCAGCTTCCATCCTGCGACAGGCTTTCCTGAAACTACATCTTGTCTTCTGCCTCCCATCCAATCTTGTCTCACCCTGTGTGTGTGTGGATGTGTGTGTGTGTGTGTGTGTGTGTGTGTGTGTTCGTGTGTGCGTGTGTGTGTGTGTGTGTGTGTATATGTGTGAGTTGGGCCTAGCTTGGCACTCAGGTCCCAGCTGTCGCAGTAGAGCGAATTTGCGCCAAGCCGGATACCCGCGGGGCAAACTACAGCCAGAGGCTGCCAGCTGGCCCACCACTCTTTCCCCTCGATATGACACACACACACACACACACACACACACACACACACACACACACACACACACACACACACCGCATGCACACGCACATGTACGGCCCTCCCCTCCATCTCACACCCAAAAAACTCCTCCAATGACCCCTCAACTTGCCCCTTCCCGCTCCTTCACACACTCATTCGAGCAGACTGGAGGTGGACAGACACCCTGGTCTTGGCGTGTCCAAGCTGTAAAGGCGACAGGAGTGTCAACAACATCTCACCGCTGCTACATAATACTCCACATCTCCCCGGAGCTCTCCGCACGTCACACAACCTCCATCGATAAATCAAACCCCCTCGCTCGACATATCGCGGCTTTGCAGCCCTCAAGCAGCTGCTGCTTGGACAGAGAGCGATGTCATCTTTAATTTCTGGTGGACTTTTCATTATGGTAATCTCAGATCATAATGGTTGAGATTAAGAGGCAAGATATGGAGACAAATGTGTGAGGGCGATGTAGGCCAGCGAGAGAATCAAGACATTTAGACCAGGCTGAGGGATAAGAGCCCAGAGTGACTTTTGTTCCACAGATTGTTATTTATTCGCCGTTTTGTTGCCATAGATCTTAAACTGCCCATTCATATTGAAACGGTTATTGTTCAGCGTTGCTCCGGCCTACGCGTTATGCAAATCGCATCAAAGCCAATCAGCTGCAAAAGCTCCTCAGTGCTGCTTCTCAGAAACAGAAGAATACTTGTCATCCCGGGTTATTGTGCTGAATGGCGTGGAGAGAAAACTCTCCACGTCTCCGCTAGCGGGTCCTTGAAGGTGTGGACGGGACGTCACCTCCTCAGACGGCGAGGGGGGGGGTGCCACTTGTGCCGTGTTGCCGGGCAAACAGAAAGGAGGGCGGCGGTTGTTTGGGTCACGGAACTCAACTGATACACGCAATCGTGTCGATCTCGTAGCCTACCTGTCCACACACACACACAGTCTCAAGTATGCACGCAAGATGGAACTGCAGATACTCCTGCCACACACGCCACTTGTGAAAAAAGAAAAAACACAAACAAACATGCTCTTACAAAATGCGCATAGTCAGTCCAAAACTGTTTCTTGCACCAGGCTGTTAACATATTGAAATCCAGTCTTATACTAAAACGCACCTTGGCTGTAGAAGTGTAGCCAGATTACATACTGATCTGGCTACTATTCTTAAATTGTATGAAGGTTGTTTTTCTCACTGTTCTATGGTTCTGCTTGACCGTTACGTGAATCAGGTTTTTGACCATGAGCACAGATAACATGACGGACATTTTTTGTGGGAAAAAATATATCTTTTGAGGTAGTTTCTGCATAAAAATGTGTTTCGCATGTATATAATAAATCGCTTGCTCATTGTTGCAGAAATCTTGACAGAATGATGTGAAACTGACACGGTTTCTGCTGTTGCTAGGGTGGTTGCTATGGACTCAGAAAGAGAAAACTGGTATCAGTCATTCAGCATTGGAGGTTTCCCTTCACTGTCTTGAATGCAAGTAGACATTTTCTCTTTAAGGTAGAAAGATGACATTGAATGTTTGACCCCAGTGGTGGCACACAGTAACTTAAAACTAAGACAGACTAACTTTTCTTTACTGAACTAACTTCCTTAATGAGTCCCGGTTTTCAGGAAATTCGGTCTTTGTATTTCATCCCTCAATGATCAGTGAACACACACTGAAAGCCGGAGCACTGGGCAGCCACTGGAGCTGCACCCCGGGGAGCAATTGAGGTTTCAATGTCCAACTGCTTCAGTACTCTCTACCACCATTGGGAATCGAACCCGTGACACAACACACCAGGTTCAACAGCTGGCTAAAGTTGTTGAGGTTTGTGGGGCCGATCTAACAATGTCTTGCTCAATTTGACAACATTTGCCCAAACACTGATGAACTTTGAGGCCGTGTCCTCTTCGGAGAATGTGACAAACAGAAAGAGGCCCTTCCTGTTATGATCGGCCGGGAGCCAACCACTTGTATTTAATGGGAAAGAAAAGTCCTGGGTTTGAAGACACCACGTCTTTGACCTCCCTAGTTGTTTCTAGACCCTGCGTGTTTCTGTCGGAGATCTGTGAGAACGAATCAAAAATGAAACAAATTCCTGATGGGTAATCAGTTTTGCATAACAGTTTTTGGAAAGCAAGATTTTTTATCAGAAGATCTACGGTTAACCATCAGCCCACGAACAGGGTTGCACAACAAGGTAGGAGGAATGTTTCTGTTTGTTCCAACCACTCATCTATTACCTGCAGCTGTCATGAATTTTGCATAAAAATATTGTGAGAGCCTCCAATTTCCTCAGAGAACAGAGTCTCAACACAACACAAAACAACAGAAGCAGATTACAAATTTCCCTCACATATCTGCCTGTTTGGATTTAGTTCGGCTGACCATAAATATCCCCCGCTCTATTGATCATCAACCTGTAAGACAAATGTGACCAAAGGCAAACAAACGGCTCCCGTCTCAATAACAAATCCAGTAAGGGAGCGACTCAGGACACTGATGTTAATCATTGACCAGGGTGGTGGAAATACCCGCACTTCAAACATCTCCCGTCCAGGTGGGGGAAATGGAGAATGAAAAGCCTCTAAATGAATATTGACTCACACACACAGCGGATGAAAGTGAAGAGGCCATCAAACAGGCTCGTGTCTGAAACCCCTCAGGACTCCAGGCACCACCGCATGGTTTACTGTCCCAGATCTGTGGGAACGGTGGAAACAAGAAAAGACGATTTCTCACCAAAGCCGGCGTGTTACATCATTTCTCCTGCTCTGTGGTTTTGTTCTTTTTGTTTTTCTTCCCTTTCTTTTTTTTCTTCTCCTACATGTCATTGTTCCATAGTGAAGCCATCAAGCCAGTCACACACACACACACACATACACACAGACACACACACACAAAAACACATACACATACACACACACCAGACAGATCAAGGCCTAGCAGTGTGAAATGTGTCGGCCATTTTGGCTTCGTCAGAGTTGGTGGCACCACAGAGCAACTGCTCATTAAAAGGCAAGGGTGACAGAGCCTATCTCTCTCTCTCCCTCTCTCCTTTCTCTCACTCCCTCCTTCCAGCTGAAGGGTTGGATTTCCTCATCCATACAGGGCACGGGGCAGAGCACGGAGGACTAGAGAGGCAGCAAAGGAAAGAGGAGGAAGAGAGCAAGAGGGAATGCTGCAGGGAGAGTGAAAGTGAAGAGGGAGGGAGGGAGACAGAGAGAGAGAGAGGGCAGGGGGGGGAAACATGCCGGCGGACATCATTAGGGTCGGGCGCGGGGCTGTTTAACGAGCGAGCTCTCTGCACCCCTGTGTCCTCGGTGGCGCCTGCTGGCTGCGGGCCCCCAGGTTCTGGCTCCACAGCGGGAGCTCCATCACCGCCCAGCACAGGGGGCAGCGCGGGCCCCAGATTTATTCTCTCTCACTACCTGTGGAGCATCTGGCACATTCACACAGACACATGGACGGTCTTAAAGGGGACCTAGCATGGTGGAACGGAGCATTTATCCTTAAGGTAGAAGCTATGGTTAATTTCTGGTCAGATCTGGCAACCAGTCCCAGTAGCAGCCAATAAACTAAATATGATAAATAATAATAGTGCAAGCATTAGTCGTGAAGTTATACAGTGAGGCACGTTAATCTAACAGAAATAGAAATACAGCAGACGACATGCATGATGATGTGCAAAAATGAATTTTTGCAGAACTAAGTGGTAGCTGGAGCAATATGTACATGTTTGAGCCAGACTGAAATACTGAGGAAGAACCAGCAGCATGTGGCCTGACATTTTAACCGGAGCCGGTGCGTATACACACAAAGAATTTCGAAGATGCAGGGGAAGATTTTACACATGACTTAAGACTAATGATGTTTTTGCATTAGACTGTTGTCATCCAATACAGCCAAGGTAAAAAAACAAAACAAAACAGGTTATTCATTCCATGAAACATTCGCACACACACACTCTCAGACGTAGACAGCCTTGGGTTGGTGAGGTTTACCACAGGATCCCTCCCCCCTCCCTCTGCCGTCAGAGGTATAATTGACTCTGCCTGACACATAAACATAGTGGTAATAACGCCAGCTTTCCCTTGATGTTGCGCAGAGCGGTGCACAGCTGTGAGAGGTGCTGGGAAAAGTCGCCAGGCAGCAGGCGGCTGCAAGCTCGTGGCATCCTTTAACCGACGCCAGCTCAGCTGCACGGCTGCTGGGAGAATGGCCACAAAAAGACCTGGTGGAGCAGACATTTCTAGCTGGAATACATCAGAGAGAAGATCTGTATCAAAACATACAGGAGGGGCAGGGGAAAAGCTGCAACTTCTAGAAGGATTATTAGCAGTTAAGAGCAGCAGACTTCAAGGTATGCCGGTATAAAACATGACCTAGATCTGTGTTTCTATCAATAAAATGCGTGCACACAAGAAAAACAACGATATATAGAGCCGCAGAACAAGTAGAAAACATCCAAAGCTACACATATTGTATCTAGCCTTTCTTCCACTGATCTCTACTAGATTAAAAACATACCGACAAGCCTGAACTGTTGGTCACCATTGCCAAATCAAATGCTCAGTTGTGCACCACAGCCTTTAAACATCTGCAGAGAAATCAACAATTGAAACCTGAGTTATATTTGTGTATAAATGAAATGCAATAAAGAATTTCTAAGTATCTAATAAAACTCGGTAAGCCAGGGTATGAATATCTAAACCATATGGGAGCCAGACAACACAGTGTTGGTATTCGTTGTAAGCATTTCTATTTTAGTTACTTATTTATTTTTTAATCCACAATGTTACCCGCTTGTACTTAGTCCCCATGCTCAAAGTGTGAGGGCAGGAAATATCCCCCACTTCCTCCGCTGTGTGATGTGGCGGCCAGGTTGTCAGCAGTTTTGTTTTATTGCTGCTGGCAAACAGTGTGAATCTTCCTCCTGTGGGATCAGTAAAGTTTGATTGACTGATTGAATACAGCCCGGACAAGTCTCCAGTCATCACAGGACACCCACACATACAAACACACACACACATACTGTACACATAGATACATACACACCAGTTGCTCTCATGGTGCGTTCCATTTGCACTTGGTAGTTGGAATTTCCGAGCTCCGAGTTGAAAGTTTCAACTGGAATGTCCCCTGAGGTCGGATTTCCGACTTGGAAAGTCAGTGAAGCCTCACCACCTCCGAGTTGACTGTCAAAGATGGCCGCGCCAATTGGAAACAGTGTCCACTACGTCAGTCATATACATTGTATTGTTCCACAATCATATATGGAAATGCGGCTGTAGTGTAATTTGTGTTTTTCATGTGGACTTTCATGTGAACTACAACTACGACTCTGCTAACAATGGCTAACAATAGCGTGGCAAATTTTATCGACTTTGTAACTGGAACACTCAGTTGTGATGTCATTCCCAGCTCTGACATCTGAGGTAAATGGAAAAAACCATCATACTCACAATTAGGTGCAGTTACATCTCCGATTGACCTAAACATGCATTTTTGGACTGTTGGTTGGGATAAAAAAGGCCCCAGTTGCATAAAAGGTTGTTAGACTGGCGATTGAACTGGCGATCCTCTTGCTTTGAGGTGACTATTTGGCCAAGCCAGTTCGTGTTATCATTGAAAATCAATATACCTGTGTCTGAACATCAGAGCACTGGGTTATTGGATTCAGAAAGTACTGAAGGGCAACAAACTATTTCTATTAATGTTGGAAAAACCAATGAAAGTCACTGGCTGTGAAACCAACCATCTGAGCTGAAACACAACTGTAACTGCTCATGTAAGTGTCAATTATCCAACGGTCTGTCATTATGTGCGGCTTTCACATGATCCATGCAGCTTTTAACCGAATGTAAAGACTTTTAATGAAACCTCTCTTTTTTTCCTTTCTGTCTGTCTCGTTTTGACCTGAAAACGACCCCTTCAACTTTGAAAGCGCGCCACAGTGAATCAGTGTGACTGAAGGGCGCATTATCCACTACGGCGCTGACGCTGGACGTGGCAAAGCTGGCAAAGATAAAACCCCATAAAAAGTGGCAGCTGGAGGCGAGAGCGAAGCCGGGCGCCAGAGAGCGGGGACTGGGGAGTTCACGACCGGATGGATGTCAGCTCGATCTGCACTGAATCAACAACCCACCCTAGGTCGATAAGGAGGCTTAAACCAGAGGAGACTCCCCCGGTGCCCATTTAACACGTGTGCTCCAGGCTTTGTAAAGAGGCGGTATGTACATAGCACGCACATTTCCACTTCCAGATAATGGCGCCCACAGAGGCACGGAGAGAGCGAGAGAGGATGATCCACGCCAAAATAAGCAACATCAGTTGCTCTGAAAGGTTTTTATATCAGTCATTTTGACAGGACCAGTGAGAACAGGATGAAGTGTAGAGAGAAAGAGAGAGGGAGAGAGGGAGGAGATGCAGAGAGAGGGCTGGGGAAGAGGGGGGCTGCAGATGAAAGACAGGCAAAGGACAAAAAGCAAACGAGATCAAAAACAAAAGAAGAAAAAAAACACAAGTTGAATAGAAGTTTTGAAATGAAAGCGGGAGAGTAAAACAGGGAGAACAGGCGAGGAAGATGAAGGAAAAAAGAAAAATTTTTGACACAAACCACCAGTTGAAAACAACAACAGCAATAACACGGGCTGAGAAATCAAACGAGATAAGAGAAGGGGAGAGATAAGGCGCAGAGAGAGAGAGAGAGAGAGAAGAGAAAGAAGAAGCGTGAGAAAAAAAGCATCGACGGAGGGGGAAACTTTTCTTTGTCAAAGTGGTAAAGCTTTAGAGGGCTCTTCGCCGCCTCGCTCTTACGACAATAAAACATGAAGGAAAACAGATGTGATAACCCTCGCTGCTCTGTGTGATACAGTGTCAGGCACTGAGTCAAACACTCTCACACGCACACACACACACACACGCTGACAAACACTCTCGGTGTGTGGCCAGAGCCCCCTATCTGAGCACCAGTGCTCATCCTGACACTCCAAAGGGGCTCAGCGTGTGCTCTGTCTAAGATGTTTAATTCATACAGCCGCCTGCTTGTGCTCAACACGAACGTGTGACGGAGGAGGATGGGAATGCGGCGCTCTGAGCGCCACAGCCAGGCTGAGGGTGATGCAGAGACAGAGAGAGAGAGAGAGAGAGAGAGAGGGAAGCTGCATAAATAGAGAGCAGGAGAGAGAGAGAGAGATAATGCCAAATGAATGAAGAGGTGAGAAATGAACGAATGGAGGTGATGCAGGAGGGAGGGGGGAAAAAACCAAGAGAGGCGAGAGTGAGACACACACACACACACACACATCAGGTGAGTGATGGATAGAATTAGAGCAGCAAAAGCGGTAAGAGAGAGAGAAGAGGGACGGGGAGGAGAAGTGAGAAAACAGTGGAGGGAAATGTTGCAGAGCCACACAGCGAGACAATAAATAAATAAATAAATAAAATAAAATAAAATAAAGGCAGAAAGTGCGGATCTCCAGATCCAGGCAAGCGGTAAGAGTAGAGGGTGTGTGTGTGTGTTGCACGCCTCCGGAGAGGCAGGCCGGGGAGTGAGTGCTACTGATTTTCTGTCATATCTCTCTTTCTCTTCATCCCTCACGCCTGTTATCCTCCTCCTCCTCCTCCTCCTCCACCTCCCTCACCACACCCTCCCCGCTCCAGCACGTGTAAAACAGACGCCCTACAGCATGTGAAGCACTTGTAGGCATCAATTTCAATTCACCCAAAGATCGATTCAGGTGTGAGGATTGATCTCGATACCTCGGTATAATTAGTTTCTCAAAGTTAAGATGTTGCTCCGTGTTCCACCTGCTCCTTTGTGTCATAACGAGAAGATGCAAGTTTGTTTGTTTGTTACTGGAGAACAAATGGGACAGTTTCTCACTTTTGAATGGACAGTAAGTCCAAAACTAATCTCCAGCTGACCTAAACATGCACTAGAGAACATCCAAACTCTGCACATAATGGCCCTCTATCCAGCTGGGAATTGAACCCAGGTCCTTTTTGCTGTAAGGTGGCAGTGCAATCCACCAAATCAACCATGTGTAAATACTTATCCTTCATAAATTACTACTAATAGAGGGATTAGTCAGCACATAAGGAGCTATGCCTGTCTGTGTTCTTGCAAAGGCTTCTCATGGCTCTCAGTCTGACAACTGATTTTTTTTTCTCATCTAACCTTCTTTCATTTAACTAAAGAGGCAGAAAGTCCTCCTTTTACACTTCACTTTACTTTTTGGCAGCTCAGCACCTGGCACCTGGAGTTTTCTCTCCCTACAGGTGTTTTCACACCAGTAGGTACATTTCTCAGTGGCTGGAGCTTTTTGAGGGAGTTAAGGCGACGCCAAAGTTCTGTTGCTGCTTTATCTGTATCTCTATTTTCAGAAGCATTAGCAGAACATTTTCTGCTACTCAACTTGCTGCTTTAGATGGTAACAGGTATGGACAATGATAATTAGAGCAAAGACTACAATAAATAAAATGGTAATGTGAGATGGTCCTGAGTTAGGAATTATCCGAGCTGGAAACGCCCTATGTTAAACTAAACTAAGCTAAGCTAAACTAGCTTTTAGAGCATCTTCCCAAATTCTTCAGTGTTACTTTGACATCCTTTCAAATTAACTTTGTGCAGAAGACGTGATACAGGAAGTAAACAAAACACGCATAAATAGACATAATCCTCCCATCCAAACAAAAACAACATGTAGGCACTGAAATAAGAACATCTGAAAAACAACTTTGGAACAAACAAAACTTTTGTATCTGTTCCTGTTTTTTTTAAACAGCCAGGCTCATATTTCTGGGCGTTTTGGCAGGTGCACGTGGGTTTATTTCGAGGGTTTTGTCCCAAACAATGCGACAGGATGTATCTGACTGCCACAGCTCAGCGAGAAAACATGAAAAGAGGGGAATTTAGTATTAAAAAAAGAGGCTGCCGCGTCTGAAGATGGCACCTTTATTAGGCTAATCAGACTGCTGATGTTAGCACAGAGGAGCGACTGTGGGTTTTATCCCCCTGGTGCATGAGGGGGTGTAAGAGGAGCCTCTGAGCGAACATATGGGTTGTGATTATCCTAGTGTGATAAAGCCAGTAAAAAATAAACAAACATACCCTTCAAGTCTTTGTTTTAAGAGTAAAAAGAACAAAGAGCTGCTTTAAGGGATAATTTAAGACCCCAGTGTCCTCATTTCGCTATTTCGCAGGATTAACCATTAGTTAATAAATCCCCATCCCTCCATCCATCATCTTACCTGTTTTGCACCCCAACAGTGTCGCAGGGATCTTCTCGGAACTAATCACACATAGGGTGGAGGCACAAATACACCCTGACAAGGTCAGGCCAGTCACACTCACACCTATGGGCAATTTAGTCATCAGCAGGCATGTTTCTGGTCCGTGGGAGGAAATCCACATAGATGATGAGAGCATGCAAACTGATCCTTGATCCCAACTAAGAGTCAAACTTCTTGCTGCGAGTGGTAACCACTCATCCACTAAGTGGTCAGATTTACTATATGTAGTATTATCTAAAGTGTAACACTCTTTAAATTGTATGTGTGTGCCCTCTGAGAAAAGTTGTACTTACAACATACAGAATAAGTTAAGTTTTAATACACAAAAACAGTGGCAAATATAGATTAAGGTTGTGTGTGTGTGTGTGTGAGAACACTGCTGAATACTTGCAATCATAGACATGTCAACAAAGTACAGGAACAAAAGAAGAGGGAGGCACATTTTACACGAAGATTAATCTGTTTATTATATATATATATTTATAATCATCATGATATCAATAGCATCATTAATATCCATCGTTAGGCACCTTATATGTAGATAGAACTGGGAGGGGTAGAGACTTGGTCTGCATGCCTGTTGTTGACAAAAACACTCCAAAACATGCTGTCTACACGGCAGAACGAAAACATGTCTTTTGTTCACTGTGTTCTCAGCTTCTACACTCCTTTACACAGAACTAATGTGAAACCCGTGAGTGGCTGCCACTGTATTGACCCTTAATTTGTCAGCGTGTGACAGTACAGTATGTGCGTGTCTTCTTTGTTCTTGTGTCTGGGTTTGTCTGCATTTTTTTCCTTCTTTTTATTTTTTTCAACTTTTACATGCGTGCCAGCATGTGTGAAAACTCTTGTGCAATCAACTTGTGGGAAGTTGAGTCTGGCATCGTGTAACGGCATACAATGTGTGTGTGTGTGTGTGTGTGTGTGTGTGTGTGTGTGAGCCTCTATGAGAGTGTGCCAAACCTCCGGCAGGTCGTTGGAGACTGTGGGCCGAGCCAGTTCAGGCAAGTCCTCGGACACCTTGGCATAGTTGCCAGATCTCGATCTGGTTAAACCAGGATTTCAGAGCCTCTGGAGGGAAATCTATTCCTGCATGTCCCCCAGTGCAAGCAGGAAGAGAGCACATGCATGCACACACATGCACACACATGCACACACACACACACACCTCAGATAACAAATCAATATTTCACTGCTGGGACTTGAGGCTGGAACAGTACTGCAGCCTGTGATATGGATCCCTAAAACTCACAGCTGCCTTTCTTAGCCTGTAGCCAGCAAAATAATGAAGGTCTTGACCCAAAGTTTGGCCCGTCTGTGTTAAAATTCACAAAAATATAATTATTTAAATAATGCTTTGAGAGGAGAGGAACGCGACACTTTCAATAATCTTTTACAGCCACATCTGAGCACAGAATTGAGTTTGAATACAGACACAGCACTTTCTTTACAGGGCCACAATCAAAGAAAATGATGAAATTCAATGCAAGGGGGTTCGTATACGATGAGATCACAAGAAGTCAGCCTTGTGTTCTTCTCCCCTCGGATTATGGGAATGCATGGACCTTGGTTTTGTCAGGCTCTTGTGTGCAAATTTAATGCGTTGGACTCAATCTGGGTAAGAATTAATGTTTAATTTCATGTAGACTTTTTTTGGGGGGGTGGTGCTTTTGTTCCATTCTCAACGTCAGAGGAGATCGATACTTCTCCCATGTGTGTTTGTGGATTCCGATGCTGGCAGAGCGGCTAGCATAGCTTAACATAAAGGCTGGAAACAGAGGGAAACAATCCACTCTGTTCATTTCCACAATTTACATTCCATCCCCTCTGAAAGCTCAATGAGGAACAGTTCAGATCTTATGTGTCTGGTCTGGTCTGCAGGCGTGTGGGCTGAGCTGACTGACAGCTGGATGCAGCTTTCCACTCGCTTCCGAAAAATAGAGCAGTACTGACCCGGGCAGCAACAGTCAAATGAGCCCATTTTTCCATGTGAAATCTTTCACATTTACTCAGTTGCACTCTGACAGATTGAGCAAATCTACACAGCCCAATATGTTAAGATAATAACGTGTCCACACAAGATTAACTATACTGTACTGTGCGAACGACTGGGTATATCTGAGCAGAAAGCAGCTTTTTGTTGAATTATGTTTTGAAAACGTTCAAGTTGGGTCTGAGTTTGAAATGCTGTATCTAACAATATTCAACCCTGCCAAGCCTTTCACCACCGAAAAACATCACTCCCAATCTACTTATTGACAGCTTTCCAGCCTGAGAAAAATCGTAGAGCGGAGAGAAATTCCAAACTTAACGGAAGTTTCAGCCTCCTCTCTCTCCTCTCCCTCCCTCCCTCCTGTGGCCCTGACAGACACGGACACGGCATCTCCACCCGACCGTGAAATAGCCACTTGTGTTTTAGCCTGAACAACTCTATTCCTATGTGACCATCACCACACACACGCATGCACGCACGCACGCACACGCACACACACACACACTCTCCTTGAGGCATTTGTAATCCTGGAGGAGCGACTATACGTCCTGAAGAAGTGATCAATACCATTCAATCTGCTCACAGGTCTTTGCCGTGTTAGGCTGCGGCTGCTATCCAAACAATGAATGGCCGGACACTGAGGGACCCGTGTACAAATGGAATCCCATTATATCGCAATGGCTCTCAGGGGCCCCCGCAGACTCCGACCCCCCCCTCACCAACCTCAGACCCCCACCCCATCCTTGCATTTTCCTTTTTTTGTTTTAAAACCCACCCATGATCCAACCGGCAGCAGCCATTATACAGCCCCCCCTACCCCCCACCTCCCACCCGCTCTGATTGACAGCTCCCATCCGGGAGACGGAAGATGCCGTTGCCATGACAACAGCTCGTGCTACACCGGGGGCTTTTGATAAAACACGGCGCTTCAGGAATCAGCGGCCGATAGCGAGAGGTCGTTACAGCGGCTACAGGGTTCGACGATGTATTTTTACAGTCACGGACACAAACAGCTGTTTTTCGTTTTTGTTTTTGTGACAGACAGACAGACGGACAGACAGACACATGTGCTTTTTTAGTGCAGCTAAAATACCTACAATATCAACAGTGAGTGGCCATTATTCACATTGACAGAGAGTTGAGTCCCCCCCCTCCCCGTCAGAGATAAATAGAATACAGTGTACCTTCCTAACAGGCCGACACATGACATTTCCATGATGAGCTTCTTGCGCACAGCACGTCTCCTTTTTCTAGACTATTTTCAATATATCTCGTCTAAAAATAGTTTCAAGCGGTGAGATGGAAAGCAGACAGAGCAATAAGGAGTCGGCGATACAGCGGGGAGGAAATGAAAAAAGGTTCTTCTTTTGTTATCCGCGATGTCTTTTCTTCTTTTTCTCTCCTCATTAACGGTGCAGAGTTTCAAGTCAGAGTGTCTCTCGGTTCACAAAGCCCTTTTTTCTCTTCCTGCACCCCCCCCACCCCATACACACACACACACATACTCTTTCAGCCACTCCCTTTGCCTTTGTTTCAGTTTACCTACTGGCACGGCGCTTTTAGGGACACCAAGGGAATTTCCTTCTTGCAGTTCATCCCTCTTTCCCCCCCCCCCCCCCACCGACACCACCCCCCCACCCTCAGGTTCTGCTTCATCTCTCTCAGATTGCTTTCTCACAATGATGCCGTTCATTTTGCGAGAGCCAGCTTAACCGTACCTAATGTGCTGCCAGGTTCCGTGTTTATTCCCAAACTGACTCTTGGCTGAGTCCGCGGCGCAGCTCTCTCGAGGCTCGCCGTGCTCTGCCGAAAAGAGAGCCATCCACGATGGTGGGGGGGGTGATGGTTGGGAGGGGGGGGGCACGGACACTTCACTGGGTGCTGTCAAACAAACGCTCGCACAGAATGAGAGAGAGAGAGAGAGAGAGAGAGAGAGGGAGGGAGAGAGAGAGAGAGGGAGAGAGAGAGAGAGAGAGCATAGAAACACACACGGCTGTGTAAAATGTCTCACCCCGCTTACAGTCGTGGGAACAGTCTGTGAGGAAGAGTAGGGGGGGAAGAGTAGAAGAGGAGGGAGAGCTGTAGTAGTAGTACTGTACCGCACTGTGTCCCACCAGGGAGAAAATCACGCTAATGTGCTACACTGATGGACCTGTGATGATGTGACAGACCAGGCCAGGATGGTGCTTCCCAGTCTGAATGAAGGAGTGGATTACAGGTGTTTCTTAGGCGAATCAGCACACACACACACACACACACGCACAGAGGAAACTATTGTCCAAACGCAAGGCAATGGCGTGGAGATTATCTCTGTGTCTGAATGCTTTCAGGAAACCCAGCCGACCGAGTGTTGCATTCTGGGTGGATGATGGGGAGGAGGGCTCGAGGAGGCTCGAGTGAATGGAAGTGTGGGAGTCGTAGCGTGAGAGGTCTGGTGGAGGTTTGGCTGCAAAGGTCAGAAATGACGGGAGATGGGACGCCTGTAATGGAAACCGTTGGTCAGATTCCAGGAAGCTGTGAGGAATTGTTTGGACAGCAAGGAACCGGCGAGTCACAACTTGTGGGAGCTTCTCAGGAGTGGCTGGGATCGAAGGCAAAGGAGGGTTCATAATTTTTTCCAGATCTTTCTTCTTTTTGTTTT